>LNAC01000218.1:1849563-2076632 GCA_002007465.1 Ailurus styani
GGTGGAGGTAACCCCTTGATAAAGTGGCATAATTAAGGTAAAGGAATCTTCACAGGACATGCCACAGGGCCGTAGGTAGAGAGGGCCCACCTGTCCCAGCCCACTGTGCCTAGCCTTCACCACCTCCTACTGTCCAATAAAATGGGGAACAGATGGGTGGTCAGGGGCATGCCCTCTCCATCACCTCATTTATCTGGGGGCTGACAATCAGGGGTATGGGGATCCATGCGTAAGTCTTGCCGCCCTGGGAAGAGTTAGTGACAGAATTAAATGTTTGAGGATATTGATTACGGCTCACCTGTAGACCCAACTCATGAAGCAACCTTTCTTTCAGCACAGACTACTTCAGCCACCACACAGGTAAAGCAACACAGAAAGCACATGGAACAGTGATTCAGAACAGACTCAGGAAGGACTGTGCTACTGACACACGTACCCCAAGGAAAAGCAAACCTGTAACTTTTTACTGGAAATTAGATCTGCTGAAAACCAGTACCAAAGTCCTCGAAAAATCCATGAAATATAGAGAGATTCCTAATACATTTTGGGTCTGCCTGAAAATCGAATTACCATATATATTAATACTTCTAAGAAAAAATGCATCCTCAACTCCAGCAAGTCTTTGCCAATGTTTTTGACCCAACCTGCTTCCATGTGGGTGCCTGCCTTCCCAGTGAAACACTGCTCCATACGCTGTTTGTCTATCTTTGAATGGTGTGTCAATAATCATTACTAACTGCTGAGTTTCAGAAACCCATACTGTTTGGAGTACAGCAGACTTATGATAGTTGTGATTGATGGTGTTCTTTATAAAATATGTATTGGGCGAATAAGCTTAATCATCCTTTAATGCCAGAAAAAAATTTCACTTATTGATACCTACCTGTGTTAAAGTTGAAAGAATCCTCATAAAAAAATGTGCTCGGTAACAGTAAAATAAATTAAAACACCATGAATATTGTCATTTATGAAATGAAAAAAAAACAAGTCAATTATTTTTAAATATCTACTTTTGCTAAAGCATATTACACAAGCCCTAAGTTAATTAGTTCACACTTGAGGTCAGCTACCTCGCATGCCTCACAGTTATAAATACCATGATCAGTGTTTCTACAATTTCAGGAACTTGACCGTTTTGTAAAACACTTCCAGGAAAAATTAACACTTGGAATAAAGCTGACTTTTAAATTTACAACTATTAATTATCATCCTACTTCTACTTTCCCCTTAACCCTAGTACAATGAAAAATTATTGCAGAATATGCACATTTTAATTGAATGTGAATTGGTATTCTCATTTTAGTCAGACTTTCTGACCCATTTATTCCAAACCTCATACTCTTTGTTACAAATTCACCGGATGGCCACCCTGTAATGGGTATTGGCACACCATAAATTCAACAATTTATCCAGGTCTCGGGGCACTGGACGAGACAGTGAAGAATTCCAATTTGAAAGAGTAAATCACAGAGAGATTCACAGAAGTGAGATTTAATTTGAGGAACAATGAGCAAATTAACTCTATTATTTCCTGACTTCTGGGCTAGGGCATCTTCCATAGGCCCTTACTCTCTACTTCTATACTGCTGTCACTTCATACAGAATTTAGCTGGGGCCCATGTGACTTCACCTCTGCTCTGGAGGCAGAGCTGAGCATTGTGTAGAAAACAAACACATCTCCTTCCATTTTCCTGTGGCTCCTTCAACACCAGCCACATTGGCTTCTCTTATTTTCCCTTCAACCACCAAGCACACACCTACCCAGGGCTCTTCTACTGCTAGTACCTCTGCATGGAATATTCTTCCCTCAAAAATCCCCACTGCCCATCACCTTACTTCACTCAGGTATCTGCTCATACATCACCTCATCAGAGAGGTCCTTCCGGACCACCTCTCCAAAATAACAACCCCATCTCTCCCAAGACCTTTCTTTCATTTTCTTCATGGCATTTGTTACCCAACTTAACACAGTATATCTCTTCTCCAACTACAACATAAGCTAGTTTTTAAAGTCAAAAATTTGCTTTACTGACTGCTGCATCCTCTGGACTTATAGGAGCACTTGGTACAGCTCAATAAATAACTGGGTGGATTAATGCTTAAAGCTCAAAAGTATTCCGAGTTTTTTTCTCCTGCAGCAACATCAACAGGAAGTGCTTATTTAATATTTTATTTTATTCGGTGCTTCAATCCCAGTGCCTAGAACAGTGCTTATGCTTGAGACATTCAGTAATCATGTTAAATGAATCCCACAATACAGGCCTGCTACTTTCAAATGTTCTCCAAATTGAAAACAATAAAAATGTAAGGTTATTGGGCGCCTGGGTGGCTCAGTGGGTTAAAGCCGCTGCCTTCGGCTCAGGTCATGATCCCAGGGTCCTGGGATCGAGGCCCACATCGGGCTCTCTGCTCAGCAGGGAGCCTGCTTCCTCCTCTCTCCTCTCTCTCTGCCTGCCTCTCTGCCNCCTGGGATCGAGGCCCACATCGGGCTCTCTGCTCAGCAGGGAGCCTGCTTCCTCCTCTCTCCTCTCTCTGCCTACTTGTAATCTCTCTCTCTGTGTCAAGTGAATAAATAAAATCTTTAAAAAAAAAAAATGTAAGGTTATTAATGTTTAATGGGATCATTAGATGAAAGTTCACTATTTCCCTAATAAATAAAACTTTTGTCAGTTTTCAAAGTTTAAATTAACACCATAATGGACCATATGTGCACATCTGTGCATTAAATATATTCCTGAAAATACCACGTTTTTTTGAAAATACGTTTAAAGCTAATTAAATAACACCGTGTTTTTATACTGTCATTATACGCTTCCCTCCAAAAAAGCTGTAGCCCAAACATAACCAATTTTTTATTTTATTAATTTTTGCTAAAATTATATCGTTTTGACTAACTATATTACTTCATGTTTTTCCCATTAGCTATTATCATCTTTCCCAGAAACAGCTGTTGTAAATGACATAATAAAATCATAGCCCCACTTAAGTCCTAGGCATTATAAAATTTTCATTTCATTCAAATGGAACAATAACTCTATATAAAATATTTGCAAAATCTTCAAAAAGCCATATAAATTATGAAAATCAATCACACATCTAATTCCCTTTGTTTTCAACAAAAATAATTTAGACCACGTAAAAGAACTGGGTTTTTTTTGTTTGTTTGTTGTTTTTTGTTTTTGTTTTTTTTCTTTTTCTTTTTTGGACAGAACCTTCTATACCAAAATCATCACTTTTTTTCTTTCCTGTAAAGTGCCAGATAATAAATACTTCTGATTTTGCAAACCATGTGGTCCCTGTCACAGCTTCTCAACTGTGCCCTTATCATGTCAAAGCAGCCATAGATGGTATATAAACTAATGAGTGCAACTATGTTCCCATAAAACTTTATTTACAGAAACAGGCAGTAAGCTAGATTTGTCTGCAGTCCAGTTTCCCAGCTCCTGGTCCACACCACACCTTCTGCACCAACATCACTCGACAAAGCTCAGAACAACCCAGCTTCTAAGCCCACTATGTGCCAAGTCAACCTACAACAGAGGCGGGTTTTTCCCGTATATTTTAGTAGTGAGATTCTTAGACAAATGAAACTCAACTCTTCTCCACTTCTCCTCTCTCTTCCTAATTAGAAACAAAGGAGAAAGCGTAGAGCTGGAACACCAAACAGTACAAGGGTACGAGGAAGGTTGGAAAAGAACCCTTTCTACTCTCCTTTCTAGGCAAATTTTAATCTCTGGGATCTTTCTACTTCTTCTTGCCTACTTTGTAAAGGGTCTCAGTGTTGTTGGTCTCACTTGTCACCCACCCTGGCATTAGGCCACGATCTGCCCTAACTCTTGATACGCCCAGAGCTTTAAAAATGTCTATATTCCTTTCCTAATGTTATCTCTCAACCTTCAGTAAAGCTGATCACTACTAAAAACAAGGAGACTAGCTAGCTGACTACACTAAATCATATGAACATGTGAATTAAAGGACTGGTAATCATTCAGAAAGCCTCCTCCGGACACCTGGGGTATCTCCTTCATTAAGGGTGGCTGGGGGAACATCATAACTCAAAGTTCTTAGTAGTTTACAGTGAGGAAGAAAACGACGCAAGCATTACGTGGACTAAAGGGGAAAGAGCACGGCGGGAACCGAGCACAAGACAAACCACCCCTGACTGGATCAACCCTCCACCAATCTCTCCTTCATGTGGTCCTTTCTCTTCAGGTGTGTCCACTTGTAAGCCCACGCATCTTCTAGTCCGAGGGGCATCAACTCAAATGTCTGCAGGTGGGTAACAGAAGCGAGTAAACCACAGGATGATCAGGGCCACAGCAAGCCCAAGGACAGAAGAGAGGCGCCCACCACCCGGCACTGCCCACTGCAGGAACGCAGGCACAGCACTGCCGCACCGTCAGTGTTTCTGAGGAAGCCAGAAATACAGAGTCTTATGTGTGAATATGTCAAAATTTCAAAACACTGTGCAAGCCAAAGAAAATGCGCTTATAGGTTCAATTGGGCCCACCAGTCATCAGCTTTTTATTTCTGCTCTAGCAGAATCCTGTCCTTTCCAAACTGCAGCTTTCTGGGGTGAAGACATGGGGTGTGGAGGGGAACTGCCGGCAATGAGCAGGGTTCTTTAGGGATCGGCAACAAATCTGGTATTTTTAAGGTGCGTAATTGCCTGATGGAACCTGAAGGCCATAAAATCTCATTAAAAATTTGCTTTACTCTCTAGGAATACCTAAAAAATTACCACTCAGGTATTCCTAGACATAACTTCATACAAAAGTCAGACATACTCATAAGACTAAAAAATTTAATGTTTTAGAAATAGGTAACATAAAAAGTAAAAAAACAAAAAAACCACAAAACAAAAAACAAAAAACCCAGACCACCCTCCTCAGAGGTAACTGCTGAATACCATTTGGTGCTGAGTGATTTATTTCAGTCAAGAGTGTAAATCAATTTTGGAATTCATCTATACCAGTTCCATCTGGCCCCGAAGTCGTACAAAAGGTGGCTCAATGGGTATTTTTCCTTCTCAGTATTCTGCATGTATTCCTCCCGTTGCATCTGGTATCTAGTCTGAATCACTAGAAACGTCCTGTGGCAGAAGGTGAATTTCATCCTATAAAACAAATCTGAGCTTGCCATGAAATTTAGACTCCTTAGCTCAGGTCAGACCTGTCACAGGTCGGGCCCGCCAGCTGCCGTGCGACTTCTGTGCTAGCTTCTGCCCAGGCCTGTCATTATTTCCAGGTTTGCACCTGTCAAGATTTCGAAACAATGACTTCCCTTGTTCCTCAGGGTTTAAAGACAGTTAAATGTACTGTTTCAAAACTGAACACTTAAGGCATACATGCGGAAGGGGTCACTATCGGTGAGGGTTGTGTTTTTTTTTTTACTTTTCTTTTTAGCAAAAGTAAAACAGAAATGAGGTGGAAAACAAATTAGGTTTTGATGGTTAATAAAATAGAGCAGCTATTTCCAATCTTCATGAGTACAGGAATTACCCATGAGTTGTTAAATAAACAAATAAATAGCCAACACTTATTCCAAAAACCAGACCTCCAAAATCAGAATTTAGAAATGGAGAGGATGGGTACATCTTTAACATGTGCTCGGGAAAACACGTTTCTGAAAATACTGAGTACAAATAACACAACAATGTAACAAACCCTAACCATCATAATAAAAGAGTGATCACTCTTGAATATACAATATTGTTTAAATCATTCCATCGGAGGGTAAAATTAAAGTACTAATAAATCAAAAAATGTAAAGGTAACTAATGTTGTGGACGTGCTTCTTTGGCCTTCCTGACCAACCCCTCTGACTAGAGCTGATTCTGCAACCGAGAGAGACAGAGCTCTGGCTGGCACAGCTTCTCTCCGGAGTTATGCAACTCTAGCCAGAAGGTGTGTATTTCTTTAAGAAATCAGCAGCACTGGGTAAACAGGGTGCATCTGGTGAACACATGTCCACGTACAGGTAAACACATGATTTCAGTAATTACTTCCAACACCATCTGTCAGGCAGGTAGTTCAAAACCTACTCAACAAGAAAGGCAGTTTGAAGTAATTTTTAAGCAAGTATACTTTTCATCTGCCTAATAAAAGTAAAGATCAAAATACAAACCCAGAAACCTGTCTCCTCTCTCCCAAATTTACCTAGGGCAGAGGCAGGCAGGTTCATTCTTGTAACTAAAATAGAGGATAATCCTACACTGGTTAAGAAATGCATGAATCTGATTAATTATCCTCAAAAGAAATTTTCTTGTGATTAAAAATGGCAGTAATTTATTCATCAGTAATCAATAACTAACAAGACTAGTCTCTGTAATGCATTAAAGTGTGTCACCTGTCTGCAAAACCACCTCACCATTAATTAAGGGATAAACTACTCCAGTGACAAATGCTTTGAAATGTTTCTCAATAACATTAACTCAGCTTGAAAAACATAAATCCAAATACAAAAGACCACAGGAAAAGAAGAAACACAGCAGCAGAGGAAAAAGAAAAAAAAATCCAATTAAAGATTTTTCCCACTTCAAAAAATTGGTTATTTGAGAGACTTGTAAAAATTATTGCAATTCTGCCTTAATGTGTATCTATAACCCACTGGCCTTTTCATTTGTCTGATTTATGTCAGTCAAGCATTTAAATAAAGTAAATATTACCATCTCACAAACATCCAAAGTGAGGCATGACAGGAATACCAAGGGCTGAATTCCCCAGATAAATTTAAATTTTTCTTTTAGATTCAGTTCCCTCACTTGTCTTTACCGCAATTTCTACCACGGCAAAACTGACTGATTTAAATTCCACTTTTCTGCTTTCCCCCACCTCTCCGTTCTGAAACTGAAACATTAGAAATAAAATTGTTTAGTATGTACCTCTGATATATAATTAGAGTAGCACTTCACCTCTGTGGTCCTCCTTCCGAAAACCTACGACCCCACTCTAAAAAGGAGAAAGACATCAGACAAACCCAAACTGAAGGGCATTCTACAGAACAGCTGACCTTCTATCAAAACAGTGCTCCTCAAAACTGTCAGAAACAAGGGTAGTCTGAGAAACTGCTACAGACCAGAGGACACTAGGACAACAAGATAATTCAATGCAATGGAGCACCCCAGATGAAATCCTGGGGCGGAAAAAGGACATTCGGGAAAAGCTGTGAAATCTGAACACAGTGTGGTATTTAGTTAACGGTAATGGACCAGCATTCATTTCTCACTTGCAACAAATGCACTGTAGTGATGGAAAAGGTACCAAGAGGGGCAACTGGGTGAGGTGTATACATGAATTCAATCTCTGCAAGCCTTCTGCAGTAAAGCAAAAATTACTCTAAAATAAAAAGACTGGCTAAAAATTTGTTCACTGGAGACTCTGAATATTCATTCACTCAACCAAAATCCACTGATCAGTCACTATACTGCAACCACATCCAATACAATGCACTGGGGACCCCATCCGGAGACAGGGTCGATGCGAACACACTGGACCACCGCAAAACTGAGGCTCAACTCCACTACTGATGGGAAAAGAATTACAAGCAGGTGTGTATAGAACAGGGCGCTTCACTGACATCAAGAATACAGATTAGCATCTGCTATCACAATGTCAGTTACTTTAAAACACTCGAGCGCAAAGAAGGAGATGTTTATGTAGCTCAAACTTTAAGTCTAAGGGCATTCGGTTGCCCTACTCAAGAATGCAAAGCCCAGAGCAATCTTGTCAGAATCTCCATTCCAGAAACAGCTACTATAATTACTACTTCATTATCAATATCTCAAATAATAACTTACATTTGCTAATTAGTATACTAAATGTCGGAAGTGAGTTCTTATTGGTAAAACTGTAGCTTGTTCGCTGGTGGGATTGATTCTTGCTAAAAATGGATTTTCACTTACTGAAAGTAACTTGCTGGAGGGGAAGGGAAGGAATGGGGTAACTGGGTGATGGGCATTAGGGAGGGTACTCGATGTAATGAGCATTGGGTGTTATCTGCAACTGATGAATCACTGACCTCTACCTTTGAAACCAATAATCCATTATATGTTAATTAACTTTATTTAAATTTTAAAAATTAAAAATTAAAAAGAAAGTAACGGGTATTCAAGAAATGTAGACTGACTAATATATTCTGAGTGAAGAGGGCATAAGAATTAGTGAGCCTAGGGGCGCCTGGGGGGCTCAGTCAGTTAAACGCCTGCCTTCAGCTCAGGTCACGCTCTCAGGGTCCTGGGATGGAGGACCACACTGGGCTCCCTGCTCAGCAGGAAGACTGCTTCTCCCTCTCCCTCTGCCCCTCCCCCGGGCTCATTCTCTCTCTCTCAAATAAATAAAATCTTAAGAAAAAAAAAAGAAAAGAAAAGAAAAAAGAATTAGTGAGGCCTGCAGCCTTTATTTACCCTTAGAGACGGCTCCCAAAACTTAAGCTCTAAAAGGTCCTGTGCCCAGTCATGGGTTTAGGAAGATTCTCTACTGCCTAATGTCAAATATGAAGGTAACAGAATCCTATTTCTAAAAGATCACTGGGTCGGCCTGGACGAACCTTTCCTACAAAGTGGTAGTCAAGGCACCTGTGAGGACAGAGATCTGAACCCTCATCAAGCTTATGTAACAAACTGTATTGATTGTTTTCAGCCTGCTTCACCAATGAATGGTTAATAAATGTCTTGGTGTGGACGAATGTGATGTGAGTCTTGCAAAGAAGATCCTCCCCCACCTTGAACTTGTTTGGCAAAAACTAAGTGTCGTGAAGGACGAAGCTCACTTATGTCAAGTCGCTGTACAGAAAGAGCTTCAAACTTGACATCCAAGTGTCGCCTTCCAAAACTGTAACTGAAATTGTATGAAAACTTGATGTGTTTGTGAATGGGCTTTTTTTTGGGGGGGGGGTGTCCTTAGGTTTTAACAGATTATTAAAATAGTCTGTGACTCAAAAAGTATTAACAACCATAGCCCTGAGGAATCAACAGTCAACCAACTATTGTTTTTTTCTATTAAAAATAGTTTTCCCTTAAATTACACAATATATATCCCCTGCAAAAAGCGGCCTTCTAGTTTCTTCTAAATACCACATACAATTTTATCTGGTTTTGAAAGGTAACTATCAGGAAATACAATTCACTTGACATTTCAAACATCTTTCCCAAAGCAGAAGCTAGAACTTTCTTCAAGCAGCCGTTATTTGCACACAAGGACGCACTGTGCCTTTTTTTATGTCAAACCATTTTACCTAAAGATGTGAATCGTTTATATACCTCAGTGGAGTTAGGTTTTGCTCTATTTTTTAAACACAGTCCCTTATTTCAGCCATGGTTTTACAGCATCTTCATGCTAGTGGAGTTTCCAGTTCATCCCGCCCTGGGAAAGAATGACCCATTTTCTTCCTTTTGGTACCTCTTTGGTGAATATTTTTTTCATCTCGAAGGACCTGGCACAAGGAAGTAACATTCTACAGAGTCACCAGAAATGCTGCTAAAGGTGAGAGTACCATCTCAGTAGCCAACCTTCTGACCAAGCAAGGCACACAGAGTAATCGTTTTGAACCCTCATGAGCAGGCATGGAGAATGTTGTAATGAATTACCAATAAACCTTATGAGAAATGGCTGCTGAGTCCTCACACCATACAAAATATTGTTCAGCACATACTGGCTGAGTCAGGTCCTAACTAGGGAACGCTGGAAAGAAAATGGGCAGCAGACAGGGTCATGGATTACTTATCAAAAGTTAGTAAGAGGGTCACACAGCACTGACTCAAATGCTACAGAATCTCTTACTCTGTGACAATATCTTTCAACTTAACAGATCTTCCATTAGAAATAATTTTAGAGCTACCTGGTCAAAATTTAAATAATTTTGCTAAAAGATTTAAAACACTTTTAAAAATAATTTTTTTTCCTTTACTCTAAGCATGAAATGATGAATAGAGACAAAAAAAAGGAGTTCAAAGCAAAAATGTCTGTCTCCTAGCTTTAGAGACAGCCCAGCCAGAGGAAAATTGTCCTTCTGTTCAGTGAATTCATTTCTGTTTTCTCAAAAATGGGTTTTATTTTCTTCACTAACTTTGGATGCCTTTAGTTATGTGATTCCTTAAAGAATTCCCAGTCTAGCCAGAAGAACTCCTGGGAGCCTTGCCTTGCAGCCCAGGTAAAGGCTGAATAACCTGAAATTCACCCTATTTTGTAAGGTCAACCCTGGAGCCACATGGGTTGTACAACTTTGGGGAAGGACGTGATTTGATTTTTAGGTGACTCCTCGATATCACTCATTATTTAAAGGAGGAAGGCCCATCATTTCTGGGGTCTCCCGTGGGCTTCTGCCTCACTCCTGGATAGTCGGCCCAGGAGGAACACCTGCAAGGGCCAGAGCTGCCAGGAGAAATGCACGGCACTGGTGAGGAATGCCCCAAAGCAGAGAAATGTGGCAGGGGCTTTCTCTGATCTCTCTTTTTTTAAAGATTTTATTTATTTGACAGAGAGAGAGCACAAGTAGGCAGAGAGGCAGGCAGAGAGGAGGAAGCAGGCTCCGCACTGAGCAGAGAGCCCGATGCAGGGCTTAATCCCAGGACCCTGAGATCATGACCTGAGCCAAAGGCAGAGGCTTTAACCCACTGAGTCACCCAAGCGTCCCTCTCTGATCTATGTTTAAGGTCTCAGTGAATTCACTTACAGGAGGTATGTGGAACTGTCAAACTGACAAAACAGAAAGTAGAACAGGGTTACCAGGGACTGGGAGGCATGGGGGATGAGAAGTTATTGTTTAATGGGAGACAGAGTTTCAGTCTGGGAGGATGAGAAAGATCCAGGAATGGGTAGTTGTGATGCCTGCACAGTAATGGGAATATACTTAATGAATTTTTAAAAATGGTTAATATGGTAAATTTTATGTTATCTGTATTTTACCACAAGAAGTATCAGTGAAAACCAGGAGGGCTTGCACACACCCTTGCGCAGAATGGGCAGCAATCCGGAGTACACCTGCATGGCCAGAGCAAAGGGGAGCAAAAGAATGATGGAAGTAGCAGGACTGATGGTTGAGAAGCGAGGTGGTGCAACTGAGTCAGCAGAGAGGAAGAAACCAAAGCTCCCTACAGTGTAGAAATAGCACTTTCTCCAACTATAACCTGATGACTGAGCTCAGCTCAAAAAGAGAAAACAGTGTGTATTTATGAACATCTGGATGGACCTATAACGTGAGCAGACTTAGAGGATGATTTTGATAGCGAGCCCCTCCCACCCGAAACAAAAAGGAACATCATGGAGAAGGGCTGATAAAGGGCCACTGGATGGTAGGCCAAATGTCCTGATATCTTCTAAGAAATAATTCTGGATATAGCTATCAGTATCAAATTTTATCTAGAAGTATGAGAATATCCAGTTCCAAAGACACTGGACAACTTGATCTTTCTCCCCACAGTCCTTAAAGACACATAGTGTGTATCTCTATCTTTCAAAACTACTGGCTGAGAAAGAAGCAGCTCTACATTACACAGGGACTTAAAAAGATTTTCTACTTTTGCACTAGAGTGAAAAGCATGGAAAAAGGCCTTCACTCTGGTTTTCATGAATTTCACCACAAGGGGTCAGGACATATTTCACTATCTTCATGGCTGTTTGGAGAAAGGGCAAAGGGCCATCTCTAGCCCTGGCATCAATGTACCCCTGGAAGAAGAAATGCATCTATCTGGAAAGATAATTTGGTCATTTGTCCTGTTCTTCACTCTGTGTTTCTGAGATAGAGGAAAGTGGCTGTTCTTCTTGTCTTGATGAGACACATAGTTCAAATAGCTGAGAGTTCTGTTGTTGAGGGGCGCCTGGGTGGCTCAGTGGGTTAAAGCCTCTGCCTTCGGCTCAGGTCATGATCTCAGGGTCCTGGGATCGAGGCCCACATCGGGCTCCCGGCTCAGCAGGGAGCCTGCTTTCCCCCTCTCTCTGCCTGCCTCTCTGCCTACTTGTGATCTCTCTGCCAAATAAATAAATAAAATCTTAAAAAAAAAAAAAAGAAAGAAAAGAAAAAGCCTGAAATCAATACAGCTTTTATTGCATCTTTCAAATATCACAAATAAGTCTGCAAAATCATCCGGCATCCTGCTGATTCTGGTTGGCTTAGCTCTTACTCATCAGCGTGCTGAACTGCTCCTTTTTCAGAAACATAGACACCCTCCAAAACTTTCTGATATCCTTGTTTTTAACTGTTGTGGCTTGCTGAATCAAAGCAGCTGAGTTTGATACAAGCTCAATGTCATTTCCTTCAAGCATTAAGTCATCTTTCTGGGCTTGGGATACTGAATAAGCAACAACTGGCCTCATCCAAACCCCACAGATGTATTGTTGGCCCAAGAAATCCCAGATTTCAACAGGACAACCGTTCTCCTAGACAACAGTGGTGATGGGGAAGCAAGCATACACAGGCCTCATCTTGTAGCAGAAACCCAGTGCAACGCCCTCAACTGTGTTCTGTACTTGACTACAAAGAGAGTGGACAGTACCCAGCTCTGTTCCAGTCCCGCCATTTGTCAGCTCGGAGCCTCTTCTTCTTTCCAAGGAGACGAGTCCTACGTCCATGGACTGACATCCCTTCACAGGGTTCCTCTGGGGCCCTTCAGAGCAATGTGGATGTTTTCTGGAAATGTCGACAGTCTCACTGCTGAGAACAGACTTCATTCTCGCGGTTGACGTGGCAAAGAGCTAGGTGAGAGTTCTGTAACTTTAGACTCAGAGGGATTTCAGTGACCTGATCTGAATAACAAGAATCGCCTTATCTCAAGTGAATAAATTATCAGAAATGCTGTTTGACTAAGCAGAAAAGGCATAAATATTTGCACACTTAAAATATTTGTCATGAGAATGAGAACAGAGGATGACAGGCAAGAGGCTGCCTGAGAGCCTGGACGGTAGCTGAGACCTCATGCCTGGCTCTGTGGCAAGTGCTGACTTTCCCTTAACTCCTTAATGCTGTGGGCAGCTCCTACCTCTCTTAATTGTGACCTCTCAAAATACTGGTTTTCCAAAATTATCCAGAAGGTTTTGTTAAAGAAAGACTTACATTCTGGCCTGCTAAAAACACTACCATTAACAACCCCCTAAAAGTGAAGCCTCAAAAAGCAAGGTATCCTAAAGGGAAAAATGCAAAATGATAATTACTGGGGAGTCTCAGAGCTGTATCCCCTAGCAGTGAGCCTTCTACAGTGGCTTTTACTTTAGGCTTCATGATTTTCAAACCGTAAGCATAATGAAATTTCAGAATTCTAAAATCTAAGTCCTCTGTGACCCACAGAAATTCTGTGGAATACCAATCAAAAAGCAGTTTTGAACATTATAAACATTTAAAAGAAGTAAAGTTGAAGAAAGCCAGAGACGAATTACACTTATTTATTAGTTGTAGCCAGAATTCACAAGATCCCCTGATGTTTGGGACTCGAAACAGAAAACTACCTTAAATAGTTATAAAACTCCAGGTGAACTCTGAGGTTAAATAACAAACTGAGAATATGTCCATGCTAGTCATTTCTGAAGTCTTTAGTCATTCTGACATTTTTAAATTCACAGTAAAATCCTTCCAAAGAAAGAGTGTCTGTGGAGTGTCCTCGACTTCATGTCAGCATACGTACTCTATGAAGGCTGACTTGGAGGAAACATATTTTAAAAAGGAAAAACTCAGGGCACGTGGGTGCCTCAGTCGGTTGAGCATCCGACTTAATTTTGGATCAGGTCATGATCTCAGGGTCGTGGCGTCAAGCCCCACGACAGGCTCTGCGCTCAGCGGGGGAGTCTGCTGGAGACCCTGTCTCTCCCTCTGCCCCTGCCCCTCCAGGGCCCCTGCCCCTCCAGGGCCCCTGCTCATGCGCTCGCTCTCTCACACTTTCAAATAAATAAATCTTTAAATAAATAAATAAATAAAATTTTAAAAAAGGAAAAACTCCTGAAAGGTAGATAGTAACCTTATGTAAACATCCCAGTGTCCTGGTATTAACAACAAAAGCAATACCCTGGCTTCTCTACTCTAGGGGTATGTCCTCCCCTGGCTTCTTTACTCTAGGGGTATGTCCTCCCCATTTTGGAGACAAGCAGGAGGAAAGGAAACAGACTGAGGCATATACTGAGGTGCCCTTACACTGCCTTGGAGTCCACACTACATTATGTAATAAGCATTGACAAGGAAATACCTGCTCCAACCCAGGAAGGCTGCTTTCAGCCCTTTCCGTAGCTATGACTCTCACCTCCCTCTGAAGATACAGGCCAAGAGAGGGGTCAAGGAGACAAACTGGCAAGTGCTGAGGGCACTGGTTAAGAGCATTAATAAGGAAGTTTAATAAAACTACAGAGTAAATGAAGCATGTGTGTTTGTTCTGCCAGCTCGGACTTTCACGTAGCCTGGTCCTCCTGCTCCCCTTGCCTCAGACCATGATGCAGAGCAAGCTGTATTATCAATCACCTCTCGGGCCCCACCAAGCAGAAGGCAGGCTGGCCCCGCCACACCATCTGCACGTGCACCTGTGCCCAGCAGCAGCGGCTGCTCACGATCTGCCGGCCCAGAGATGCCCTGGCCCGGGGACCCCACTGTGAACTCAGAGTTTCCGCAGGAACTAGTCCAAGGATTCAGAAAGAAAAGCTGGAAAGGACCAACAAGGAGAGACAGGACAACAAATGGTAGCTTACATACGTGAACCACCAAACCTCTAGGGCAGGAGTCATAGGGCATCTAACTCACCCACAGTTCCTAAAGAATTTGAAAGTCATTATTGTCTATTCCCTTGGATAAATATTTCATTTTATTTTTAAAATGTCATTATTTATAAGCAAAATAATTATAACATACCACGATCTCAATTTCCTTTTTTTTTTAATACTCATGAAAGTACCCATTGTCAAGCAGACAATGGTGGGTACATAGGAATATTATTAAATGAATTCACACTAAATCTGCAAAACCCTTTCTCAAATTTTGAAAGTAAAATTTAATCTTATTACTGTTTGCATGAGCAAGATAAAGAAGTCCCAAAGTTTTCTGATAGCTGATTCTCAATATACAAGAAGCTCACATGAGTATACTTGAAAGACATGAAATCTGAAATAAAGGCAATACAAATGGTAACTAACCCAAATAAACATAAAAATGTTAATTTCATTGGTAATCAAAGAAACATATATTAAAACAATGAGCTATCATCCCAATCCCCATTAAATTAACAAAAACAAAATGAAGAATTCCAAAGCCACAGGAGAGAAAAGAGTGTCCCCCTCACTCTCACACACTACTGGTAAGGAGGTTGATGGACATATTTTGTCTAGAGGACAATGAGACAGAATATGTCCAGAGTTCTTAAAACGCTCATTCTTTGACCCCAACTTCCACCTTTGAGAATCTGATCTGCTTAGTGTATAATAACTAGAAATGAGCACAAAAACTTATACCCAAACATGTTGATTTATTTGATGGTTATAATATATTTATTGTAGTAAGTGACACATTGGATAAAACCTAAGTACTTGGCCAAATTGTTTTTTTCAAGTAGAAAACAAAAATACTACAAAACAATGTCATCCCTGTTAAAGAGAAACCAATACAGAAAAAAAGATTGGAAAGACATATGTCAACATCTTAACCATGGTAACCACTACATAAGGGGGTAAAGGTGACTTTTAAATTGTAATTCCCAAATGTTCTACAATCTGCAAGCTACTATTTTATAATTGGCTAGTAAAATAGTTTCAAAAGTCTATGGCTCAACAACCAATGGTGTTTTTAAAAATCAGCTATTTTGAACACTAAGATTAGCTTCATAAAACATAAGCCTTTTACAATAAACACAGCATTTCTTATTCAATTCTGAATGATACCTAGATAAAGTATCTATGACTTTGAAAATCAATGTCACAACATAACCCTTTAACAAACAACAATCAATGACAAAGAAAACACAATTTATCCCCAGGTGGGATTATACAATAGTCATAAAATGGACATTATGGTTTTTCCCCTCTGTGATTTCCTTTCCCTAGAAATAACTGTGAGAGATGAAAGAACCATTTTATTAATTCCAACTTTGAAGAGGACAAGACACTATTCATAAGCAACTTTCTGCTAACAGATAAACCTCTAAGTATAAATTCAACTAGGAATTTTTAACCAAATGCTGCACTGTAGAGGTCTCTACTGGACCTACACTAACTATAAAGAAAATAAGCATTAGAAACATACCGAGTTTTTAAAAAGTGAGAGAGAGAAACATAAAAACTGGTCTAAGTTTTAACATCTTCTGAACATGTATGGGTCTTTGAAGTGGGACAGACCCAGGTTTAAAAAAAAAAAACTCTATCACTTCCTAGCCACAGAAACCTGGGGACAAGATACTTAACCCCACAAAATGTACTTTCTTCCTCAGGTTTAAAATAAGGCTAAACAGGACAAGGTATGCAGACGTACCTCACACAAGTCTCAGTAAAAGAGCTATTATTTTCCCTCAGAAGCAATGTTTACTAGGTAGAAGCAAGGAGTAAAGAGCATAATAGAAGATTTAAATCAATTCAGTAATCATGTGAGAGGCTCTGCGAGACACTGGGCACACTGACATGAACAAGAGCTCGCAGTCTGCAGGGAGAGAAAACACAAGCCAACGAAAAGTTACAATCCAGCTATGGTAAGTACAGGCTGCCTTGAAGAAGTACAAGTTAGGGGGCGTAACCGGGGCTGGAGTTTAAGGAAGATTTTAAGAGAGAAGTGCTGTCAGATCTGGATAATAGAAAAATAAATGTTATCCAATCAGAGGAGGAACGGAGCATCAGCCAAGTACAAAAGGAATGGTAGAGCTAGAAGCAGAGTTTCTTAAGGGATGTGGCCTGGAAGATGAGGGAAAGGAAGCAGGATCTCCGCTGTCACAGCAGCCACACCAGACTGTCCACAAAGCCCCAGGCGGCTCCTGCAGGGAAGAAAGGAAGGAGGGCTGCAACCCAGAGAAGAGCTTTCCTGCCACTCCCACCTTGCAGCTTCTCTCCAGCGCCCTCTATCGACAAAGCTAATATTGCAGTGACTAACAAGGGAGAATTAATTCAGGGTCAGCTTCTGGCCCCATAAAGAAGACTGTATTGGGGGCTGAGAAACTCTAAATTGGTAACTGGCATACAGTCTTTCCTCTCGAGTAAAAGACAGGGCTCGGCCTTCTTTTTTTTTTTTTTAATCTTTGGCCTCTAACACAATGTCTGCCATAGAACAGGAATTCAATAAATTTGCAAATCTGGGTAAAATGGAAAGAACACAGAATATCGATGCAGGCAGATACTGGGTCAGGCTATTCAGTCACAGAGTTGGGGAGGGGGAGGAGTAAGGGAAGGAAGATACACAAATAAGCAGCAGGAAAAAATGGATTTCCTAAAGGTGGGCATGCATAGGACTGTTTCTACCTAGAAACATTTCAGACTCCAGATCACACTTTAAAGTGTTCTATAATGTCCTTACAGGGATTCATCCACCTCGAGACACCACCTTTTCATGGAACTGTAAATGCATTCGTGACAACTAAAACAACTGAGCTAAAGAGAGCCAACGGAAAAGACTCTTGAGCCAAATATTCCCAATCACTGTGACGCAACAAACACAGCTGGAGCCATGTACCCTTCCTAACCTGCTTTTTCATTTCTGATTGTTCATTTCAGGCACTAAGTAGTATCCTCGGTATTGAAGACTGTTATTTTCTTAACATCACATCCTGATGTTGGAAAACTTTGATGATAAAATGAGAAGCCTCTTTGCAGGTTAGCAAACAAGAAACACAGCTTTAAATGCTGCCCTGTTACAAACAGCCTCACCTTGCTGAACAGAAACATCAAAGTTAAATTACATCTTTCAATGTTTTTTAAGGCACAAGAGTCGATCCAAAAGTGCTCTGTGATGCCAGCTTTCAATATAAAGCTACTTGTAGGAAGTAAAGATTTTCTTTCAATCAGAATAAAGAGAACCACAGATGTAGACAGTGACAGACAACATTCAGTGTTCATAAAGTCTTGCTTACTGAAAGAACAATTCTAGACAAGTGACAACCTGTCCTAGTTTTAACCATCTTAAAAAAAAGACTAGTCCTAGAATAGTCATGGTTTAAGCAATGAATGTAAAGAATCAAACGCTGCTAACAGTGCTTTCTGGCAGGAAATTCATCCTCAGTTTTTCTTGACTTGGCACATATTTATAAGAAAACTAACTTCAGGGCGCCTGGGTGGCTCAGTGGGTTAAAGCCTCTGCTTTCGGCTCAGGTCATGATCTCAGCATCCTGGGATCGAGGCCCGCATCGGGCTCTCTGCTCAGCGGGGAGCCTGCTTCCTCCTCTCCCTGTCTCTCTGCCTGCCTCTCTGCCTACTTGTAATCTCTCTCTCTGTGTCAAATAAATAAAATCTTAAAAAAAAAACTAACTTCAAATATAATGTCATTTTTTTAAGTAATCAAGATCAAGAGTCACATGCTCTTCCAACTGAGCTAGCCAGATGCCCCCTAATGTCATACTTTAAAAAAAAAAAAAACAACACTTGAGAGACTAGAATTATTACAACAAAAAGTTTTTAAATTCAACATAAGTGTGTTCTAAAAGATGTTCTTACAATAAATTTCAAAAGAAATATTCATTCATCTTTCAGGAACTACAAAATTTAATTATACCTGAGTCCATCTATAAGCTATTCAACACAGAATAGAACTGTATCTAAAGAGCTTCTCGTAAGAGGCTTATTTTCAGCTCTTTTTCAGACAGGGTCTATGTCTCCAGTGCCTCTTACAGTGTCTAACAGGAAAGAAATGAGTGACAGCATTTGCTCAAGAAATGGCAAAAATGATCTCCCCACATGGTAGTCCGGTCTACAAGGTGGCTGATGACATGGATAACAATGCCAATCATTCTCACTCTACTTCACATCCACAAGTTACTAGTGGGAAAATAATTCATTTATTCTATCCACCACTACTGATCATAATGAATCCTTTGTCAATTAGTTCCAAACAGAACAAAAACACTACCCACATGTAATTTCCATTCCTCGTAATAAGCTAGGTCTTGCCTGAAGAGGGTGGAAGCTGAATGGTAGCAGTGAGAATACAAATAGAAAAAAAAAGTGTTGTGTTTTTGGGGTTTTTTTAGTGTTTTCCTGCTCTGTCTGGAATGTTCTTCTCTTACTGACTACAAATAAATATCACAGAACTCACCTGAGAGCTATAGTTTAGACTTATGCCTTTAAAGGCCTTCCTGACCAGCCCACCCAAAAATTATGCCATCTAAATATAAAGATCCATTCTAAAACTCCAATAAAAATTTAATAGGGTGAATTGAAGAAATGCAGTAAAACAATCAAGGTAATAAAAATGAGATAAGAAGAAATTAAAAATAATGTCAGAAGTGGTCTAATTAGAAAACAGGAAAGAAGGAATAACATTCATAAAACTGGAGTCCCAACAGAAGAGCAAAAAACCAAAAAACAAAACAAAACAAAAAACCACAGAGTGGGTAAAACCAATATTTAAAACTATAATCCAAGAAAACTTTACAGAAATAAAAGATCCGAATCTACTTATTCAAAGGGCCAACCAATGTTTGGAAGAATTTACCTGAAACAATCAACTCCCAAATGCATCTTAGAAAACTCATAGGCTTCAAACATAAACATAAGCTCAAGGCCTCTACGCAAAAAAAAAAAAAGATAAGGGACCCCTGGGTGGGTCAGTCAGTTAAGCGCCTGCCTTCGGCTCAGGTCAGGATCCCAGGGTCCTGGGATCCAGCCCGCATCAGACTTCTTGCTCAGCAGGAAGCCTGCTTCTCCCTCTGCCTGCCACTCCCCCTGCTTGTGTTCTCTCTGACTAATAAAATAAATAAAATCTTTAAAAAATAAAAAAGATAAAATAATGAACGAAGGCAAACAAATCTGACTGGCATCAGAGTTGTCTAAAACAAAACACAATACAAGGCGACAAGGGAACAGCACTATTTAGAAATTCAATGAAAGTATGAATAATGGTTTTTATATCCAACCAAGCTGTCCTTCAAGCATCAATGCCTTGTAAAAAAAAAAACTTTTAAACATAGAAGAATCACTACCCTTTCTCAAAGAATCTAGCTTAATGTACCTATCAGATGACAGGAAAAAGAGCGATAAGGCTATTCATATACATAACTGTAAATCTGAGGTGAAAATAAAGGTGGGGACATTAACCTTTGAAAGTTGAAGACTGATATGCAAACGCTATCTGTTGTAACAAAACAGAAGCAATGCAAAAAAGAATGTGAAGAAAAGGGAAAGGAGTGAGAAAGTAAAATAAGTTCTTTGGTTGGCAAAAGCCAGAAGTTAAAGGGTACCATTAAAATCTAACACAACAGAAGGTAAACAATTAAATGGATAACAGGATTACAGGCATTTAAAAGGTACAGAGATGAAGGTAACAACAGAATAATACAAATGTTCCTAAATAACATGTCATTATTTAAAATAAAATACATCTCATAGAGAAACATAGCAAATACAAAATAATGTAGAATTACAAAATATGACCACAGACTTGAGATCAAATTTATCAGTCATATCAACAAAACAACAAGATTTCAAATCTAGCTCACAAAGCAAGACCCAACTCTATTCTACATATAAGAGACACATCTTTAGCACAGTTCAGAATGGCTAAAATTAAAAGGATATACAAAGTTGTAACAAGCAAAAGAGAGCAAAGTAGAATTCAAGCCAAAAGACTTAAACATGAAAAGAGCACTTTAATTCTAAAGCCACAATTGACAATGAAATTGTAACTTATAAATATCCATGAATGAAATAATGCTGCAACCACCCTTATAAATCTAAACAGAAGTTGGAAGTATGAAAGGATTTCAGTCTAAAATAGAGCCAGATGATATGAAATGGAAAATGCCCCAAAAGAACCCATAGAAAAAGGGAGCCAAGAGACACTTCCAGTACATGCTGATTTACAGAAGACACAGACATATCTCTTGTCCAGTGAATATCCTCCATGAAGCTCTCCCTCAAGCCAATGAGCTTACTGCTAATGTAATGAGGCAAGAGAAATAAATTAAAGGATAAAAATTGGTAAAGAAGAAATGAAACTCTGGGCGCCTGGGTGGCTCAGTGGGTTAAAGCCTCTGCCTTTGGCTCAGGTCATGATCTCAGGGTCCTGGGATCGAGGCCCGCATCGGGCTCTCTGCTCCGCGGGGAGCCTGCTTCCTCCTCTCTCTGCCTGCCTCTCTGCCTACTTGTGATCTCTCTCTCTCTGTCAAATAAATAAATAAAATCTTTAAAAATTAAAAAAAGAAGAAGAAGAAATGAAACTCTATTTGCAGATGAAACGACAGTGCATCTAGAAAATCCTACAAAAATTTATAAAAATTAACGATAAAAAACTAAGATAAAATGTAAAATAGGTGTGCCTGGGTGGCTCAGTCTTTAAGAGGCTGCCTTCTTTCGGCTCAGGTCATGATCCTGGGGGACCTGGGATCAAGCCCTGCATGGGGCTCCCTGCTCAGCAGGAAGCCTGCTTTTCCCTCTCTCACTCCCTTGGTTGTGTTCTTTCTCTCGCTGTTTCTCTCTGTCAAATAAATAAATAAAATCTTTAAATATATATATGTGTGTGTGTGTGTATATATACATATACACACAAATCAAGTAACAACAGCCTTTGTAGACACAAACAATAACCAATTTGAGGACAAAAAATAGAATTTTCATCAAAGGTAGAGAAAGCATTTAAGATAGCAAACGAAAACCATAAAATTCTTAGGGATAAACTTCACAAGCTACATCCCAAACCTACATTGGGAAAAAGGCTAAAGCACTCCTGAAAGCATGAGAAGTAGGCCTGAATAAACATACCATTTCCTATTCTTGGATAGGATGACTTAACATCATGAAAATACCGGTTCTCCCCAAGTTAATTTATGATTAATTTTTATTTACCAGGAAAAATACCCACTACTTTTGTCACGGAGTTAGAAAAGTGATAGTAAAGTTCATCTGAAGAAACTGACGTGCAAGAATAGTGAGGAAAAAAACATGAAAAATGAAAAACCACAAAGAGAGATTAACTCTACCAGATATCAAATCATGAATAAAACCTCCATAAACACAGAGTGGACGGAACATAAACAAACAAATAGACCTGTGGAATAAAGCAAGAAGCTCAAATTAGATGTAGGTAAATCTGGAAATGTAATGTATGATAAAGATGGCATCTTGAAACACTGGAGCAAAGATAAAATGTTTAATAAAGAACACTGGGACATTTAAGGAGCGATCAGGACAGGATGGAAGCAAAGCCATAGCTCAACACACACGCCAAATGGATTGGGGATGCAAATGGGAAAGAATGAACCCAAACAAGTACTAGGAGGAACCATAAATGAACAGAAAGGCTCCGGCTTAACTAGGACTCAATATCCAGGAGAAATTGGAGAAAAACATTTTATAGATTTAATGAAGTATTTTATGTGTCACTAAAACACCATAAGCCTAGTCAAAACGCAACTGAAAAACTGGAAGAACGTCTGTTGTGACACACACTACAGACAAATTACCTGTAATACATAAAAAACTTACAGAAATTGAGACAGCTGATAAGAAATGAGAAAAAGACATGAACAATCAACAAAGATATAACAATGGCCAGGGAGAGAATCAAAGGCGGCGAGGAATGAAAGCGGTGGCCCTGGGCATCACGCTCCCCTACTGAATGGTGGACTTACAAAGCACGACAATGACACTGTCTGAGGGGCTGCAGAAATGTCCAATTTTCATACGCTGCCCACTAGGAATGCAAACAGCACAACCCTTTTGGAGAGTATTTTGGTAATATCTCTACATGCACTTACCTTTCAACCTAGCAATCTGCACTCTAGAAATGTAACCTGAAGACACACCTTCAACAATATAAACACCTATGTGCCAAAGTTTACTTACTGCAGCACTATTTGGAACTACAGAATAATAGAAACAACCTAAATGCCCACACAAAGGAAAAGAGCAGATTAAACCCTGATACGGCTGCGCGAGTACGGTGCAGCCGTACGAAAGGACAAGGAGAGCCCTTACCACCTGATACAAAGTTCGCAGCTATATTACAGAATAAAAGAATACTTAAAATATGCTATCAGTTAAGTAAAAAACAAAGGGAAATTTTTAAAAATTACATGGATTCTGCATCCAGAATTTGGTACAGTTTGTTCTATGGGGTTCTGACCCACAGAATAAATAATCATGAGTCCATACTGATATAAATAACTGAATAAATAAGTAGGGAGAAAAAAATAGTTCTTCACAGTAAAATTCCAATTAATAAATATAAAAGACACGGTAGAAATAGGAAAATCACAACATGATTTGTGCCTGTATGTGGAAAAAAGGAAGAATAAGCCAGAAGCTTCTGGGAGACGGGGGCGCGGTGGGGGACAAGGATGAAAAGAACAGAGTAACAGGGAGGCCGGGAGGAGTGACAGGGCAATGACCCTCTCGGTGAACTACTTAGCATAGTCTGACGCTGAAAATCATGCTAATGTTTCACATACTCAAAAAACAAAAATGAAAAAAAAAAATTAAAACCAGACAGGAAGTGGGCAGAATCCATAATGGAACACAAGTGGTTTAAAATTAACTTAATTGAATCACAAATTAATAACATAACCACATTCAATCTAACTTTGGAAAGCAACATTTTGGCTACATCTTGTAAGATGAAAGACAAAAAGGACTTAAATATTACATTCTAGTTAGTAAAATGTCTTTTTTAGGGCGCCTGGGTGGCTCAGTGGGTTAAAGCCTCTGCTTTCGGCTCAGGTCATGATCTCAGCGTCCTGGGATCGAGGCCCGCATCGGGCTCTCTGCTCAGCAGGGAGCCTGCTTCCTCCTCTCTCTCTCTCTGCCTGCCTCTCTGCCTACTTGTGATCTCTCTCTGTGTGTCAAATAAATAAATAAATAAATCTTTTAAAAAAAATGTCTTTTTTACACGAGAATGGTTAGTAATTCCAAAACTACTTTATATGCCTAATAAGATTAAAGAAATAACATGTACGTGGTGGGAAATGAGAGGTTTGTTTCTCTCAGCGATAGAATAGAGTTACATAAAATAAAGGAGGGAAGGCTAGAAATAAATCCTATGCAGTTGAAATAGAATCAGAGAGAGAGTAGTATGACCTCATGCTCTTTAATACATACACAGATAAACAGCTTTAGATGTTTGCATACATATATACATTTCCTAACTGTCCACTAACATTGCCTAGAAGCAATGACGTCCACTCGCAAAGAGCATACAGATTAGGTTTCTTTATACCAGTCACCAATGAAGGGAGCCAGGCTCCATGGAGAAATGGCTGCATTCAGGACTGAAGCACGGAGAGGACAAGAGGAGCCTGGACCATCCCAGGCACCAGAAAGGAGTCACCCTAAAGGAATTGACACTGCTCAACTCCAGAACAATTTGAGGAATCAAATAATGATAGTAAGGGATTACTATGCTCCACAGAATAAATAACCTTGACTCTATTATGAAGTAAAGAGAAAGGAGTCCATGCTCTTCCTTACAGCAAGATTCCAATTAATTAATGTAGACAGCATGACGGGCAGGCAAGAATAATCAACTGTTAAATTTTATGGTGAAAGCATGATGAGAAACAATATTTGCATAATTTCAAAGTTTCACCAAAACACTTATTAATTCCAAAGGGGAAGATAATAACTTTACACTGGAGAATGGCAAAAGCTACCAACTTAGTGAAATAAATTTAACAACTAGTTATTATACATTAAAGTTAACTATAAGATGTTACAACACCCAGAGTCTCCTTGGTATGACTGATGCACTGAGGACACGTATCTACCATTCTTGTAGTCTTGATAAAATGCACAGCTGAAGCTAATCAGGAGGAAATGCCAGAAAAGCCCCCATTGGGCAACCTTTTACAACATAACTGACCAGTAGTCTCCCAAAGTGCCAATGTCATAAAAGACAAAGACAGACTGAGAAATCGTCCCAGATTGAGAGACACTGGCATGACAACTAAATGCAATGTGAGATCCAAAATGGGACCCTGAACTAGAAAAAAAAGACAACGTGTAAGAACTGTACAATGGCTCATTGTACCGGATCGATACTCATCTGCTGCTGTGGTAACTGCATTATGGTGACGTAAGATATGGGAGCATTACAGAATGGCAGTGAGGGGTCTCGGGGAAGTCTCTGCACTACTCTTGCTAAGTATGCTATCATTTCAAGATGCAAGTTAAAAAAATTTTAAGGGTCTATAAAGTCCCAGTCAAAACATGTTCATAGTCAATATTTATAATAGCCATTTATTAGAAAAAAAATAAATGTCCATCAGAAGGTAAGTGGTTGAACAAAATATCATGTACATGAGAAAGAACACTATTTCTATGAATCCATGAATAAGTAAGAACGCAAAGAAGTATTCCAAAAATCCATAAATGAAAGGACAAGGAAGCTTTACCTATACCTGTATGGAATTATTCCAGAGTGTACAGCTGAAGGAAGGGAGGAAAGAACAGAGAGAGAGGAGGGAGCACGGAAGGGAAGCGGAGAGTGGAGTCAGAGCTGTTTTAACACTTCTGGCTGCTATCAACAATAACGCAATAGGTGATTACACCCCTATCCTTGCAGACAAGTCTTTTCCTATCTGTAGGGGAGAGGGTCATAAAACACAGAATGGCTAAATCAAGGATCATACGTATTTTTTTTTATACCTATCAAAACATTACTTTCCCAGAAGATGGTAGTAATTCAAATGTATTTGGATGTACCCGCAATGTATCAGAGTAAACATTTCCCCACAATCTTAGGAGCATGGGATCTCCTGGGGAAAAAAATCCAACATACTCAGCAAAATAGAGTATCTCATTTTAATTTGTGTTTCTCTGACCACCAGTAAGGATGAAACTCTTTCATGTTTACTTGCATTTCCTCCTCTATAAATTGCTTGTTCATACCCTTGAGAAATTGTCCAATTAAGTTGTTTCATTCAAGGAGCCCTTTGACATTATTCAATCATATATATATGTATATATATATATATGATTTTTATGTGATTTTATATGTTCATATAAATATAAATCATACATACATATAAATTTTATATATTTAAAATCTGTGGGGTTTTTTTTAAATACTGATTTGGGTGCTTCAGGGCATACAGAAATTTAAACCATTAAGTCATTAAATCAATCGAATCTTTTTGATTATGATACTGGAGACTGCAACTGCCATTTAGTGGATGGAAGTCAGAGGAGCTAGACCTCTTCTAATGCATAGGTCTGTCCTGTACAAAGAATTCCATATGTCCTATATGAGTTTTGAATGTCCCATTAAACATCCAGATAGATAAAAAATATATATATTTACAATACCTAGAATCTTCATCTATTTCACATATCAACACAATGTGTTTTCTATACAGTTTCAGGAATCCAACTTTTATGAAAATGGAGGGGGGAAAAAATCACACTTTGTTGCACTGAGAATTTCCCCAAGACTGGTCATCTGCTTGAGAGAAAGGCACATCATTAGGGAAGGGCATTCTCGGTATTAAAGCTAATAAGACCAACGGATACGAGGCTGCCTTCACCCCCTCACATTCACTGTGCTTCTAGACACACACATTTCTTACGTTTCCTACCATATCTACACCGGAACACTTACATTCTGAAACATATGTTACCTTATCAAGCTTTGGGTTTTCCCCTTATGTTAATTCTATTCAGAGCAGTGTTACTTGTTATTATGTGCATAGGCAGATTATATTATTTATGAATTTCTCCTCAGAATAATAAAGGGTACAATGCAATGGCAATGTACCTGTTACACAAAAGGATCACTGAGCCTGCCAGGATCGTAACTGCTGCCCTCAGATTACAGGAGAAGGAAGATTTCCCTAATTCCACGTCTTTGACCTTCTTCTCGTCCTCCACTAGGAATATAGTACGGGTCCTCCTCCAATCCCCCTACACAGTGAACCTTCTTCCCGAGCCCCAGTGTCTCAGCCCTGTCAGAGTTCTCACACGTCCAGTTCTAAGGCTCAACCACTTCCCTGAAGGTACGCAGGCAATAGGACAATGAAGGCATCAGAAATATAAACTCAAAGGGCCATGTGTCCAGGATTTGCTCAGTGAATACCCATCAGTTCTATTTTAATTTTTTTAATTACCATTTTAAAATTTACTTGATCAAGTACACTAAAATCTTTGTTATTAATTAAAAATGGTAAAAACATCAAAAGAGTAAATTAACCTAAGCTTCAACCATGGATGACCAAAAAAACTATAAAATATGTTGACATTTTCTCATGCAAAGAAAAATGTCTTTCTCTTCAGTAGCTATCATAAAATATTGACACGTATTTAAGGAAAGCATCAAATTAAACTTTTTAGTTTTGCCATAAACTTTTCTTATCTGACCCCTTATAACAGAAAAGAAATTTATGAGCTAGAAAACACGTCACAGCCTGGCACAAAGGATGAGCTGTTGATTCTAAAACATACTGTAAAAGAGATCCTTGACATGCAATTAATTTGTACTTTTCTCAGAACAGTTTCTATCATGTTATTCTATCAGTTTTTTTCTCGATGCATCTACACTGAGAAAAGCAGACAAGCGTGCACACACACACACAC
The DNA here is from genome assembly GCA_002007465.1 of Ailurus styani. Classification (NCBI taxonomy): domain Eukaryota; kingdom Metazoa; phylum Chordata; class Mammalia; order Carnivora; family Ailuridae; genus Ailurus; species Ailurus styani. The sequence continues at coordinate 1,877,217 of LNAC01000218.1, forward strand.
ATTCAACAAAAGAAGAAAAATGCTAAAGAATGGGTCATTAGAACACAAATTTGTCTGGGTAGTTCATAACAATGGTTCAACAGTGTATCTCTGCAAGGACACAAAAGACACTGTTGCTGAATGTTCAGGGTGCATTCCAGGATGAGAATTTGATATCCTTAACTTTCCTGTAATAATAGCCAATGGCACCAACCTACAGAAAATCTACAGCAAGTTTTACAGGACTCTTCCCATTGGTTAGATTTTCTTTTCTTTTCTTTTCTTTTTTTTTTTAAGATTTTATTTATTTATCTGAGAGAGAGAAAGAAGAGAGAGCTCATGAGCAGGAGGAAAGGGGAGAGGGAGAAGCAGACTCCCCAGTGCCCAGGAAACCTGATGCAGGACTCGATCCCATGATCCTGGGATCATAACCTGAGCCAAAGGCAGATGCTTCAACGACTGAGCCACCTAGGCACTCTCCATTGTTTAGATTTGCAACGATCACCTCTAACTCTCCATTTTTTTCACATTAGATGTACAACACTAAATTTCCATTTTAGTGAAAAACAGCATTGTTCTCAGCTGAAACAAACTTTTTAGAATTATGTAAAATAGTGTTTTCTAACATTTAATTATAGGCTGAATTTAAGTCTCAACCTATCTTCCAATTGGTCATTGAATTCGACGATACTCAATTTTAAACTCTTGTTTTCGATCTCAATTGTTTTAAATTTCTAGTTTCTAAACCAGGTTTATAATTATTGTATCACAAAACTGAATCTCAGAAACAACGAGATACTTTCCTTAATGGTTCCATTTCAAATATGCTACCTGCAGGTCTTAGGAACAGAAAGTAACTGAAAATCTCAATTACTCCTTATTATCATTATCATCATCATCAACAGTAGAAGTATCAGTATTAGTGTGGGCAACACCTAAGCCATGAACTCCTCCTGCATATTTTGTTATTACTTCATCAAAGCCAGGGATAACCAAAAAGAGAAAAAGTTCTCAAGTGGCACCTATGTTGTTTCTTAAATGTTCTTAATAAAGATAACAGGAGAAAGGAGGGTCATTTGTCTAAAAGTATACTGAGAAACTAATCCAATACACGGATCCTGACAAATAAGAAACAAAATCTAGGGGCACCTAGGTGGCTCAGTTGGTGAAGTGTCTGCCTTCGGCTCAGGTCATGATCTCAGGGTCCTGGGATCGAGTCCCACATTGGGCTCTCCGCTCAGCGGGAAGCCTGCTTCTCCCTCTCCCACTCCCCCTGCTGTGTTCCCTCTCTCGCTATCTCTCTCTCTCTCTGTCAAAAAAATAAGTAAAATCTTTAATAAAAAAAAGAAACAAAAGAAACAAAATTTATATTTTGTCCCCAAGATTGCAATTTATAGCAAAGACATCTAGTTAGCTCCCAGATAAAGTTCTCCCTTCTCCCTTACCAACAGAACCCCAATTCTGTTGGAGCAACAATGTAACCAGTCCAAAACAAAAATCTATTTCCTAGCTTCCCTTATAGCGTAGTCATACCATAAGGTTCCAGCCACTGGGATATATGCACACAGTTCTGAGTGGGACTTCCTGTACATCTCCTTTAAAGGAGGGACAAAGTCAAGAGGCACTGTCCCACTTGGTACTTCCTCTTTTTAGAAAATACATATAATGGCTGGACAGTAACATTCACTTTACACTGTAACAGAAAGATCAGTAAAACTGCAAAGACCTAGCATGCACATCCTCGAATTGGTAAACCAAAGCTGGCAACTTCCTAACTATGGACTTCACATCACATGGGAAAAATAAATGCCCCATCTTACTTAAGCCTCTACTTTTTGAGTTTTCTAGGACATGCAGCCTAACTTAATTTCTAAATGATGCAACCTAAAAGAAAACAGGGATGCAGAAGTTGTTCTAGGAAAAGCTACAAAGGAAGATACTTGTTCTCACGGAGGCGGGGGATGGTGGGGGTCAGAAGGATAAACAAGAGAGAAAGCAAACATTTGACTTGGTTCATTCATTTGTTCAACCATCACAATCAACCGCTGTCACCAGGTGCGAGTTCCTGAGGGGCAGCCACTTCGAAATGGGGTACAGACACATGAAGAGATGGTTAACTACAGGGTTCTCTTATAGGGCAGCCATCCACAGCCACGAGGGGTTGTGTCTACAAGGACCGGCATCTTTTTCTAATACCCACAAAGGTGCTATCCGGTCATCAAAGCCTGTATTCAAAGGTGCCTTAAGGACTGGCCTCAGCCCTTGAGCCATAAAAACAGTAATAGGAATAAACATAGGATACTTTGAATAGGATTTGCCTCCACAGATAAGGCTAATAGCCAAAAAGTGTAGTCGCATTTTACCTGTGAATTCTGTTTATTCTTCACAGCCGCATGACCCAATTTTCCATGATCACAGACAACCAGGCCTTAATGTGGTCTAAAATCGAGGCAACCCTTTAAATTGGCCCACACGACACCTAAGTGCACCCATCAGCAAGGAACAGAAACAGTTAACACGTCTCGGTATCATGTTCTCCAGGTTTGAAGGCCAGATGGTTTTTTATTTCATTTATTATCAGTTATTAAACAATACCACTGAGTGACTAAAAATTAAGAAAGATTATGTTTCTTACACTTAGAGCATACAATAAGGGGAGAAAAAAAAACACAAGAGTCTTTTTCTCTGTTGTATAAACACACACACCAAGAATAAGTAGAATGTCTTTGAAACCAAAACAATAGAAAATCACTCGTGGCTGAAAGCACAGGCTCAGATCATGTTGATTTCTTCTTTAATCCTGCTGAAGCAAGTTCCTGCATGCTTTCTGGGGCCTCCGCCTACAGAGCTGTTAGGACAACAGCCAACACATATATTTAATTACCTAAGTATCCAATGCTATCAGCCAGCTGTTGCCAGTACATAATACACTGACCTCTTTCACTTACTCTCTTGCTTAAAATGGCAAAAACAAAGCGACTGTTGATGTAACAGTAATCATGAAATATGCAAAATACTATTCACCAAAAAGATTTTAGATAACTACAAAACTCGGTTTTGCATTCTGAAATGACTTACTACATCCAAACTGCTTTTTCTGCTTCTGATTTGCAAAATAAGTTACTAATCCTTCAACTGTGAATTTAACCATTCCCTCATTTGATTTTATTTAAGTCAACCAGAAGTTCAACCCCAAAATACTCTTTCTCCTTTATTTGTAGTCATGTTTCTCCCTGGGAAACACCACGTAGTAATCTCCCTGTATTCCCCTTCATCCCTATGTTCTTCCTTGGCTAGGGAAAAAGCAACCTAAAGCCTGTAACGAGGAATGAGTCAAAATCTGCACTACACTATATGACTCTCACCCTTCATTTTAGGAATCAACAGACAGCTCTTCATTTGGGTTTCCGGAAAGTATGTTCTTCCAACACCATCATTAACCCCAGACTTGCTGATGGGGGAAAAAGCAATATAAAGTCCTTGCAACAACAGAAAACAGACTAAACAGAACCATGACTTAAGTCTTGAATAATACGAATCACACATGGTATGATGATAAGACCTAACGCCTAAACAACGTCTCCAGAGAAACGCGGTCTTCAGCAATATCACCGTCTGCAGAGATCTCCTTCACAACATCCTTTCTCAAGTTAACCTTACCAACGCTTCTGCTTCCTCCCCTGCGACAGCCATGTTGATTTTTTTTTAATTTGATCGTTTATCTGATTTTTTTGCTAATTCAGTGAAACTGAACAATTTGATACTCAAATATAAAATAAATGCTATGATATTAACATAGCTATATTATATAATTCATATACATAACATAGAATAATACATTCTCAATGACATGCTGACGCATAGGTAGAATGATGCTAAACTCTCTTCCCCAAAAAGGAAGAATCAGTTCAGCCTGACCGTACAAATGTGTGCCGAGTAATTAGAGTTGTGTGTCAAACTCAAAGCCAAACCCTACCAGGTTTTTATCCACACCTTTCACTCCTCTCCTCTGACTAGAGATACTTCAGTTGAGCTAAGGGGCAAGGTCCTGAAGCTGGCCCAGCTCACTTAGTTTGTCAGGGAGAACAAGGTCTTCCATTCACAGGTGGACTCTTGCCAGCTTGACCAAGTTACCAATCTAAGAAGGGACAAGAATTCCTACCCTACAATCCAGCAATTGCACAACTAGGTATTTACCCAAAGGATACAAAACTACTGATTCAAAGGGATACATGCATCCTTATGCTTATAGAAGCATTAGCAAGAAAAGCCAAATTATGCAAAGAGCCCAAATGTCCAGCAGCTGACGAATGGATAAAGATGATGTGGTGTGCGTGTGTGTTCATACGTAAAATGGAATATTACTCAGCCATCAAAAAGAATGGAATCTTGCCATTTGCAATGATATGGATGGAGCCAGAGTGTATTCTGCTAAGTGAAATAAGTCAAAGAAAGACAAATACCATATGATTTCACTCATTATGGAATTTGGGGAGGGGGAGAGAAAGGCAAACCATAAAACAGACTCTTAGCTACAGAGAACAAACTGAGGGTCGCTAGAGGGGAGGTGGGCAGCAGGAGGGGTTAAATGCGTGACAGAGCTTAAGGAGGGCACCTGTGATGAGCACTAGGTGTTGTATGTAAGTGATGAATCACTAAATTCTACTCCTCAAACTAATATTACATAAAATGTTAACAACTGGACTTTAAATAAAAACTCGAAAGAAAAAAAAAAAGATTTCTTACACCCTTTACTCTTTCCCTCTAGAAAGAAAATGCAGAAACAATGATAAACACAAGTTTCTTACCTGACTTAGGACGAGGCAGGTTTCTTCCTAGTTTATAAGTAAAACATAAAAAGAAAGGATCCCTTAATATGATATCTGAAAAGTAGAATTGTGTCTCTCCTCTTTGCAAATATACAGGCCCTGACAAGGGATTCACAGGGGCCTTGGGGGACCATTCTTAGAAGAGTTGACAAGCAGTCTATTAATGGTTTCTGTTTCCCAAGAAAAGGAAGATCATTACAGAGTAGAGTCAGAGGGTCAAAAACACCATAAAAAAGAATTTTCCTGAGGTCAGTAACCTGACCTCAAGACTCACAATCTAGTAGAATGCCAAATGTGTAAACAAATAATAAAATGTAATATTCAACAATAGATGTTTGTATGGGATCAAGAAGTAGCAGAGAATAGAAGATGATTAACTCTGTGGACCTTGGAGGTAAAAGGTGGGAATTAGAAGGGAGATGACCTTACAGATGAAATTACTTTTGATATGAGTTCCAAAAGATGGACAGGTTGCCAGGCAGGACTACATGGGTGTGTGTGTGTGTGTGTGCATGCGTGCATGCACAAGTGCACGCACAGGCACACAGGCATGCATTTGGGAGAAAGGGGAGCCTACTCCAGGGAAAAGGAAGAATATATGCAAACACAAAAATCCTATCATGCCAGGGAGAAGTAGATTATATGAAGGAGTGGCAGGAAAACGAGTTAGAGAGGGAGGCGAGAAAGAGATTTTGTACAAAGGCCTTGTTAGACTAAGAAATGTTCTCTTCCTCCCATTGCTGGGAAGGACCCAGCACAGGGTGTGAGGAGGGCAGAGCACGGACCAACAGAAAGCAGAAGAGAACAAGCTGAAGTTCTGCTGTGAAATGAAGAGCAAGAGCTAATGAGGAGCTGTAACTACAGCAGGAACAACAGGCACCAGAGGGTAAGGATTACAGCCAGAAGATGTGTGTCTAGTTTCGTGGCAATCTGAGGAAACACGAGAACACAGTGGTTCACTGCAAGTTCCACGAGGAACATTTACTACCACGTAAGGACTGCAACACTAACAACATCAAGCGAAAGAAAAGAGGAAGGAGAGGGCTCAGAAGGAGGAAGGAAAAGATATTGACTTCTTTTATTTTTTAAAGATTTTATTTATTTATCTGTCCGAGAGAGAGAGCGCGCGCACAAGCAGGGGGAGCAGCAGGCAGAGGGAGAAGCAGGCTCCCCGCCAAGCAAGGAGCCCGATGTGGGGATTGGTCCCAGGACTCTGGGATCGTGACCTCAGCCGAAAGCAGACACTTAACCAACTGAGCCACCCAGGTATGCCAGAAAAAGATATTTTAGAAGTAAAGGAATCAAAGAAAACTCACAGACTATCTGGAAGAGGACAATGCAAGCAAACAGGACAGGCAGCAGGAGGGGACACAGCAGCTGGGGAAAAGGTTCGCACGATAACCAGAGGTGTCCCTGAGTCATCTGAATAGAGAAGGCCAGGAAGCAGTGGGACACACAGGTCTGGATCTTGGACAGGGAGATAAGGGTCAGAAACAGAAATGTGCAAGTAATCGGCACACAGATGGTATCTACACAAGTGAAGGAGATGGGGGGGAAATGATAGAAGAAAATGTAAACTCAGGTTCAGTACAGTGCAGTTCGAAGACCCACACCTGGTCTACGACACACACGCAGTCAAATGGTCCAGAACTCTAAACTAACTTTCCGGATAAAGGGAAACTTCTGGCGAGCAGGGAAAACTGAAGCCACAAGGCTGTGAGAGGTGACACCACGCAGGGCCTCGGGTGGCTGCCATGGGCCATTTAAGCAAGGGCCTAAAATACAAAATGAACCAAAGGCATCTCATACAACTAGAAAAGCCAGAATTAAAACATCTAAGTTAAAAAAAAAAAATCCGCAATGTACATTATTAAAAACTAAGTTTAATAGAACAACTTGTGTTGTCTGACCTGTGTTTTGCAAAAGGCCAAAACTAAAGCCTACTATTATTTTTCTCTTTCAGTACCAATTATTTCTATTAGAAAAAGAAAAAGATAACTGATTGCTAGTCAATCTAGGTTAACAACAGAATGGGTCAAGTTTTTTATTTCCTTATAAACTGGATAATTATTAACTGAAAGGCCAAGCACTTCTCTGTTCTTCATAAGTTAGTTTTGTTGAAAACATTTCACAAATTCAAATTGAAACAATACTATCACAACGAAGAACTCCAGGTCAAATCTACATAAAGCAAAAAAATCATTTCATAATAAGAATGATCATCCATTAACTTCTATGTTCTGTCAACAGAACATTATATAAGGAGCTCTCCTACAGACAAAAGATGTTACACAAAGCCAATACTCTCTGCCCCAACACAAGCTTTTCTTCTTTGTTCACTCCTCCTTATATTCTAATTGTTCTTTCAAGTAACTTCACTCAGATGTCTAAACCATCCCTTCAACATGACCATTTATTTCTATAGCAAAGGTGGTTCAAAGTACTAGTGATTCTTGTCTATCCACTATCAGCATGGCTAAACCACACTGCCCGTTTGGGTTAATAACACACAAGGTCAAACAGAGGTTGACAGTCCATGATCAAAGCAAGCTGGCTATTCTTTCTGTCATTTATACAGAACACACAAGATGTGTTTATTTTCACCAGCCTCTGAATGACCTCCTTTAGGTGGCACAGAAAAGATCCCACATTTCTATAAAGCATTAACCAAAGGAGTTTTCTTATTTGATACTCTCATTAAGAGCAAATTTTATTTTTTTTTAAACTTTTGATCTTTTTCATTTATTCAAGAGCCCCTCAAGTTAAAGGCCATATTGTGTAAATCAAATTGGTATAATGAATAAAACAAGGACAGGGCAACTAGCAAAGGCTCAAGAAGAAAGAGTATACATCCAACAGGCTGCCATCACAAAATATGGGGCTCATTAGTGATTTCTTTCAAAATCAGTGAAGGCAACAGCATTTAAGATTTCAAAGTTCAAAAGGCAGCCCCTCCCCCCAAAAAATCACTCAACTCCATTTTCGCTACAAAACTCTTATTCTTTTATCAATCTGAATAGTAGTAACACAAACACTGTAAAAACCCTCATAATCAGATCAACTAGAAGAGAGCCAGTACAAAGTACGGAGCAGTACAGCCTATAGATAAAGTCAGACAGCCATTTTCCCATTGGGCACATTACTTTGCCTAGATTAGGGAATTATTTAAAGACCGAACATTTTACTATCAGCACTAGTTTATAAAATGAAGACTTCCAAGTAATTTTAAGCCAATATTCTCTTTGACCAGCATGAAATAAAACTCCCCACAACACTGTATACAGCGTAAAGTTTGACCACCACCACCACCACCACCGGCATGGGGAAAAATCAGTCCATGGCTACCTTGTGAGGATTACACAATTCATGGATCTTAATCAAGGAGATCAATGATTCATAGATCTTAATATCAATGGTATTAATCACATAAAAGAGGGTAAATCCCTTAAAGTTATCTTTCTTCATTCCTGTTAAGATGAGATGGTTGACTGCCTGGTGGCTCCAGAGAGAGAAAAATGAGGTGCAAAGTAATTAAAGACAAACAATTATTAAATACCAGAAATAAACCGGAAGAAACACAAAGGCAGAAGGTCAGAAATGATGACACTCAGGAATGAGAGGCAAAGTGAAACCATCATTATTTGTGCGAGATCTAGGCTCACCTTCGTGAATCTCTGAATTTGAGCATAAGGGATTAAGGCAAGCAGAGCAAGGAGAAAGGAAACAGCCCATCAGACTCTCCTTGAATTTAAATGTTGTCTCACTATCGTTAGAAAGAAAACACGGGAGAGGAGGCTGAAGGGAAAGGATGCAGTATGACACAAGGTACACTAGAGTTTAGGAAGTATCCATCTTCATTTTCCTTTGTCAGGGGATGGTGATGACAGGGGAGAAGGCATCGAAATGAAGTGAAATGCTTGACAAGAGACGGTACTCTATCACTGAACGGCCCTAAAGGTACACATGTCACTTGAATTTGACATTTTCTCAGTGGTAATTGTTACTGTGTCTCTTACCAGATGATATTTATTCTGGAAACAAATCAAACGCTAGCACAGGTGTTCTGTTAACAAGAACTAGTTGTGATTACCAAAAGCCTTCAAAACCATTAAAAAAAAAAACCAAACTCAACCATTTAATCACCTGTAACACGGTTTTTACACTTTCCTCCCACGGAGCGGAAGAGCGCATTAAAGGAACCCACGCTTGCCTGTGCCGGCTGTGCAGTGCTCCAGTGCCGGGCCTCCGGCCGCAGTACTTCACCGAATCCTTCCAACACCGTATCACTACTGAGAACCACATTCACTCCACGGCTCACGTAGGTAACAAAACCCACTGACACGAGCTATATTTGAGGTCCTAAAGAAACTTGCAGAAACAGTCTGGCAGCACAGCCATTAGTTACATTACAAAACTGAGAATCAGAGAAACTAAATTCTCTGGATTCTGTACTGAGGGGGTATCAGCAGCACGAAAATATCTTTACATCTTATTTACCTTTCCCAGAGGGAAAGAGTAGATAACCTGGGGACATGACAGACTTCTCATAAAATGAAAAGCATTCTTTGGAAACGAGCAGCATCTGGCAATCATCATTTTCGGCTCGCTGTCACTCCTCCTCCTCCTCCTCCTTCTGACCACGACTCAACTCCCCTGTGCCCACCCCACGTCACCGCCACCTCTTCTGCTTCCCACCCCAGTGCAAGTAAGAACTCTTCTCTTTTCCTTCTACAGTTTCTGACTCGAGGGTGCCATCACATTCAGCTATCACTTCGATGCCGAAAAATATAAAATCCCTATCTCTTAGTCCTGGTCTCTGATAACAGCTTACTCTGACAGCTTTACTTGGGAAGCCCAGCAATAAAATGGTGAAACACAGTGACTGGGGTGTGCCTAGGTTAAAAATCCCCACTCCAGCATTTATGAACTGACCAGCCTTAGAGAGCTTCCTCTGGAAAAGAGACACTTGCTCTGTAAAAGCAGAGTAGCACTGTAACCTACAAGCCAGTGAAAGACCGCAAGAATTAAGCTGGGTGATACCCAACTGAAGTAAAGCGTTTCAGACAGCGCCCAGCACACAGAAGGCACTTGGTAAGGATCAAATAGGATCAGCACTTTATCAGAGTATTTAGCTGTGACTTCAAATAACGGCCTGTTCAAAACCAAAGCATGTTTTCCCTCCAGCTGAACTCCCCGTCGGGCATTCCCCACTGCATTCAAGCCTCAAGTCTCAGAGTCATACTCAACAGTGTGGAAGTATAAAGAATTCTTCCTTCGTAAGTCAACTCCTTCCTTCCAAATCCAAGTGCCTCCACGTGAGATGAGGCCAACAGCTCCTCAACTACCACAGCTCTCGCCAGACATGGGCTCCTGAGCTCTACTTGTCCTTGCACCCAACCACCCTTCCCACTGCTGCAGGAATTAATCCTGAGAGACCAAGGGAGCAAACACAGCTAGAAAATGAGTATTTCCTTTAAATTACCTTGAATTAAAAAAATTACTGCATACGTAAAAGAAGAAAGGACAGGTTTTAAAAATAACAATAATAATAAATGGTACAGGAACAATGCAGCTGTCTCTACATTGTTAGGAGGAAAGATCTGAAACATGTACAGATGCTATATGAAGAAGTTACACATTCCTAGAGGGCCAAAGAAGACCTAAATACCTTATTCATGAAGTGGAAAACTCAAAATGTAGAAAGATGCCAATTCTCCCTTCAAAGTCATCAAGATATTCTCTCTAATCACTATCAGAATCACAACAGTATTTTCCTTGAACTTGGAACCTGATATTAAATTTATATGGAAGGACAAAGGACCAAGAAAACCCAAGATACTCTTCATATCTAACAAATATTTTGACTTAATATGAATCTATATTAATCACTGACTGTGTAGAATCCTGCCAGAATAAAGAAAGAGGTCAATGGAACCACTGAGAGAGCCCAGGGACAGGCCCAAACATCTATGGACACTCCACTTGACAGAGTGGGTAACACACAGACAAAAGGGGAAAGAATGGATTTTTAAAAAAACAAGAAGTAGGGGCGCCTGGGTGACTCAGTGGGTTAAAGCCTCTGCCTTTGGCTCAGGTCATGATCTCAAGGTCCTGGGATAGGGTCCTGGGATCGAGTCCTACATCGGGCTCCCTGCTCAGCGGGGAGCCTGCTTCCTCCCCTCTCTCTGTCTGCCTCTCTGCCTACTTGTGATCTCTCTCTGTCAAATAAATAAAAAAATCTTTTAAAAAAAAAAACAAATAAAAAACAAGAAATGATATTGAAAAAATTCAGTGATCACATGGAAATAAAATAAAATTGGACCTCCTTCCTGGTACCACACCACAAAAATTAACTCCAGATGGATTACAAACTTAAATGTAAGAAGTAAAAACCAAGAGACATTTAGAAGACAATACTGGAAAATACCTTAACTACAAGATAAAGAAAATCTTCTTAAGTAGTAAGAGCACAGACCCAAAAGAAAGAAAGAAATTTTAACCCAGAATTTCTCTTCATCATAAGATATCATTAAAGAAAGTGAAAAGACAAGCCCCAATTGATGTTTGCAGCCTGTATAACACAGAAAGATTAGTAGACAGAATACATATAATCCCACAAATAATAAAAAGACAACTCAAAAAATATTTAAAAAGCCATTTCACAAAAAAGATAAGTCCAAATGGCCAATAAACATATAAAAAGTTGCTCAACATCATTAGGAATCATGGAAATGCAAGTTAAGACCACAGTGAGATATCATCTGTACTACAAAACTGGCAAAAATTTAGAAATCTGACTATATGAAGAGTTGGCAAAAATGCAGAACAACCTCACACACCGGTTACTGCTCAGAGTGAACACTGGTATGCCCGTCCAGGAAAAAGAGGTTGACATTACTGAAGTCTGAACACACACACACCTGTGATCCAAAAATTCAACTCCTAGGTACATACCCTAAAATAACTCTTGCACATGCACACCAGAAAACACGTTCAAAATATTCACAACAGTGTTCATAAAAGCAAAACACTGGGAAGACTCTCATCGGTAAGTAAGATGAGTAAATGGGGACAAATTCATTCAGTGAAATATAAGAAGGGCCAGTGATCTCACGTCCATCAAAGGACAAATCTAAAATCCTCATGAGGAAAAGACGCAAACCTCAGAATTCAAAGAGCATGAAGTCCAATAAGTAAAGTCCAAAACAGGGCAAAACTTGCTTCAAGTTGGTCCAAAAAGTGTAGACAAGATTCCCTGAAAAGAGGATGTGGCTGACACTCAACAAATATTCAAATCACCTTTAATTAGCTAACTCCACAGATGCTGAAATCACCTATCAGCAAAGTACACAGTAAAGCTTCATCCTGTATCAGATAAAGTCAAAACAGTATAATCTTACAAGTCCAACGCCTACTCTTTTTGATACAAACTAAATATTTATATTATTAGGGAATTTTTTTAAAAGTGAATTTTCTGAACTTATCTTCACTTATATTTAAAACACACACACACACACACACACACACACACACACACACACACAAAAGAAAAAAACAACTTCCACTTACTTAATTGAGTTTCTAAAGTGGTCTTCAGCTGGGTTTTTTACAGTACAACTATTCAGGAGCCATAAATCTGCGTCTGATGCATTTTCTATTAAAAAACAAATATAAAAAAGAAATTTCAGTATCACATTTAATCACAGCTTACTCGGACAGCACGGAGACAGAGTGAGGCCGTGGGCAGTCAAGTAAACCCTAACTGCCTGACACGAGGTACCCACTATAGAGCATATGGGAACATGTGTGAGAAATAAATATAAAAATGTATAACCTGCGCTGTATCTTTCCATTTAAAATATAAAGAAAATAAGCATTTTCCTCCTTTATATGCAACACTTGAGAGTCTTTTAAAACTTCCAAAAACTGAAGTGGAACGGGCCTAATCTGCCTTCTGAATACACAAATCCATCGCCCCTTTTTGGACTGTGTCAGTATGTTTCAGGCATAGATAGTTTTCATATACTGAATATTGTGCAGCCTAAGAAGTTGTTAAAAATATAATTCGTCTTCCCTGAAAAAGTTAGTGATTTAACTCAAAGTGAGCCTTTCATTCCTCTCACCAACTTGATCAAATATTGTTCTGTATGTGGTCTCCCCACGTCAGCAGGGACAAATTCCAAGACCCCCAGTAGATCCCTGAAACCACAGATGACAGCGAACCCTACAGATGCTATGAGTTTTATCTGTGATAAAGTTTCATCTATAAATTCGGCACAGTAAGAATATAACAATAACTAATAATAAAATAGAACAATTATAACCACACGCTACAAAAAAAAACTTAGGTGAATAGCTCTCTCTCCCTATAAAAATACCTTATTGTACTATCCTCACCCCCCTTCCTGTGCTGCTGTGAGATGGTAAATGCCCACATGATGAGATGATAAAACACCTGTGTGAGGAGACCAAGTGAGGTGAACATGCAGGCACCGGGACACAGCAGTAGGCTGCTACTTGACCTTCTAACAATACAGCACAAGGAGGGTCACCTGCCTCTGGACGGTGGCTGACCAGATACGGGAGTGGGACTACCGTCCTGTGATAAACTCACCGGCAAAGCAACAAATCACCCCAACCCATCCAGTTTATGAAAGTCATCTGTAGGGGCGCCTGGGTGGCTCAGGGGGTGGAAGCCTCTGCCTTCGGCTCAGGTCATGATCTCAGGGTCCTGGGATCAAGCCCCACATCGGGCTCTCTGCTCAGCAGGGAGTCTGCTTCCCCCTCTCCCTCTGCCTGCCTCTCTTCCTACTTGTGATCTCTCTCTCTCTCTGTCAAACAAATAAATAAAATCTTTAAAAAGAAAGGCATCTGTAAATGCCTGAAGTGTTTACTGCTGTTCCAACTACCTTGTGGTAGCTTCTGGTAAACTGGCAAAAACTTTTTTTTCCAAAAACATGATTATAAAAATGATGAAATATTTTTACAGAGACAAGAACAAAAAATTCTTGAATCGATTAAAGGCAAGAGAAGGGGCTTATTACTATTTATCCCTCCTAACCTGTCTCACTCCTTCCATTCCTAATCCCCAGCCACACCCGTGGTCTGTTGGCCCTCCCAACACCCAGAGGGATCTTCTACTTAAGAAATCTGGTTATGTCACTTCCCTGCTCAAACTCAGAAATGATGGGTACTTATGTCCCTCCCCTATTTCCCTTCCAATCATTCTCCACAAGGCCACCTGAAGACATTCCTCCAATATCAATCTTCTGATGACTCCGAGTGGTATTCAAGGCATTTCCAGATCCAGCCACCTTCCCCACTTCAATACTAATTTCTCCCTACATTTATCTGTCCCTCTAGCCACACCAAACCACCTGAAAGTCCTAAGGCCTACACTGCTCTCTCCGGCTAGAATAGCTCTGCTTCCTATCTACGCGGCTCACTCCAACTCATCCTTCAGCTGCAGCTGAAGAGGTCTGTAGCCAACTCTTCTCTGCACGTTCACAGCAGGCTGGGTATAAAGCATTCTAGCACTTTACATTCTGAATTAAAATAACTCATTTTTCCAGCCTATTTAAGAGATACTGAAGACAACATTTTTATCTGCTGCCCTCTGAATATCCAGGGCCTAACACAGTGATGGGCACAGAATAAACATTCAAATAACGTGGCACACCAAACACGGTGCAAGTTGGTTCAAGAAGAGAGAAGAATGAGAGCTGTTATGGGACCACACGCGTATAGCACTCTACCACCCTGTTAAAGATCTGCAGGCGACACTCATCTTCAGAAATAAGCTTCAAGAAAGTCACCAGTTTATTTAACAAATACTTAGGGCTGAGCCTTTATCTTGCTCATAGTCACACGCCCAATACTTACTACGTGTGGCACATGGTACCTGGTAGATATCCATTAAATATGTACTGAGTGAATGCTGGATACTGAAGGACGACACTAAACTATGAGCAACGTGTAGCACAGGTAAGAAAGAGTCATGGACGTCTGACCAAAAAAACAATACAAAGAAAATGAATAAATAAAGACTAGGCATTTTTTTTTTTTTAAAGATTTTTTATTTATTTATTTGACACAGAGAGAGAGATTACAAGTAGGCAGAGAGGCAGGCAGAGACAGGGAGAGAAGGAAGCAGGCTCCCTGCAGAGCAGAGAGCCCGATGCGGGCCTCGATCCCAGGACCCTGAGATCATGACCTGAGCCGAAAGCAGAGGCTTTAATCCACTGAGCCACCCAGGCGCCCTAGGCATTTATTTAAAATAAATAGGGGCGCCTGGATGGCTCAGTCAGTTAAGTGTCCAACTCCTGGTTTCAGCTCAGGTTGTGATCTCAGGGTCATGAGATCAAGTCCCATGTTGGGCTCCACACTCAGCTCAGAGTCTGCTTGGGATTCCTGAGCTGCATGCTCAGCATGAAGTCTGCTTGAGATGCTCTCTCTCCCTCTGCCCCTCTTCCTGCACACACGTGTATATGCTCTCTCTCTCTCTCTCTCTCTCTCTCTCTCTCTCTAAAATAAGTATTTTTAAAAATTAAAATTAAAAAAAACATAAATCAACAAAAACCTAAAGACAGGACTATCTGCCAGATGCCAGCTTTGTATCCTGGCACATTCTTCGACTCAACCCAACCACCTCTCCTGGTACAGACAATGCTTACCACACATACCACAACAACAGCTCTCTCCAGCAGAACTCCAGCAATACAGCAAATTATTCTACTTTGTCTGAAATGCTGTCAATGTTGGAATGTACAGACTTTCAAAACAAAGTGAATACTATGCTTGGTGATCTAATTGCAATCAACGGGAATCCAATGAATATATCAAAATGCCTACAAAATTACACAACTTTGTGACCAACCCTCAAAAGAGAATGTCCCTTCCAATGAACACAAGAGTTTCCAATTATTTCCAAACTCAATTTTGTGATAGTTCATCTTAACTTAATATTGTCAAAACATACTATTTACATGCAAAAACCAATCAGTAAACCACCAAAACACAATGAAGTTTACTATGTGCCAGACTCTCTTCCAGGCACAGGGGATGGGGCTGTGAGAAGAGGTTATACCCCCAAGGAGTTTAAGTCTTGAGGAAGAAGTCTGATTAAAAAAAACAACAGAAAACAAGGTAATTTCAGATACTGGTCAATGCTATTAAGATGGTAAGAGACAACAATGGACAAAGAATAATTAGGTCAAAAGAGAAGAGACTCAAGTAATAAAACACCATGCCAAGATCAGAAGAAAGAGCATTTCAAGAAGAAAATCCTGCAAGTATAAAAGCCATGAAGTAAGAGCTTGTCGTGTTCTAGGACCAAAGAGGCCAGTGTGACTGACACAGGGAAAGTGGGGACAGAAAGGTCGGAGAGGCAGGCAGCAACCAGGGTATTTGGCAAGTTAAGAACTTCATATTGTATTGTAAATATTACAGGAAGTCACCATTGGGTTTCAAACACCTAATTTCTACTTTGGAAAGCCCATTCTACAAGTGCCATGAAGACTACAGATGGGGCAAAAGTAAAGACAAATGAGGAAAAAGTAAAGGCAAGAAAACCAGTTGGAAGCGGACGCACTGGTCTAAGTAGGAAAATGTGAAAGAACACAGCAAGCTGCACTGGGTGGGATCACAGCAATGGCAAAAGCAAGACGGCAAATGCGGGCCTATTTCAGAGGCAGAATCAAGAGAATTCACTGATAGATGAGATAGGAATGGTCTAAGAAGGCATCAAGGAGGAATCCTAAGCACATGGAAGGAATTTGAGCTTGAGCCTCAGTTGTTTGTGATGCCATTTACTGAAATGAGGAAGGTTTGGAAAGAAACAGATTTGGGGACAAGAGAATCAACATGGCTCCTGGGGGCAGGGCACGCTTTGTCTGAGATCCTATTAAATATCCAACTAGAAATACTGATTGGCTATCGGTATAAAAGAAACCGAAGCTCAGGGGATTCTTTCAGGCTGGATAAACAAATGTGAGGATCAAACCCTACAGAAGATATCTGAATTTATGGAAACAGATGAGCTCACCTAACAAGGGATTCCAGGAGGAAAAAAATAGGACAGAGAAAGCAGTGGAAGACAGAACACTGGACATTCAAAGATGTCGAAGAGAAGGTGAGATGGGAAAAGGGTATTGGAAGGGAGCAGCGCATAAAGAAGATAAAAAAATAGAAAACATGCTGTCACAGAAATCCAGAGGAAAAAAGTATCTGAAAAAGGAACAAACAATTATGTTACATGCTAAGAGTTCAAGAATGATAACAGCATCTCTGTGCCAACCCACAAACACTCAAAGGCCCTGTTTTACTAAGTTAACACAGAAAACAAACACTACAAAAGGGGAGAGAGGAGGAACTGTATGTGGCTATTTGCCAATAAAGAATGCAGACTCTTCATTGGTTTGCCCCCTTACAAACCCCCTTTCTGGGTTTTCAGAGGCCAACACCTATCAGAAACACTATCAACTTAGTAACAACTCTTCGAGATGGGTGGAATACTGCAGTCACGCTCCTATCAATTTTAAGATGCATCCCAACCTCAAATATTAACATTAACAGGGTAGGAGTGAATGGCATCTAAAACAGAAAGAAGCTAGTTTAGCGTGTCTACCATCTAGAACAATCAAGAGATGCCACAACACCTCCCCTCCCAGGACCCCATCATCCAAAATTAAATAAATGTTCAATCATACTACCACTAGTGGATGACTTGGTTATCAGATTAAATTCTGCAAAAAGAAAGTTAATGCCTTATGGTCTTTGCTTTAATCAGAGCATTCATGTCAGGTTCTCCAGTGCACTGGAAGAGAAGCAGTTAGAGAAGAACAGTTAAGAAGGAAGCACTAGACGGAGGGGCTGGAATGAACCAAGGAAGGGAAAGGCAGTCAGAAGACACCCAGCTTGGAGGCTTGCAGAGGATCCAAGAAAGATTTCTACTTTTCTTGGATGTGGACTCCGGCACAAATAAACCCTGATAAGCAGAAGAAAATCATCTTCACGTCAGTCAAATACTGCCAGTGTCACAGCTGGGACTCCAGGACTGGTCTGGAAAGGAACAAATTTGGACCAGCCAGATGGAATCTGGGCGCCAAGACTGGATTCTTTTCAGGCTTCCACTAGGACAAACAGTGCTGTAATGAATAGTACTGTGCAGACATCACTTTGTAATTTTCCCAGATTACCTTTGGAATCAAGTTCAAAAAGGTGGGATTGTTGTCACGGGATAAACTCGTATGTCATCCCGTTACCCTTTCAAATTCCTTTCCAAAAGGGTGTGTGCCACCTTGCACTTCTGTGAGCCATGCATGATAATGCCCATGGAGTGTGCTATCAAACCTCTGTATTTCTCGGCCAATCTGCTGAGAAATTGGATCCAGGGAGGTTTTAATATGCATGTCGCTTATTATGAGTGAGCTGAACATCGTTTCATATATTTTAGGGTTTTTGCAGGTTTTTTTTAATGTTTTCCGTTTGTTCATGTCTTTGGCCCTTTTTTCTCCTCAGGTCAAACAGTCATTTTTATCTCAAGTTTTAATTACTAATAAATACACACACACACACACACACGGAATATTAATTCTTTGTCTATGATAGATTACATTATTTTTTCCAGTTTGTCATTTTACTTATTTTATAGACTTTCTTTGTATATTCTTATTCCTAGGATATCAAATTCATCAACATCTTCTCGTACTGCTTCTGGATTTTGAGTCATAATTAGCAAGTTTCCTCTATTCCCGGATTACCAGGAGTTTGCCAATGTTTCCTCCTAATCACATATGGTTTTACATGGAGATCTTTGATCTGTTAGGAATTTATGCTGATACACATTGATCTCACTCAACTTTTTGAATGCAAAATGAAATAAAACCTTATGTTCTCCTATCACATTGGAATATATTAAAAGGTATGATATTATTTAGTGTTAGCAAAAGAATGGAAAAACTGGCAACCTTGCTGTTAAGAGTCTACACTCATGAAACTCTTTCGAATGCCAACGTGGGAACAGCTCTCAAAAATGTAAATGTGCATCAGAATTTCTCTAACACCTGCTTGGACCACACATGTGCATATTTACAGACACACAGGTATGTACACACACAAATGCACACACATATACAACCAAGTTTAAAATCTTAGTGAACATTACTGACAAAGCAAAAAATCCAGAAAGCCTACATATCCATTATATGGAAAATGTTTAAATAAATTATGAGCCTACTGCTAAAATACTGCTGAGCTGTCTAAAAAGCAAGATAAATCTATAAATGATGACTTATAATAATCTTTGTTAAATCATCAGGTAAAAGAAAGCAAGGTACAGACAGGAGATCTTATTTGTTTTTTACAAAGGGAAATTCCATTCTAAGTAAAGCAAACTTCTGGAAGCATATACATGACACAGAGGTGTTTGCCCTTGGGAGTCAGATGAAGGGCGAGCTGTTCATGTACTCCTTTCATATTCTTTCTCTTTTCTGTCTTCAAACTTGCATGGCATTACTTTTATAACTGTATAAAGTGTAATCCTGAGAAGGGGCACATTAATATTTCATTTATATCCGTCTGTATTGCTTGAATTTCTTAAAATATGTATTGCTTTTGATCAAACCTTTTAATTTTTTTTAAGTTTCCTTTTCCAGAGAGTTTAGAATCAATAGTGTTCTTTCATTTTAAGGTGAGAATATAAAAAGCTATTTCCCTGCTGAGATCCATCATGACAACAGTGACCTGATATACATTTTCTGAGGGACTTCTTTCCCCACTGCTAAAAGCTTTTGTACTCACTGAACCAAGAAAATGATGGTCACTGGCATACCACCTACTTTGAGTGTGAGGAGAGAAAAACAAACTACTATTTGTTTTAATCAAAATGCATTACTTTCCAAATTATTTCTTTATATACAAAAGAAAAAATGCTTGCCTTTAAATCTAAAGTTAATAAAAATCTGATTAGCAGTAAAGATAATAGCTAGCATTACTGTACATAACATGCATCCAGCAATGAGCCAAGCATATCACATGCACTTTTTTCCCCACTTAATCTTCCCCATTTGAGGTAAGTTCGTTTTTATTCTAATTTTAGACAGGGAATCTAAGACTTAGAAAGGAGAAGTAACTTGCTGAAAATCACACAGCAAGGGGTGGGAGGCCCAGGATTAGAAATCCAGACAAACTGACTCCGGAGACTATAAACTTAAGGAAATTAGAATGCCTCATTAGTGGCTCTTTGCCTCCTGATCAAAAATAATAGACAATATCTAAAAACAAAATAAAGAAGTATTACACGGCCTTGAGGTTGCCTCATGATATTTCTAAGATGGCTAATAATCAGGCTTCAAAAGGAACTGTTTGGCTATTTCCAAAATTTCCAAGATCTTGAACATGTCAGCTCTTGGCCTTCTATAATCCGTGGGAGACATGCAAATAAAGAGAGAATTAATAATGAGCACAGGATCATTACTCCAAAGCACAGGCTGACTCTCACCGCAACCAATCTTCCCGTCACCCCGCAGGCCTGAGCATAATGGCCACATTACAGAGGAGATGGTCATGGTTCACATCAACACTACTCAGAGCACAACGTTTATCTTACACAACTGTTCCATTGCACAGTCACCTAGAGAGGCAGCATAAAACAGGGAGAGGAGCCTATTCGTGGATTTAAGTATGGCAGTTAAGCAAGCTGATAAAAAAAAAATTAATTCACTAAGAACAAAATGAAGAGGGGGTGGGAATGTTGATTGTTTTAAACCCCACAAGCATTTTGAGGGAGTCTTTCTACCACGGAACTCTGGAAGGCAAGCTGAAACAGTTTAAATGTCCATTATGCTTAATCATGTCCAGAGTGTTTTATTTATGTGATACAAATCACTGGATGCCTACTACAAAGTCAGAGAATACAGTATGCTTTAGTAAGAGACTTTAAAAGCACCGTTAAGGTACACGTTTAAAAATAATTTTTTAAAAGCAATAAAAGCCAAAATAAAATTTCTGGTGAGTGGATTAATTTTTTCCTCTTCATCCCAGTCATTGTTCTCCATAGAGACTGTAGAATGCACAGAATGGAATAACCATGCTTTCAAAATCTGTTTTACAAAAGCAATTAAAAAGGTCCACAGGAGTGCCTGGGTGGCTCAGTGGGTGAAGCATCTGCCTTTGGCTCAGGTCATGATCCCAGGACCCTGGGATCAAGCCCTACTTCAGGCTCCCTCTCCCTGTCCCTCTTCCCCCCCATCCTGACCCCCGCCAGGCTCATGTACTCATTCTCTCAAAAATAAATAAATAAATAAATAAATAGAAGCTTTAAAAAATATATCCATGAGAAAAAAAAAAAAAAATATATATATATATATATATTTATCTCCATGAGAAAGTATTCTGTCTTTAGCCAGCTAGGGTTGGAGCAGTAGGAGGATGGAAAGAATATAACGGGGAAGGAAAAGGAGGGAGTAGGGAGAAGGAGGGAGAAGGGAGAGGAGAAATGAAAGAAAGAGATGGACCATCTCCAGTCCCAGTTGGAAAGAGGGCAAGACCTGACCCTGTAGAGTGCTGCTGACTGTTCGGTATATTTCTGGGTGAAGCAGAACATAGGCGCTCCTATGGGGAAGCACTTATTCCCAGAGATTACTTGTATAATAAGTCTGCTCTTTTTTTTTTTTTAAGATTTTATTTATTTATTTCAGAGGGAGAGAAATCACAAGGAGGCAGAGAGGCAGGCAGAGAGAGGGGGGGAAGCAGGCTCCCCGCTGAGCAGGGAGCCCGATGCGGGCCTCGATCCCAGGACCCTGAGATCATGACCTGAGCTGAAAGCAGAGGCTTTAACCCACTCAGCCACCCAGGCGCCCATAAGTCTGCTCTTTTAAAACAGTCCTGCTGAGTGCTTCACAGAAATAAGATGAAGTCAAGGGTCAGCTTGAACTCTGTTTAGTGTATGAAGAGAAAAGAACAATTTTTTTTTTCTCTTAAATGAGAAATAGTGGCTGGCAAAACTCTACCAATAATTATTGAAAATTAATTACATAGCTAAGTAGGGCTGGCCATAATCAAAATCTGAATGCAAGACAGACCTTTTACTTACTATGTAGAAAAGAACACTGCTAATATTCCCCATCCTCACTCCAAATTAAATTGCTCTGTTGATCCTGACACATAATTAGCTCAGAAGTCACTCCACCTAAGACATCCCTAACAGGATATCTATTTCTACATGTTAAATAGGTTTATAAACTAAGAGCCAATATAGGAACCAAATGGACTTGTAAGGGCACTTCACGATGCTGTCAACACCCCTCTCTCCGAACCCCTGTCCACCATGCCCATCCTGCAGGCTGCCGTTCCTGCCACACGGAGCTTTTAGGCCCTCAGGTCTAAGGAGTAAAAGTCAAAATTGAGAAGACCAAAATCTAATAGAAAAAAAAAATAATGGGCGGAGAATAAGAACTTCAGAGTTCACACAAAAAAAGAAACACATGTGGCTCTCGAACATACAAGAAGATGGTCAATCCCATTCTTAAAATAAGTGACAGTTAAAACTGCACTAAGGGAGAAAAAAAACAACAACACAGCTATACATTTCACTTATTAGAATGTCAAAACCCCAAAAGCCTGTTAACCTGTGCCGGGGAAGCTGGGAGGAAGCAGGCAACTACTACCGCGCCCACCCACACAACCTGGCCACATCTCCTGGAACGGCAATTGTATACCCTCTGACCAAGAAGTCCTACGTCTAAGGAGTTAGCCTAGTTACAAACATACTTGCACATGAACAAGGTCATTCAAGGTCATTATTCACGGCAGCGTTATTTTTGATAGTACAAGGTGACTCGTGGAAGATATTTCAGTACATCCGGAAAGAGACTGCTATAAAGCTGCCCGCAAAGAAGAAACAGAATGAATAACCGCTAAATCCTAATACAGAGAGGTCACCAGGACCGCTGCCCGAAGAATAAGATGCTAAAAAATACATACAGGAGGCTACCGTTGGGGTCAAAGGGGGAAATCCAGAATACATCATCACATTTGCATTCATTTGCATTAAAAGTGTCTGGATGTGTACCAGAAATAACAATGGCTAGAACTAGGAGGAGGGAGAGAGAACAGGATTTACTTATGGGAGATAAGGTAAGAGGAAGACTTCCTTCCTGGTATAATATTTTATGTTTGAACCCATTCAAAAATTAAGCATTTTCAAAACAAAAAGAAGCAACTGTAAAAACTGTAACTTGTCTTAACCTTCCTGCTATCTTACCATTTCTTTATTCCCTTTACAGTCAAATATCTCGAAAGAACGGTCCCTTTGCGCCCACCGCTTCATTTTGGTGAAGACCCTCGAGCGCTCACTCTTTGTTGGAAACCGCTTTCACCAAGGAGTGGATACTAATGCCGGATACAGCAGCCACACAAGGCTGTGCAATTCCCTTTCTGGCTGGTGTCAACAGCACGACTCTCCTGTCTTCCTCTTAATGCCCACACCCCTCCCCACTCCGGCCTGGCCTCTCTACTTTATCCGTCCCCCTCTGCCCTCCACGAAATAGAGCTCCTGAGGACCTAGATTTTGGTTCTCTTCTCACCCACGCACAGGATGATCCCAACCGTTCTATGGTCTAGAACACTACCATTACACCGAGAGACAAGACCCAAATTTACACTTCCAGCTCAGACAAGCATCTGAGCTCACTACTCAACTCACGCCCTAACATCTCCACTGGAACGCACCAAAGAAATATTAAATTTAATGGAAATCATTTCCAAAATTGGGCTCTCGAATTTTCACTCCTATATTCATCCACTCATCAGATTCTAGTTAGGAAGCCACTCTAGACATTTTAGAAAACTATAGAAATGTGGTTACACAGGTGATGGAAAAGCCAAGACACCAAAGAGGGAACCGTGAAGCAGTCCTGAGATGAGTAACAGCAGGAAACCACTAGCAGCCCAAAGGAAGGAGGGCCCCAGCGGAAGAGGTGGAATCCTAAGAGCCCCACAGCTGCCATCATCGGCGGGGGCTAGAACGAGGGCAGTGGGAGCAGGGCTTGCAGAGGCAGGAGCTGTCTGACAGGAGCGGAAGCCAAAGGAATGGAACTGCTGCGTCCTGGAACGTGACCCGGAGCAAAACAAGAGGGAGGAAAATGCCCTACCTTCTCCCCACTCCTATCCTCCAGTCTTCCATCAGCACCTCTCACTGGCCAGCCCTACCCACAAAAAACAAAAGGTGGAGAAGATTGCAAAAGGCAGTTGCAGGCAGTAAAGAGCAGGACAGAGAAAAGCCAGGGAGCTGTACCTGAGCGCCAGCAGGCAAATGACGTGACCTCTTCCAGTCTTCCCATCTCCCTCATCAGCACATCTACCCAAATGCTGAAACCAGAGACCTGACAGTCATCTTTAACCGTTCCTTTGCCATCACCATCCCCTGCAGCATATCCAACAGCTCCCAAAGGATTTTACCTCCAAAATAATGTGAATACACCTCTTTCCCTCCACTGCCACCACCCTTGTGTGAGCCGAGATGTCTCCCCCAGACCACTGCAAGTCTCCTGCCTCCCTACAGTTGTGGTGAGGCAAACAGAACCATCAAAGAACTGAAGGCCTGGGTGGCTCAGGTGCTTAAGTGTCTGCCTTCAGCTCAGGTCATGATCCGGGGTCCTGGGATCGAGTCCCGCATCAGTCTCCCTGCTCAGCAGGAAACCTGCTTCTCCCTCTCCTGCTGCACCCCACCCCACTCGTGCTCTCTCTTGCTCTCTCTCAAATAAAGAAATAAAATCTTTCAAAAAAAAAAAAAACTATTGAGGAGCCAAAGGAAAGCTAGAGCTTTTTGTTTTAACAGGCTTGGGTAATCTCTACATACGGATAATTGAAAATTGGGCTAATTAGAAAATTGGATTAATTCTACTGACAGCAAGTTGAAATCCTATTTTGGTAAGGGAAAAAAGAAGGCACTATTGATAATTCACTACATACAAAAAAACAGAGTTGCTAAAAAAATTGCAATTGTATCGTCTTTTTTTAAGAACTCAGCAAAATACAATTCCAGTTTATTGTTGACTAACCATGTTTCATACTTAAACAGACCAAAAAAATAAACAGCAAGTGCATAAACAAAAAAAAAAAAGAAAGAAAGGAAAAAAGAAACTTTTTATCTTTGGCCTTTCTAACCATCTCGTAAAACCAACTACTTACTGTACAGCAAAGTAAGCACACAAAACGCTATTGGAGTGCTTGGGGTGAGATCTGTTGTTATTCTCTCCTTTGAGATCGTAGTGAACACAGTCACAGCACAAGTCACGTCAGAAGCAGGCTGCAGAAGGCCCCAAGGCTGTTTGGATCATCTGAGGTCATTAAAAATGGCTGACCCTCTCACAAGATGAGCAAAAATATAAAATGTAAATTAAAAACACAAATTTTCCTTTTTAAAGAACTTTTAAGAAAAAGAGCTGGGCCACTGCAGTTTGCATGTTGCACCCGCTGCAGGCACACGCTGCAGTTCTGGCTGGGGGCTGGGGTGCTGGTGTCATCCATGGGTGACACAGTCCACGGCAGGCTCTCTTCTCACATGTGACCACGTGTAGATTCTGAGACAGGAAGTGGAACATGAATGGGTCATGGTGCCTTTTTTTTTTTTTTTTTTAAGGTTAATTTTTCCTTTTTGCTGTCTAGTCATCCTCATCGGTCTTTGCTTCCAGGTGTTGACATCATCATCCTCAACATCTTCTGCTGCTCATTTGCCTGGGTCTCCTCAGCCTCCTCCTCTTCATCTCCACCCTTCTCCTCCTCCCCTTCCCACCACCCTTCTTGACCTACCTCACTGGTGGTCGTCTGCTCCCCATTTTCCTCATTAGCATCCCCACTAGCAGGTACACACCTCCCACCCTCCACCCCCCTCCCCCCAACAACTTCCTTCTGGTCCCTTGAGTCCTGGATGGTGACTCAGAGCTGGTGTCCACGACCACGTCCAATGTGGTGGGGCTCTCCGCTGAGCCAGTGCAGCTGATTAGAAAGCAAGCCAGGGTCTGGGGACCGTGGGGAGAGGGCTGCCAGAGTCTGCATTGGCAGGGGCAGCGCTGGCGGTGGCAGAAGCAGCAAGCAAGGAGCCAGCCTGGGGACAACGCCAGGATGGCTTTCCAGACCCACCAGTCCAATCGTAACCTGAAATGCATGTATTCTATGGAAAATTCCCTTCCTGATTCAAATATTTTCAAAGTAATAGGCTGAAAAAGAGTTCTATTTAGCCAAGGAGAAAATCATAACCAAGAAAAACCACTCACTAGTAAATTTGCAAAACATCTGGTTTTCATTCAGAATGATATACAAACCATCAATTGTGTAGCACAAATCAATAATTTGAGTCATCTGCCAGGAATGACCAATTCACCCCCACGACCAATTTCCAAGACAAATTCTAAGTATGGAAGTATCTCCTTCAAGTATAGATTATATGCTGAATATCATCTCTAATATAAGAGCTACCTCTGGATTTTAAGTTTGCAAACTCAGCATATCAAAATAATTACCAATTTGGTAATCCAAAGAAAAATGCACTTAGGAAACTGCCAAGACCGGAAAGATCCAGATCAAAGATAAAGCTACAGACTTGGCCTAGGTTCGTTAGACTCCAAAGTGCAAAGAATATCAAAGATCTCTGACTAAAACAGTGAAGCTGAAGATACTGAGGCAAGTACTCCAAGGCCAGTGTCCTGTTCTGACCTGTCAGGTCCATAGCACAGCACCGTGAGATATTCTGAATACGACCCCAGGAGAGAAACAGAACGCACTGGCTGTATACCTGGTAGGCATCCAGTAATTATTCAACTGGATGACAAATAGCCTCAAATAACAGTCTCCAAACAGCAATTTCAAACTTTCTAAAATGACAAATATGGGTTACCAATTTGAGACCAAAAATAAGTAATAACAAAGAGAAGAAACAACATTGCCTTAAAGAACTACTGGAGAGGCGCCTGGGTGGTTCAGTTGGTTAAGCATCTGCCTTTAGCTCAGGTCATGATTCTGGGGCCCTGCCATGGAGCCCCTCGTCCAGTCAGGCTCCCTGCTCAGCAGAGAGTCTGCTTCTCCCTCTGCCTCTGCCCCTCCCCTCCCCCTGCTCATGCTCTCTCTCTCTCCAAAAAATAAAATCTTTAAAACAAAAGAAAAAAGAAAAGAACTATTTGGGAAAGAAGAAGCTATTCGCAACCTTACTCATTTTCACAGAAAATGACTTGCTGAGGAGAGGACTGTTCAGGTATTTAACACTCTTGCACATAGGAAGGAAGAATTACCTTAAACAGCTAAAATAATTTAATAAGAATTTGATTTGTGGTGTGTATTAATGCTACCACCTTTTAAAGTTAATATCCCCTAACTCCAAATCTACTTTCCAGATTTAAATTTCATTTATTTTAGGTAATTCAAAATTTATTTTGATTAACTGGTTCATTTGCTAGTTACAAAATCAACAATAACATATCCTAGCCTCAATTTTGCTCCACAAAATTAGAGACAATGTAACAAATATTACAATTCAATGATAAAATGACAATCCAACTAAAAATTGGCACAAGATATAAAGACTTCTCCAAAGATAAACAAGTAATCAATAACCGCATGAAAGGATGGTCAACACCATTAGTCATGATGGGAATGCAAATCCAAATCATAGTGAGATACCACTTCACATCTACTAGGATGGGTATAATGAAAAAAAAATTAAATTAAAAAGATAATATCAGATGTTGGCAAGGATGTAGAGAAACTGTAACCATCATATACTGCTGATTAAAATATAAAATCGTATGACTGCCTTGGAAAAGTCTAGTACCTTAAGCTGGTCCACACAGAGTTAATCTATGATCCAGCAACTCCTCTCCTGGGCAGAAATGAAAACATGATCATACAGAAACCTGTGTATCGATGTTCACTGCAGCATTATTCTTAATAGCCAAAAAAAATGGAAAAAGCCCAAATGTTCCGGAACTGATGGATGAACACAATGCGGTATATCCATACAATGGAGCATCAGCAGACGATAAAAATTCAGGAAGCACTCACACACATTACAACATGGACAGCCCTTGACAACAATATGCTAACTAAGAGAGGCCGGTCACAAAGGCACACAAGTCATAGGATTCCACTTAAATAAAAGATCCAAAGAGGCAGATCTATAGTGACAGAAAGTGGGTTGGTGGCTGCCTAGGGCTGCAGAGTCTAGGCAGACGGAGGGTGACAGCTGAAAGATGCGGCGTTTCTATTCAGGGTAATGAATAGGTTTTAAATTGAATGCGGTGATAGATGCACAACTCTGTGAGTAGCCTAAAAGCTACTGAATCGTACATTTTAAATGGTTTATAATATGGGAATTCTCATATTAATACAGTTGTTTAAAAAATGAAAAAGGAAATATGAAGACAAAAAACCCACTAGAGACAAGTGTGAGCCACATCCTCATTGCTCTCCATTTCTGGGCCCTCTGCCTAAATGTTTCTTCCACCGCTCTGCCCCTAGCAAGCTCCTGCCCAACCTCTCACAGCTTGGTTACTTGCGACCTGCCCTCAGAGGCCTTCCCCACCCTCTTCAGAAAGAGGAAGGCACCGCTTCCTCCACGGCTGCAGACAAGCTCACAGCACACTGCAGCAAATATTCCTAGATACGTCTCCCAGGATGTGACCTCTAATGGACTATTCATTCTAAATCCCCACAGCCGACCTCAGAACTGAGAAGAGACTATGTCCTCACTGTGGATGGATGGATGGATGCATGGATGGAAGGAACGAACGAACGAACAAACAAACAAACAGGAATGAAGGAAGGAACGAACGAAGGAAAAAACAAAAGATGAAAAGAAAGAAGAATGAACAAACACGCAAAGATCAAAGACACAGAAAGCCATGTAAATGAATAAGCCATCAAACCAAACAAGAGACAGGCTAGTTCCTGTCAGTAATCAAAAAGTTAACACTAGAAAAACACTTTCAGTAGAAGCTGGTGTCAAGCTCTGATAGAGAATCCAGTACTTCTCCCGGGAGAGCGTCTTGTTCTAAAAGGAGCAAAGACCATGGCAACCTGTCACTCTATGGAACACTGTATACCAATAACAAAATTACCCTTACAAAAATATCATGGAAAATGTTTTTTCACCCAATATACATTATACGAGTTATGCATATAGTGATAATTATAGAAAAAAGTAAAAGAAAAAAAAAGAAAAAATTGCATTAAAAATAGATTGGAAGGAAATGTACCAAAATGTTAACAGCGGCTATATTTAGATAAGGGAACTCCTGTTCTAGAGAGCAGATCTTCCTAGATTCTAGAAGCTTTCACACGAGTCTGGGCCTGACAAGACAGATCTTATGCAAGCCTCATCTCTGCCACCTGGAGGGTCTTACAGGGCTCTAGAGACATATTCTGTAGCACCTGACTAGTTCATCTGGAAGGGCCGGCTCCTCAGAGAGCTGGCTCAGACCCCGAAAGTCTTCTTCATCCAATTATGCAGCAGCGGCCCAAGTTGAGACCTGGTGAGCTAAGGTTCCCAATGCTGGCCTTGGAGAAGGTTGTTTCAATAGTTCAGGGATTAAGTAATAAGAGCCAAAGGTAAACTGTTAATTATGGGACAACAAAGGCTCAATTAGGAAAGAGATTTTTGTAAAAATAAAGAACTCGTAGCTGCCTGGATCCGGGAAATGACAGAGGGAGAAATTACGGGTCTCTGAACTGGAGAGCTGATACAAAGAGGGACATCAGTAACACAAGGAGAAGCTCTGGGGAGAAGCAGGTCTGAGGAGAGTGCAGCTTCGGCCTGAGCCACGTTCACTTCACAGGATGAGCCAGTGAGACATGCCAAGCAACTGGGCCACGAGCAACTATGAATGCATGAGAGGACTCATCGAAGGTCAGCGATGCTGATGTCACCCAGGATGACAGGCAGCAGGCAATGGGTGAGGAGGACTATTGTACGGCAGGGGTAAAAATCATCCAGAAGATGGAAATATGTCACACAGACATAGTGGGTGGGCAGGACTTCAGAAGAGGAGCGTTTGCCTGATTGAGTCATGGTGACAGAACAATGGCCCTAACTCGGCAGCCCGAAACAAACACTCTGCTGACCTCTCCTCCGCCTTATGAATCAGAGGGAATTTGCCTACAAGTCACAAGTGCAATTAAAATGCTTGACTTAATTTCCTACAGATTTCAATTTGACTGTGCAATAAATTAGAGCTAAATAACCACATTTGCATAGCATTTTACCACTTGCAAAGCATTTTTAAATACATTATCTCATCTGAGCTCCCGGACAGCCCCATGAGGTAAGTACTTATAATCTCCATCTTATGGATGAGGAAACAGAAGAAAAATGTGGTGACTTGCAACAAGGCCTCAGAAGCGGGAAAGCAGGAGGCAGGGCCAGGATGGATCGTTGGCTCTCAAGTTAAATGGCAGCACTCTGACTCTGCACTAGTGATTTCCAGTCCGAGGAAGGGACTGTCATGTGGGTTGTCCTCGCTCCCAGGGTCAGGGATTATTTCTTTCATGACGTCCAAAACAACTAAGCTTTGCACATTTATTCCTACATTATACTCACCTATTTTTCTCTAAGGAAAAGAAGTTTTGCATTTAGAATGTTACAACCTACCTCAAGTCCTCATGGAAAGAGCTATGGAGTAAAAGAAGAGGTGAGAAAGCAAACAACAGGGAGCTGATGACGAATATAACCACCAAGAGAAAGCTGGAACACGAGAGCCCATTTGCAGGGAAGAGGGCGTCAGAGCACAAGCAGAATGCGGAAGGCTTCTGGGCGGGAGGAGGATGGCACAAGGTAGCAGCGCCTGAGAAACGAAGAGGCTGGAGATGGTATAAAGGGGAGTGGTCTGACACGAGGCATCACAGTGTAAGCAGAGAGCACCCACCACGGCAGGCAGCCCAGCCCAGGGTCTGGGAGCCTGAGAAGAGCAAGAAGGGCACCCCTGAAGGGGACAGCCCGGCCTGGGCTGCCAGGGCTAGAGTCCGAGGAGATGGGCAGGTGCATGCAAGGGCAGCCTGGCACGGGGCATCAAACCCCGGGGAGGGGAAGCAGGCGCGTGCATGGGACGGTGCCTGTGGTCAGAGCACACACAGGGTGAGAGAGGTAGTGTGTGTGCAGGGCGGTGGCCCCACACAGTTTTAGAAGAACGTACGCAGAATGTGCTGGAACCCGGAAGGCATAAGCAGGCATCCCTGCCAAAACAGAGCAAGGTGCAAGAGTACAGGAGTTCCAGAGAGGTCCAAGTTTGACAAGGAACAGGAAATTGACATACTCCCCAAAAACCTTCTCACAAAATATATATTAAGGGAAAAAAGTAACTTTACAGTGTCAAAATTCAGCAGACAGCACCTTAACAAATTGATCAAAGTTACCATCACCAATAATGGGACGAATCAAAGTCAGGGGCCACGTGACAGGATGCATGGAGAGGAAGCCAGCATCACTTTCAAAGATATCCCTGCCAAAGATGCAAAACTTGAACCTACATGTGAGAGACATCAGACAAACACAAATCAAGGGACAATCATTCAAATTCCTGGCCTATACCCCTCAAAAATAAAAAGATAAAAAGGCAAGGGAAGAGACAAAAACTGGTCCAGATTAAAGAGTCTTCGAGAGACATGACGAGTCAGTGCAAAATGGGATTGCCAAGTGGGTCCCCATGCTGTGAAGGAATGACGTGACCGTGGCCTGCGGATGAGGTAGCAGGGATGTCTAGCTGTGAATGTTGTAGTTTTGTGAAGACTAACTTTGCAGAAACTCTGCAGACACTGAAGCATTTGGGGGTGATGAGGCACCCAGTAAACAGCTTCCTAGAAAATGGCTCAGAAAAAGAGTTTCAGTACTGCTCTTGCAACTTTACTATAAACATCTTTTTAAAAGTTTTAATTTTGAAACAAGGAGATTGGAGAAGCAGGCTGGTCAGCAATAGAAGAATATATGGCTGACACCAAAAAAAACTGCAATGGGAATGGAAAGCACTATAAAATAAGGAACAGGACTCCCTATCCACATGGAGGTATTTTTTTCCCTGATAGGAAAATAAGGGTCAGTTTAATGGGAACAATGTCAGTGGTAGAACCAATAAAGATATTGACAAAGTGGGTTTCTTTAATGTTTACATTAAAGGAATATTTAAAGTCCAAGAGAAAAAAAGAATATTCACATGTAATGATTTTCATAAATCTTTCCCTATAGAGAGAGAAATAAGTAAAGTCGATTCAGAGCCAGGTAATTAATATCTTTGGTGCCTTTAGTACTGTATGTATTAGATAACATTCAGACTTTAACATTTTACTATTCACATACTACCTTACTGCCAATTAAAAAAGGATAATCCAGTTTACTGCATAGTATTTTTAAATATCCATAAGACATTCAACACATATTCAGGATAAAAATATTCATAAACTAGGGAAAAATAGTATTTTCCTCAAACACAAAAAGAGTATCTACCAAAAATCCTACAGCTGACGTCATACCTAATGGTGAAAGACTAAATTCTTTCCCCCAAGATCAGAGACCGAGCAAAGATGTCTAATGTCACCTCTCATATTTAATATAATACAGGAAGGTCTAGATGGCATGGGGAAGCAAAAAAAAAGGAGACAAAATGCATACCAATCAGAAAGGAAGAAATAAAACTATCTTTCCACAGATAATATGAATATATATGTAGAAAATCCCACTATTTGCAAAAAAAAACCTCCTAGAAATAATAACTGAACTCTGCAAGGTTGCAGAAGATCAACAAACAAAAATCAACTGCATTTATACATACTAACAACCAACAAGTGAAATCAAAAGCAAAAAAGCAATACCACTTACAATTGCCCCAAGAAAATGAAACACTTAGGTATAAATCTAAGGCTGTAGGCTAAAAATTATAAAATTTCGTTGAAAGAAATGAAAGAAGACCATCGCTGGAGAGACTCACCATGTTTTTGGATTAGAGGAGTCAGTAAAGATGTTGATTCTCCCCAAATTTATCTATAAGTTTTAACACAATTCCTACCAAAATTCCAGGAAGGTTTCTGGCACACAGATAAACTTACTCCAAAATTTACATGGCAAGGGAAATGCCCTAAAAAGTAGCCAGAAGGACAAATCAAGTGGAAGGAGTTGGCCTACCTGATTTCAAGACTTCTTCTATAGCTATGGTGGTCAATGCGTTGTGACCTGGGAGACCCTTCCCAAGAACATAAGTAGGGACAGCAGACTGGCTCACAAGGAATTTAATCCCCTGTCACAACAGGAAGTCTTCAACATTCACACCCTCCACTGTACGGTGGGTTTGAGGACCAGATTCTAGTGGGGAGTTTCTACTTCACCCGTTTTCTAAGTGGGAGGACTTATCATAGCCACCGTGTTCCTCTATTCATAGCACTTTACTGGATGTATTGGGAGCACAAACCTTCTTTTAGCTGGTAGGGTCACCAGAGAGCAAGCTACAACTGGACCTGATGGAGAAAGCTGTACATCAGACAGACAGCTTGGACTCAGGGAGATGCAGTCATGGAGAAGAACAGGTATCCTCTCCCTTGGAAAGGTGATGACTCTATCCCCATAAAATATAGTCATAAGAAAAAGGATGTATTTGGATTTTGGCCAGCCAGAGTGGTAGATTTTGTAGATACTGTTAGCAAACCCAAAGCCTATGTTCAAACTCCTTCTTCCCTTCCCGAATCTCTACCAGAGGCTGGACAAGCTAAATACCATTTTCACAGCCTTCCTTCCAGGAAGGGGTGGCCATGTGAAACAGGTGGCCCCTCGCACTTCGGGGCAGGTCAGCTGTGCTGCAAGGCTTCTGGGAAGGCTGTGATGTAGAGATGTTCTAGCAAAGTTTATGTTTTCCTGCTAAAATGAAGAGATGCTGTTGTCAATCCACACCCCACCACAGTGCCTCCAACAGAAAGGTATTGCCTCCAGCAAGAGCAACCACCTTGCAACCATGAAGGAGGCCAAGAGAATTACAGAACAACAGCCTTGGCACTGCCGAGCTCCTAAGTCAATGTCAGCAGGTACTGACCTCCAAACTTCCTTATCACGAGAAAAATAAACCCTCGGGAGTTTAAGCCACTGCTGATGAGGTGTTCTGTTTCATGCAATGAAAGCATCCCCATGCTTACTGCAGCAGTATTTACAACAGCCAAACTATGGAAGCAGCCCAAGTGGCCATCCTGTGGATAAAGATGCAGGAGGTGTGTGTGCGCGTGTGTGTCTGTGTGTACCTAGAGGGTATTATGCTAAGTAAAGTAAGTCAGAGAAACACAAATACTATATGATTTCATTTATATGTGGAATCTAAAGCAGAAACAGAAAGCAGAAACAAACCCATAAATACAGAGAACAAACTGATGGTTGCCAGATGGGAGGTAGGTGAGGGCATGGGCCAAATGGGTGAAGGGGAGTGGGAGACACAGGCTTCCAGTTACAGAATGAGTAAGTCAAAGGAATAAAAGGTATAGCACAGATGCACACACGGGTCAATGACACAAAACAGTATTATATGGTGATGGATGGGAGCTACACTTGTGATGAGCATCACATAATGTATAGAGAAGTGAAATCATGATGTTGTACACTTGAAACTAATGTAACACTGTGTGCCAACTACAATAAAAAAAAAGCATCCCTAATATATTATTAGGGTACTACGTTACCTTATAAATAGATTATGAAAATATAAATAATGATTTACTATCACATGAACACTAATATTTCTATTATTGTACCTAATATTTCTAAAGCCTTTTAGAGTACTTTCATAATGAGTATTAACTTGATACTATGTGTTATAACATTACATTCCCATGTATTATTTCACTTAGCCTCTCAGGACCTCAGTTTCTTTCTCTCATTCAACATGTACTTTTAAGTGGCTACTACGTGTTAAGCACCCTTCTAGAAGCCAGGAAAACAGAAAAGTGACCAAGATTTAGTCAAGACCTCTACTTCCAACCAGCTGGACTTTCTAGCAAAAAAACTTATTTGCAACGTGAAACAGGAAATGCTCCGTCCTAACACCAACATGTAAGGGACAACGAATCTTGGTTTGGCATGTAGCACAGGCATGGAGGGAAAAGAAAGAATCCAGGAAGAGAATTTCTGAATGAGACCCCTCTAAGTCAAACAGTATCAGAAGGGGAGTGGGGGGAGTAATAACTGTGAATTTACAAGTTAAATAATTACAAAATAAAAGAGGTATGGGGAAAAAAGCATACACGATCCACATCCTCAAGCCTCCCACCCAAAGTAACAGTAGCAAAGAAAACACTGACCCTAAATCTGACTTTAATGGTTAGGGGTAGGGAAACACAATTAAGGTAAGTCTGAGACAGGGCTATTGTTTTAAGCCCAAACCAGGAAGAAAGGCTGATAAGCAGCTTAAATAGGTCAAAGGGGTATAGAGTCCCCCAATTACAATTTTATACAACCTGACTTAATTTTTTGAACGTAATAGTCCACATATTCTTCTGTTTCAGAATCTTCATTATAGCAAAACCTGTTTGTGCTGAGCTCTACCCAGAAGCAATTCATTGACTCTACATGCCTTCCTTCTACTTAATGCCACAGGGAAAAGAGATCTAAATATTACAAATCGCTTAAGAGGGTTAAAATACACAGAATGCATTTGAACCAAGAATGTCTAAAGGCTTATAAACTGTACCTTATAGCAATATATTAACTTTTTTACACACTACCTATATAACTGGACTCAGAAAGCCCTAATTTTCAGGAATTTATTAAAAGCCACAAGGACATTCAAAACTTTTCAATTAATTTAGTGAATTTCACACTTTTCCCCAGTGAGAACTGTGGGAAGGGAACATACCAGCCTAATACACTCACCCCTGGAATTCTTGTTCAACTAACCGATGCAGAAAAGGTGAAAGAGGGGAACCTGGGTGTCTCAGCTGGTTAAGCATCTCCCTCAGCTCAGGTCACGATCCCGGGATCCTGGGATCAAGCCCCACATCAAACCCCACATCCGGTTCCCTGCTTAACGGGGAGTCTGCTTCCCTCTCTTCTCCCCCACCCCCAATGCAATGTGTACACTCTCTCAAGTAAATAAATAAAATCTTAAAGAAAAAAGGTTAAACAGGCACATACAAACTGAACACTTTAATTCACCAATAAATGTTTCTCTAATAGCCTTTTTTTATATTTGACAGATAAGAGAACCCAGGTAAATAATTTAATATTCAAAAGAAGTTTGCTGAAATAGAACAGAATACGTAACTACTTCTAGATTACGGTTACAAAATAAGATACTAGTCTCATCTATGGTTTACTCTTACAAAAGTCTATACCTTCCCCAACAGAAATAGAATCATTTTTCCTAGGAATTAACTATCTGTAAGGTATTTATCCAGAATGCTTCAGTTGTATTTTTTTTGTAACCAGAGCAAAAACAAATATTGTCTTTTTGTATTAAGTATGTTCAGTATTCTGGGAAATCATGTTACTACTCAGAAAACAGAAGAAGAGAGGAAGTGAGAATATTTTATAAATCATAATCATAGGACCTATGCCAAAAAGCATAGAAGCATAAGAGACAAAATTTCTTTCCAACAAAATCATTACTATAAAAATACTGTTTCTATTCTATAACCTCCTCTAATACCACTTGTTGATGTGAATATAATAAACTAATTTAAACAAAAACTTGGCTTCCATACAGTCTGTAGAAATATGGTGCCACACAGAATGAAGGATAAAAGCTGATGTAAAAAACGTTATACAGGGGGCACCTGGGTGGCTCAATGGGTTAAGCCTCTGCCTTTGGCTCAGGTCATGATCTCAGGGTCCTGGAATTGAGACCCGCGTCGGGGGGTGCATGCTCAGCAGGGAGCCTGCTTCCTCCTCTCTCTGCCTGCCTCTCTGTCTACTTGTGATCTCTCTATCAAATAAATAAAATCTTAAAAAAAAAAAGTTATACAGAGTAATTTCATATTTTGAACTTCTCAAATTTTCATGTCTCATTTTTCCCCCAATACTTCCTTCGCTTGTGGAAATGGATGCCTTTAAAATTATTAATTCTAGCCCCCAGACTCAATTTGCATGATCAAAGCCCAGTTTTCATGAGTCTGTGCAAGTTAGGGTGGTAGTGAGGTGTTAGGAACATGGAAGTGAGAAGCAGGGATCCAGCTGCATTAAAGGCAGGACCTCTGTATTGTGCATACAGGACAGAGCAGCTATTGGACTTGCTGGTACCTACTTGCCTAGTTCACTCCTGAGTCAGATGATAACGAGAAGCATCTCTGGGAGAGAGGAAAGTCTTACAAAAACAGTCAAATGAAAACCTATGAGCTCTTCTAACGAGTCCTCTGAAATGACTGCTGATGGGGACGAA
Source organism: Ailurus styani (assembly GCA_002007465.1). NCBI lineage: Eukaryota > Metazoa > Chordata > Mammalia > Carnivora > Ailuridae > Ailurus > Ailurus styani. The sequence goes on from LNAC01000218.1 coordinate 1,914,409, forward strand.
AAGCCTATGGGACAGTAGGAGCTGCTTCCGTGGATCTCAGCTCTCAACACTCCTACAAAATGGTCTCTGTGAAGCGCTGACCACCAGCTCCTCATCTTAGTGGTCACATCTTAGTGGGTACCAAATACCTATTCATAAATTGAAAGCAAACCCCTTGAACTGGGTAGTGAACTCTCCAAATTACAAAGATCTCATCTCAAGAAAAGAATTCCACAATAGGCAGCATGTAAAAGGTTCTCCAGTCTTCCAAAGAAAGCACATCAATAAACCAATATTCCTTAAATTATATATAATCCCGACTACCATTTATTAAGCATGCTCCTTTGTCCCAGTTTATAAGAACTTTATTTGCATAAATTCATTTAATCCTTACAATAATTCCATGAGGCAGGTTATCTCCATTTTACAGATAAGGAACCTGAACTTAAGTAACCTTGACCAAGGTCACATATTACCGAATGGTGAAATAGGAATTTGACTTTGGCAGTCTGGCTATAGACTCTGCAACCTTTTCTTTTTTTCCCTTCAAGTATTTATCTAAATTCCAGTTAGTTAACATACAGTGTACTATTAGTTTCAGGTGTATAATTTAGGGACTCAACACTTAAATACAACACCCAGTACTCATCACAAGTGCCCTGCTTAATCCCCATCACCCATTTAACCCATCCCCCCAGCCACCTCCCCTCTGGTAACCATCAGTGTCTTCTCTAGACCTAAGAGTCTGTTTCCCTTCTGTCTCTCTTTTTAATCCCCTCTATGTTCATTCCATACAGGAGTGAAATCATATGGTATTTGTCTTTCTCTAATTGGCTTATTTCACTTAGCATAAAACTATCTAGCTCCATCCACGTCACTGCAAATGGTAAAATTTTCATCCTTTCTGATGGCTGAGTAATATTTCAGAGAGAGAGAGAGAGAGTGTGTGCGTGCGTGTGTGTGTGTATGTGTACCTCTTCTTTAGCCATTATCAGTCAATGGACATTTGGGCTCTTCTCATAGTCTGGCTCTTGTTGATAATGCTGCTACAGCATCGGGGTGCATAAGAGGCATGATTTGTCATTGTACCAGTATTTTTGTGTCCTGTAAGTAAATATCTAGTACCGCAATTCCTGGACCACAGGGTAGGTCTATTTTCAACTTTTTGAGGCACTTCCACTGTTTTCCAGAGTGGCTGCACCAGCTTGCATTCCTACCAACAGTGCACAGGGTTCCTTCCCCTTTCTCCACATCCTTGTCAATACCCGTTGTTTCTTGTGTTGTTGATTTTAGCCATTCTGACAGGTGTGAGGTGATATTTCAATGTGGTTTTGATTTGTATTTCCCTGATGATGAGTGAAGTTGAGCATCTTTTCAAGTGTCTGTGGCCATCTGGATGTCTTCTTTGGAAAAAAGTCTATTCCGCCCATTTTTTAATAGGATTATTTGTTTTTTGCATGTTCAGTTTTATAACTTCTTTATATATTTTGGATACTAACCCTTTATCAGATATGGAGAACACAGACAGTAACCTACCTGACATGGGCTGTAGCAACTTCTTACTAAATATGTCTCCTGAGGCAAGGGAAACAAAAGCAAAAATAAAACTATTGGGACTTCATCAAGATAAAAAGCTTCTGCACAGCAAAGGAAACAATCAACAAAACTAAAAGGCAACCTTTGGAATGGGAGAAGTTATTTGCAAGACTCTGCAACCTTGCAACCTTAACCACCAATGCTGCCGAATGTATTTAAAAGCACATCAAAATATATCCGTAATAAAATAAGGGTCTATTACATAGTACTATTTTTGTTAGGCACCATGAAACCAACAAAACTTATCTTATTACATAACTAACCTCCACCTTGATTTACGCTGTAGAACATAGACAGCAAACATCTTGCACTGAATGAAATGAAAAATTTTTGAATTGGTGTACTACTACTTTTACAAACTTACAGCAACAGACTTTATTTTAACAAGATTTGAATATACCAATTTCCCTTTCCCCGTGAGTTTGGGAAAGTAAAATGTAAAGAATCTCATTTTAAAACCATTAATGCACTGAATAACTTACGTGCATTTGTCTAAGCTAGCAAGCTATGTTATAACATATCCCATTTCCCATATTCCACATGGATCACTACATAAACTTACTAGTTTTCTTTGCTTACAAAATCAGCTGATAAACTGATCCAGGACTTTTCAAAAATTCTTCTTCTTCTAAAACAAGGATATAGATTTCACTCCAACTTTTAATTCTGTGTTACTAAAAAATGAATGGGCTTGGGCGCCTGGGTGGCTCAGTGGGTTAAAGCCTCTGCCTTCGGCTCAGGTCATGATCTCAGGGTCCTGGGATCTAGGCCCACATCGGGCTCTCTGCTCAGCAGGGAGCCTGCTTCCCCCTCTCCCTCTGCCTGCCTCTCTGCCTACTTGTGATCTCTCTCTCTCTCTGTCAAATAAATAAATAAAATCTTAAAAAAAATAAAAAATAAAAAATGAATGGGCTTTCTGCAGTGAAACCTGACTACAACAGTTTACCTGAAGAGAAGTTATGTCCCCGGTTTGCCCTGGAAATGTAGAGTTGTATTTCATTGCCTCACTAACAAAAAACAAAACAACAATCCACCTTTAATATACTTTTCTTCCCCAAAAAGTACATACAAAACCAATATAATTAGTCCCCACAAGCATGCTAAGGCACAAAAACATTTTTGTGAAAAAAGCCTAGCAAATGCAAGTAGTCTCTTTCAGAATAGTAAAATATATGTATGATATATATATATATGTGTGTGTGTGTGTGTGTGTATCAGTGTGTCAGTTTCTAATGCAAATGATAACTAAGCTTCTTTATAAAATGAAAGCTGTACTAGCTAAGATAATTCCAGATTATGATTAAATGTAAATAGGAAGAAAGGTAGATAGATAAAGATAGTTTCATTGCTTCTGTATTATTCTTTCACTTTAACATATTTTTCTCCCAAAGTCATTTCCACTGTACCTTACTGCTTTCTCAAATTTACTATTTTAGCATAAAACCATCTAGCTCTATCCATGTCATTGCAAATGGCAAGATTTCATTCTTTTCTGTGGCTGAGTAATATTTTGCTGTATATGTATGCATGTGTGTGTACATATATGTATTTATGTCATGTATGTAAACACATCTTTATCCACTCGTCAATGGGCACTTGGGCTGTTTCCATAGTTTGGCTATTGTAGATAATGCTGCAATAAACACAGGGGCACATGTATCCTCTGAATTGGTGTGTTTGTATTTTAGGGGTAAATTAAATACCAGTAGTGCGATCACTGGATCATAGGGTAGTTCTACTTTTAATTTTTTGAGGAACCTTCATACCGTTTTCCACAGGGACTCACCAGTTTGCTTTCCCACCAACAGTGCACGAGGGTTCCCTCTTCACATCCTGGCCAACACCTGTTGTTTCTTGTGCTATTTTTAGCCATTCTGACAGGTGTAAGGTGATATCTCACTGTAGTTTTTTTTTTAATTTCCCTAACGTGAGCATCTTTTCATGTGTCTGTATGTTTTCTTTGAAAAATGTCTATTCATGTCTTATGCCCATTTTTTAATTGGATTATTCATTTTTACTACTGAGTTGTGTAAGTTTTTTTATACATTTTGGATACTAACCCTATATTGGATATGCCATTTTCAAATTATCTTCTCCCATTCCACTGGCTGCCTTTTAGTTTTGTTGACTGTTTCCTTCACTGGGCACAGCTTCTTATTTTGATGTAGTCCCAATAGTTTATTTTTGCTTTTGTTTCCTTTGCCTCAGGAGACCTATCTAGAAAGAAGTTGCTATGGCAAGTTAGGGGGATATTTAAGAGCTGAAGCGAAATATGGAGACTACTAAAACTCAATCAAATAACTAGACAGTAGAAACCGATGAGGTAAACAAAAGAGCACCTCCTCAGACCATTTTTTGGAACTGCAGGGCTCTGGAAGACCAAACCAGTCAAACACCTATGGGACTCACTAGACAGTGACATAATGTGACATATAAACACACTGAAATGGGAAAAAAATCAGGGAACTGTGGAATTGTTCAAAAAACGAAGAATTTCAAATTGATTTTATATATTGTACAAATGGTAACTAAAATCTATATTTATTTCGTATCACTGCAAGTAAATACCAAGTAAAGCCTGGTGAATACCATGGCTATTTAATAAAAATAATTTCCCATTTTCAAAAGAATTTAATAGATGTACAAAAGTGTGAACCATATTTTAAGTTTCTGAAGCTGTCTTTGGAAAATAAATTTGAAGATATAACTGAATTATCAAGAACAAGCCCTATGAGGTTAGCTCAGCTTTATGAAGATTAAATTGAAAGGAAACATACTATACATGCAATCTAATTGATAAAGTAGAGTTATGCAAAATGTTGTGCCCATTTGGCATCACAGAAGTATATTTTCTCACATGAAACTGACAATATGAAACTGAGCACTAACTGTAATGGTATAATTCTACAATCAAATGGGACACAGGCCCTGACATCCTTATTCTCAAGACTGCAGTCATTAATTTAATCAAAACATTATTAATTTCTAGCATGAAGCCTTCTAGTACACAGTCAAAAACAGATTAAGCGTTATGTGAACTGCCCGTGTATCACTCCCCTGCTCCCATCTATACATTTGGCTATATTTAACTACTGCTCAAAATGTTATTACTCATGCAGCCTACACACAGACTGCTCATGATGTGACCCATTAGTATAGTCACCTGGACACCGCTACACTAATAAAACATTTCAATACCCATGTAACACAGAGGCAAGCCTCCTAAAAACGAGTGCAAGAAGAAAGATTTACAAGGACACAACACTAAACAGCTAAATCTAATATGATATTTCCTTCTAAAGCAATTTACTACTAATAAGAATGCAAAGACACCAAATGTTAGCCCCAAAAGTGTTTTCCCTTGAATTTGGAATAAAGAGTCATATATTTAACTTATCTTTTAAAATATCCATATTTTAAGAGCTGCATACAGAAGTTACATAAGGGTCAAATGACAGGGTACCTGGAATTACTTTAAAATCCTCAGCAAAAACAGAGTAAGAGAAAAGGAGATAAATCTTATTTATTCAATCTGTTGATAGGTACATGCAGTTCACTCACCTATTCCCTCTACTTGTATGTTTGAGCTTAGCTCTTAAATATGAAAAGAAAATAAACAATTCTTAAATGCATATAGGAATTTAGTGTATGGTAAAGTGGCATTTCATATCAGAAGAAAAAGGTAAATGACTCAATAAATGGTATCAGAACTGGTTAGTCATCAGCGGGGGAGGGGAATACCAGGAGAACCGGTTAGTCACGGAGTAGGGGGGAGTTGGGTCCACAAAGCACAGATAATGCAAAATAAACTGAATACAGGTCAATTTAAGTACAAGAAAATGAAACCATTAAAGTAACAGCAGAAATAATCAGAGAATTATAATCATCACCTTGAAGTAAAAACCAAATTTTCGTGTCAACTGTATAACAAATAATTACTTTCCTGTGGCCAAAACAACCATAAACAACAAATACAACAAAGAGAGGACAATCTGGAAATCGTATCACAAAAGTTTACTTTCCCAATTAGAGAATGTCTACAAATTAGTAATCATCACCTACTAGCAAAGTGATAAATGGATATGGATAGGTCACAGAAAAAGAAATAAAAATAGCTCTTATGAGAAATGCAAATTAAAAGACACTTAGATACCACTTTTCATTCACCGGTATAGCAAAGATTTAAAAAAAAAAAAAGGCTAATAATACACCATGTTGGCAAGGCTCTGGGGAAACTAGCAAGCTCATACATTGACAATGGAAGTATAAATTATTACAATCTCAAAAAAAAAAACAAATTTGTCAATATCTATCAAAATTACAAATTTATACACCTTTTAGCCCAGGTATTTATTCTACAGATGTATCTATACATGTGCAAAATCACACACACACACACACGCACGCGCGCGCTGAGGTGGGTATCCCTATAGCAGATGTGGGCAGTAGCAAAAGACAGGAACAGAAACAACATGCATATCTAGAATCAAGGCCTGGTTAAATAAATTAACCTACATCCATATAATAGAATACAATTCTACTTTAAAAAACAGAATAAGAAAATTTGTAATGAAATGGTATTAAACGATCACCAAATCATATTGTTAAATGAAAACGGTGCCAAACCACATCTATTGTATGCTACCTTTTACATAAACGGAAGAAGTAAAAAATGCGTGTGTGCACATGTGCACAATTGTGTGTATATACATTTATTCTTATAATTCCAAATCTTTCTTTGTAGAAAAGATAAATTGTAATACTGGATTTTTTCAGAAAGAGTTGGTAGCTGGGTCAGATGGATGAAGTCTTATCAGTGTACACCCTTTGGCTCCTTTAGAATTTTGTACCATGTGAAGAAATTATCCATTCAAAAAAACTTTAATATTCTTAGTTTGAGCCAAAAGAATGACAGCAATAGTAAACACCAGAGTCTTGATTACATACACCATCAATTTTAAACTGAAATACATAACAAATGTGTTGGATCCTGAGTCACAGAGAAAGCCTTCCCTATCCAAGATATACTAATGAATTAGCCTCCCAAAAATATTACTGCTTCAAAATAATCTTTCATCTCTAATTTCCTCTCACTGAGACTATCAAAATCACTCCTACATCCAGTGAGGTAGAGGCCCAATCGACTGTCCATTATATTTTCTAGTCTAGATTATCAAGAAACAATAGTTTGCCAGCAATTTTTCTCTACACTAAAGTAAGATGATGAAATGATCACAAACGGAAGAAAGTTAGTCTACGGTAGGCTGATGTGAACTAATGCACTTTCTCTGCCAGAAAGGAGGCAACAAAAGTAAAAGGCAATTAAGTGGTTAAAAAAAAGCAAACTATAGCAGAGAAATGTGGGGAAATTCAAGAGAGGTATGAAAGATGAGCCAAGAAAGTTACTGATGATAAAATAAAAAGGTGGTCATCCTAATATATACAATCAATATTATGTATGTGCATATATAAAAACTCAAGAATATATTAATAATCTGCATGAAAGTGTGAAATGCTAAGAATAATGATTTCTTTAGGTACAGTTAATGCATATATGGATCTTAAATACGCACTAAAATTAACTGCTACCTTGTATATTTTAGTGTACCACATCAAGGAAATTCCAGAAAGTTAAGCAAAAAGACAAAGAGAAAATATGAGAGAAAAGTTAAAAGACATAGATGACCAGCCCACAAAGGCGACCATATGTAAGAGGACTGACAGAAAAAGAGAGAGAGAAAGGGAGAGAAAGAAAAGATGATAAAATAACAAAATTTAAAAAAAAAAACTTCCTAGAGGTCAGACGTGAACCTTCTGACTGACTGATAACCCACAGACTGCTAAACAAGGTAACTGAAAAATCATCCACACCTGGAAATATCCTTCTGAGACTTCAGACTGAGGCTAAAGTTAAGTTCCTATACATTTTCTAAAAAGGAAAAATACAAAAAATACAACAGAGAGAGAAAAGACTGCCTATTAGGTTGAACTCTAAAAGGAAAGAATGCCTCAAAGATCTGAGGAAAAATTATTTCAACCTCAGAAGTTATACCCATCCCAAAAGATGGGAAACATTTTCAGTCATGCATGAGCAGAGAATTTACTACCACAGACCTTTTCTGACACAATTATTCAAGACAGATTCTAGGCCGAAGTTGAGTTTTGTTGACATATCTCCCCACTTTCTATATTTTGCTAATTTTTGTTGTCATCATGTGGATAAGATTTACTCATAGAAGAGAGAATGGGAGAAAAGTGGGGAGAGAGAGGGAAGGAAAACTCTGATCTGAGGATCAGTTATTGGTCCTATAGTGAGTTCTGGGCAAGAAGGATGGGTAAAGAGGAGACCACACATAATTCCCAAGTCAAAAGTATTTAATAAAAATCAAAGTGTTTCAGAAGCCCAGGCAGAGGTAGCAAAAGACAGTGACAGCACACACGCCACTGTCACGCACACATGCACACGCGCACACACACACACACAGGCTGTGAAGAACTGCCTCTCCCATCCCCCGGCAGGGCCAGTCATTCTGCTAGCGTCCCATACACGCTGCAAAATATTATTTCAAAACACAGATAAAGTCATAGACCTGAAGAAGAATCAATTATAAATGTCTAAAAATATATTTTTTAAGATTTTATTTATTTATTTGAGGGAGAGACAGCATGAGTGGAGGGGAGGAGGGAGCAGAGGGAGAGGGAAAAGAGCCACCCCGCTCAGCGAGGAGCCTGACGTGGGGCTTGATTCATGACCCTGAGATCATGACCTGAGCCGAAGTCAGACCCTTAACTGACTGAGCCACTCAGGCACCCCGATGTCTAATAATTTTAAGACTTATTTTATTAGTACAAAATCAACCCAAATCCAAAAGTCTATGAAAAATCTTTCCTGTAAAGGTGTTTGCCTCCTCGTGAAAACACCTTTTCCAACTCCCATTATGCTAGCTGCAATCACAAACCAAAAACACAAGCAGTTTGACTGCATTAAAAACAAAGCATATCATGTAAATCTTTCTGAATAACTTAGTTATGTTATTTATTTTTTTATAAAACATTACCCTTGCTAAGAATAGATAAAGACGCTAAACAAGCATTATCATGTTCTCTCCAGATTGGGTTTCCCAAGGTAGCACCAGCTCCAATTGTTTGACTAAACCAGTTGTAAAGTACTTGGCTGCAGGCAACCTCAGGCACATTCTCATTTAGTCCATGCTCACAAGCTAAAAACTAATTGGCTTCCTCTCTCTACTGGTATCAGTCAAAGTTTTAACAGATGGTGCTGTTAGATGGGGAAAGTATACTACTGAACACAACTAATGACTAACCATATGTCAGCAACCAAATAGTGTTCTTATCAAGGATGTAACACACTGGATTTTGTTTACTTGTTTATTTTTGGATGGATGAAAACATCACACAATGCAGTTGTATACACTGATATTAACTTAGAACCAGGAACGAACCTGAAAAGTGCTAAAAAGTAGGAGCAGACCTTCAGATTCTTAGAATTCCCAACCTCCTGAAGAAAACAGAGTATATCAAAGAAAACAAAAATACACAAAGTGCCAATTTCACCATCAATGCAAATTATTTTTATTAGTTCAGAACATTCTGCACTTTGGCCACAGGCTGTTGACAGTGCTCGAAGGAATACCACTTATAAGATCAACTTTAAACTTCTTTCTTTAGGAAACTTCTATCTGTCCAAATGGTGGTATCTTAGAATCTCCTATACACACAGTAATTTATTTCAGGAACAACAGAACACAGCTAGATTTAAACTACTACGAGCTATCTATGAAGACTTATCTCACATGCCATTATTTGTTGTATTCTTAATAATATGACAACGTTGAAACAAACAAAACACAACCACCACATGCCCAGGCACTATTCTATTACAAACACCTCCACCCCAAGAAAAAAGGGCCAAATACCTGTAGCCACCAGCCCCTCTATTAACAGCTCAACTTTTATAGTGTTATTTAAATTGTGCTTTGAGCTCAGATGATTTTATTGGTGAAAGGGGATGCTCTGAATCATTCTCCTACAGTACTGAAGTTATGACTCCAAGTGCCACCTGATATAAAAACCTAAGACAGCCTGGATCATTTAATAAGAAGGCATAATTCAGTGATTAAAGTCTGCATTTAAAAGTATGTAACAATCTTATTTAGAAACACATGTGGCCGGGCGCCTGGGTGGCTCAGTGGGTTAAAGCCTCTGCCTTCAGCTCAGGTCATGATCTCAGGGTCCTGGGATCGAGCCTCACATTGGGCTCTCTGCTCAGCGGGGAGTCTGCCTCCTCCTCTCTCTCTGCCTGCCTCTCTGCCTACTTGTGATCTCTCTCTCTCTCTCTGTCAAATAAATAAATAAATAATCTTTAGAAACACATGTGGCCATTTCAATAAAACAAGTATGGGCCTTTCAACAAATATAATAGGGAAAATGCAAAAGCCAGGTAAGATAGGCTGCCTGGTCCATACCGTATGTTAATTTGGTTAATTTGGTAACCAGAAAAAACTGATAACCTAAGAACTACTTTCAGTTCAGTTTCTGCTCGCTACCAGAAGAAAGAAATATTTGTGTATTACCTTCAGAAAAAGCAACTACAAACAAACAACCTACACACTGGTCATGTATCAAGAGAATCTGCTTAGGAGTCAGTATTCCAGGCCCAATCCCCACTTACTGCCTAGCACTGACCCGAAGTGAGATACCTAAGCCCTATAAGCCTCAAACGCTTCATCTTTAGGATAGATTAACACTACAGACCTCACTGGATTTGTCAGGAGAATGAGAGGAGGAGACAACGTATGTATAGCACTGGCACAGAGTAAGGCAAAAAGAAGCCAAGTAAACAAAACCTCACTTCAGAAAACTCACACAAACAGCCAGCATACCTTTTAAAACCTCAGTGGGAGACATGCAGCTTTATTTTTGCCCAGAACTGAAACTGATTCTGTGAAAAGTTTTATGGAAGTTAACTTTCTTCCCCTAAGAAAGTTCAAGAACCTTCTCCACTTTTGCTTATATCTAACTTTTTCGTAGCATTTTAGGATCAATTCCTTCAGACTGATAAAATTTTCCAACACACCCTAAGCAGACCTCAAATCAGTTGACAGCAAACACAGAAATATATCCTTATGACAAGACCTTAGGAATACTGTACTTTAAAGCTTCTCTTTTGATTCTTTGCTTTTCTCATTCTGCATTTATTTACAAACAACTCTTTGGTGCTCAGATAAATGATATCCAGACTTCTCTATTACCTTCTTGAAATTCTACACGTTCAGCTTCCCTGTGTATGCAAACTTGCAGAGGCAGTCAGGTCAATCTTATCTGCCTTCACTCTTCCCAACGTTCTATAGCTTATTAAAGAAAAAGTCTGGAGAGACACGATCTTCAATAAAAACAAATTATCTTGTCATGATAAAGAAGTGGTTATAAATTACTAAAAACAGGCTCCCATTATGCAGAAAGCTTTCCTTTTAACTTTCTAAATAATCAACGTGGGGGTTTTTTTTTGTTTACTCTTAGCCTCTTAAATGTTACATGAACACGTTGTCTAGAGCAAGATGCTAAAAAGCTCCCATCTCAAACAACCAAAAAAACGTGCCAATACGTAAAACAACAGTAAGCGTCACACGATGGACAATGACCCCTGGGGGCAGGGGGAATACAAATCCGGTGGGTCCCAGCTTACTTCCTTGAGAGAGTTGCTAAGTCTGAGTTGTAGTTGACCAAGACAGTGCTGAGGGACTGCACAATGAGAAGATGGGAGTTAAGAGCTGATCTGCACAATTTGCTATAGTTTGCAGGACAGAGTAGTAGAGAGAAGAGAGCTACGTAGCAAAAGAATTCCAGAGATCTGCAGAAGGTGCTCTTGAAATACTCCGCTGGGTCTTGATCAACACATAATGAGAAAGCTACCCGAAGTTAGGGAACAAAGGATGCGAGAAGAATGTGGAGGTAACAGTGCCCAGAGCTCACTCAAGGCTGGAAATAATGTCTGTTCTCTCCAGTCAGGCAGGAAAACAGGATTCATGGAATACTGGGTAGAGGACACAGAACTGAGCATGGTGTTCTGCTCAGGCTCAAAAGGATCCAACTGTATCCCAGAACAAAAATGAAGAATACTTATAGGAATGCAAAACTGTCCACCAAGGTAATATTTACAATGTCAAACATCCAATCAGAAATTACAAAGCATATAAAAACTAAAGAAAATAAAATCCCATAATGCAGAGAAAAATCAGTAAATCAAAATGGACCCAGAATTAACATACATGTTAGAATTAGAAGACACACACTAAAAAATTATAACTAAATTCTGTATGTTCCAAAAATTAAGCACAGACCTAAAGATTTACCAAAAAAAGAAGAACAACAACAACAACCACCACCACCACCACCACCACCACCAAATTGGAGCACGAAAGACTAAACTGTATCAGTTGCTCAGGGTTCTTCACTTGGCAACATGACCCTAACCTTTACTCTTGAAACATCTGAGGCATTGATCATGCTGCTCTTTAGGAGCTGCTGTACGTTCCCACTAACCTTCTACTACTAGGAATGGAAGTACCAAGAGGTAACCCAGAAAACTTCCTGAATTCCAGATTTTGTCTCCTTGACTTCACTGTATAATAGTAACCCAGTTTCTACTCGGTAATCAGGATCAACTACTTTGGCAAGTAAATTAGCCCTTTTTTTTTTTTTTTGGCCTATTAGCTCAGTGATGGAAGGACCGCAAAATGGCCAAGTGGCAATCTCATCTTCCAATTCAATGTACCCATTATTGTGCCCCCTAGTGGAAACATCCTCCCCTTGCGGACTAAGATCTCCAAACCCACAGAACCCAGTATTCCCAGGAGAGCAAAATTCTACAAGTGGATTATTAGGTATCATAGTGAGAAAAACCCCTCTCACTTCCAACCCTTGATTCCCAGAACCATGAATTCTGACTAGGGGAGAAATAGCACCATACAATTCAAAGTACATCCTGCATTCTGTAAAAGAGAACCCCATCCATTCATGATTTTATCTCTCAATTGGTGCTGTAATGAATTACTGAGCAATCAATTCCACCTTTCAATCGGGCCAGCTACTTTCAAGTAACAGGATACACCACACATGGCAAGACTAGTTAATTCCAAGGACATAAGCCCATTCTACATGTTCCCTGTTATGAAATTCATCCCCTGAGTAGAAGCAAAGCAACAGAGAATGCCAAGACAATGGATACAGTATTCTATGAATTCAGGCATGGTGGTGCTGGCAGAAGCATCACAGGTGGAGAAAGCAAATTCATATGAAGAATATGTGGCTATTCCAGTGACGATAAATCTTCGCCTTCTCTATGATGGAAGAGGGCCACTGCAGTCAACAACCAACAGGTAGCTGGCTGGTTCCCTTGAAGAATGGTGCTGTATCAGGGACTCCATGTTGGACTTTCTGTTGGCAGGTCAGGCACACTTAGCAATAGCATTAGCCAGGTCAACCTTGTTAAGAGAAAGGCTATATTGTTAAACCATGGACTCTCCAGCCCGGCCAACACAACCACTTTCTCATGGGCCCACTGAGCAAGCTCTAAGGTAGTTACAGAAAGACACTGACACTCACAAAGCACATCATTTTGTCTACCTCATTAGCAAGAGTCTCCTTTGCAGTACGTGGGCATTCACAATCTTCACAGTCTGTGGATGTTCAGAGTGGTCCATCCACACACCTTTTCCCTACACTTCCTTGTGACCATCTTCAGATCCTCTTCCTTCCAAGTCCCTGACCATCCAGACAAAATATTAGAAACTGCCCATTAATCAATGTAGATCTTTATCTCTCGTCACCTACTCAAAATAGGAAAACACACACACACACACCCCTACTCAAAATAGGAAAACACACACACACACACACCTACTCAAAATAGGAACACACACACACATACACACACACAGACTCTCTCTCTCTCTCTCTGTTCAAAGTTCTGCCCACCAGATGGACTTTCCTTCATCATTGTCATTCGTGGTCAGTCTTGAGTGGGGCTTTAGTGCTATAATGTTTGCTTCTGAGTGGCACCAGCATGTCATACAGACTCATTTGTAAACCAGGCTCAGGATTTTTTCTTCTTTGTTCAACTGGTCATAAGGAACTCCCAGGAGGCCATAGGCATGGTCTGAAGGAAAAATGGAACAGACGTTGGCCTCAAAGGATTCTGAGCGACCTGCTCATGTAAGCTAGCCATACCTTCCAGACCCACCCAAGTTTGGCCTGCTATATACCATCTCTATTTGATAACGGGGTCTGGTGTTCATTCCCACTCTGGCAAAATGGGTCAGACAAATACCTATTTCATGAAGGGAAGCTCAGGCCACAAGGTCACCTGATTTCTCACAATTGGGTATTCAGTCTCCAATGAGGCCCAATACAAGCCAGGAGCTGTTTCTCAAAAGAAAAATCATTATCTGCAGAAGAGGACATAGATTTGCATCAAATTCCTTGAGGTCTGCACTGTGATTCTCTTACTGGTACTTGCCAGAGGCAAATAATGGGGAGAAGAAGGAAAAGGTAGGAGGGGGAAAAGTCATAAAATACCACCTTTGCTCACAATATCCTCCTTGTTTCTAAACACAGTGGGAACAGATGGATGCCACTCCCTAAATCTACACCCCTCTGAGATTTAATCAGTATGACAGGGCTATAGTCCCAAATAATAAAGGAGACCCAGAGAAAAGATTACCAGTGAGTTTCTCTTCCTTGCCTTGAGAAACTGGATGTGTCCACTTCCTTCAGATTAGAAAAGAATACAGTAAATATGGTTAAAAGGAATTGGAGGCCAAGATGAGTAAGAAGAATTAAGTGTCTCATTGTTCTAAACCAGCCCAGGTAACTGATATTCCAGGGTAACAACAGGACAAGCAAGTGAAGCTGCAGAATCTATCAGTAATCCCGGAGGAATCCCAGAGAAAGAATATGGAGTCTGAAATCCTAAGGCCCAAATCACAGCAAAGCCAACTTCAATTCTTCCTAAGAGTCGAGAGACCTTCCTGAATGAACTCTACCACAAGAAGGAGTCTACCCCTCTTGGAAGCTAGAGTGTAATCCAATTAGCTAAGCTTCCATATTATAATTGAAAAGAAAAAAAAATTTAGAAAGAATTAAAACCCAGTGGTCCCAGAGTGTTAGAGTTGAAAAGGGCTTTGGATTCATTCAAAGGCCTTCCCTCATATGCTGAATGACATACTGTGGGAAGCTGAAGGCTTCAAATTCAAATCCATGCTTCCACACTCAGTAGGTATGCATTTTTAGCACATTACTTCACCTCTCTAAGACTTAGCTTTTGCATCCACGAAATAGTATAATAAAGCTATCCACTTCATTGATCTCTTCTGAGAACTACATGTAAAGTACACGTGTCTTATATAGCAAGCCCTCATTGTTACATTAGCTACTATTATTAACTGACCGTCAGCGGCCTTGGTCTGCAGCAGAACTGTGAAATAAACTTTTGCATTAGGTTTTCCCACCTCCCTTCTCAATCATACCTAACCATCCAGTAACCCAGTAAAAATTCTGTATAAGCAATAAACATGGAAGGAGGATAGTGCAGAAAAAGGTGCTGGGCTGAATAAATAAGATCTCAATACCAGGCTGGCACAAGGTGAAGGTGCTCCATTCTACATGGGCCTCAGTTTTGTTAGCTACAAGACACATTCGAGTTAGATGCTATCAAGAGTTTTTGCCTCCATTACAATTTCACAATGCATGTTAAATTTTGAAGGTTTGCATTATTAGTATGCCAGTACTTAATCCTCCCAGATTTTTGCTCACATCATCATCTCCATCCCCATCTACTACCAGCTCCACTACCAGAGAAGCAGCTCTGAGAGCACTGATCTCTTATTCTCTGAAGACAAATTTAAATCAACTCTCCATTTATTTTTTTTCCTTCCATTCATTCAACTCAAAACTTTACTCACCACTTACTATTCTCCCTCCAAAATGATCTTTTGTTAAAACATAGTAAAAACTTATTATCCTCAAACATTAATTTACCTAAAAGAAAAAAATAAGCATCATTATGATCTTTATCATGGACTCCCAAGTGGTGGTACCCCAAGTGGCCAATGACACTGGGTTAATCTCCATTAACTCAAAATTAAACAAGTTGTGACCATTTGCACTTAATTATGTGTTTCTGCTCTTTCTCAGAGGTACTGGGACTTTTAGAATTATATACAAAGTATTTATCAGTAACACTGACTTTCTCAGTAATCTGACCAAAGTGTGGGCCACAGGGAGAATAATGCAGAAAGAAAACTGAAAATTTAGCAATGCCATCAGAGGGACATTGCCAGTTCCCTCAGGGGATCTGGGATCAATGGAACTAAGGACATGACTGTTTATCTTTGCGCACACCACAGATTCTGGGAATGAAAATCATGCCAGGTTTCACAAAGGAATACCTTACTTTATGTAACATGCATCCTAATCTACTACTGTACATAAAGTGAATTTTACAAATCTAACGCTTTAAATAAGTATTATTTACTTATCTAATATACTTTAAATACTCTTGGTAGAGCGCTTGCTAGCCAGCCAATTCATAAGTACTGTTTTAAAACATATACTCGCCATCCAGGTTTTTTTATACATCATGAGATTTGCTCAAGGCAATCAAAACTTTATAAATAAAATCAAACACCTTGAGTATTATTTAACAACCATCTTATTAAAATCTTATTTTAAAAGGCAAAGACTACTCCTCTGATGAAAGAAGAAAATTTTTAATAGAAATTATATTATTTAAGGACTGATGTTTTTCAGTCGCCACCCTGAAAGTGGTATCCTCCTGGTTTAAATACCTTTGTTAGGACAAAGAAGAATGACTTCAGTCAAAGCGACAGAATCAAACTGTTCAAATACAGAGGCCCAGTCAATGGCCTAACACCCTTACCAATATATTGACAGGAGGTTTAACTACAGATGGAGAAAAGTAAAATAAGAGGTGTAACTGTCCTCTGCTTTTGCAAATCTGAGGCAATCAATGTTCTAAGAAATAATCAACCTTTGTAAATAGCCAGGAACTTCGTCTGAAAAGGAGATTTGTACCTGCACTGCCCCCACTAAACCATCACACATGCCTACCCACACAGTATTTAATAAAAAGAATCACCTTCCCCAAACAACAAATTAAAAAAAAAAAAAAAAAGACCAAATAATTGGGACGTTACCAGTTAAGGCCAGAAAAGAAAGCCTGCAAGAGAGCAAGAACCAACATAAAAGGGATAAAATTGTTATAATTTCTTTCAAAATCATCGAACAAATCACAAGTCCCTCCTGAATGATGGGCCTACCAAGAACGAGAGTCACACAGAGATTTTGATAGAGCACAGCTGCTAGGATTTGAAATATGCTACCCAGCATTTCCAGCATGAAAAGGCAAACCTTCAGACATGTTTCTGACATTCTGACATGATACCACGGTTAATTTCTAGAAAAGATTATCAGTACACCAAATGCGCTTAGATTAATTTTTCACTGTGACAGTGAGATTTGCGCTTACTACATAAGGAGTTAACATTTGCTCACTATACCTTAAGCTATCAAAACCAATTTTATGCAAATCCTCATCAACTGTAAATGGAGTCAGGTTAGTAATCATAGGTGTCGATTCAATATGCAAATTAGATTTAAATACCTAAAACAGAGTTATCCTGAGAACGTCAGCGCCTGTCACAGAACCTTTTTATTTGGTACACACTATAATCTTTCATAGCCACAGCATCTGAACTCTCAACAATATACAAAGCTAAATGAGCCAAGTCATTATGCAAATTTTACCAAAAACTCCGCTGAGAAACACAAACAAAAGATACAGGTGGTATTATTTGTGTAAAGCACCCAGTGTTTGCATGAGTGAGTAAGTTTGCATAGGATGGGTCAAACAGAAACAATTCCAGAAAGGGTAGTTCTTCTCCAGGAACTTTCTCTTCTGAAGATGAAGCAAACATGTAAACTCAACCTGAAATAACAGGGAAAGGGAGGGATACACATAACTCAATGAATGGATTTCCAAGTACAAAAATACTGTGACTTTGTTCTTTCCAAGTACTTATCTAATATCTAACATTTACTATCTATGACCTTATTATCTCTGGAGTTCCACTTTTTAAAACATAATAAAGGAAAAATTAAAAAAATAAAATGTAATATAGGAGAGAAAATAAAGATACATGGTTCTATTTGTTTGCATTTTTATAAACTATGGAATGATACACAGGAAACTAATAAATGTTTTTACCTGGAAAGGGTAAAAGAACTGAGAAATTAAGGTATTCAGACAGAAACAAAACTTCTGCCTGTAAGTCTTTTTATATTCTAGGTACTTGAAACCATGTGAAAATATAACCCATTCTAAAGATCAAATTAGGGCGCCTGGGTGGCTCAGTGGGTTAAAGCCTCTGCCTTTGGCTCAGGTCATGATCTCAGGGTCCTGGGATCGAGGCCCGCATCGGGCTCCCTGCTCAGCAGGGAGCCTGCTTCCTCCTCTCTCTCTCTCTCTGCCTGCCTCTCTGCCTACTTGTAATCTCTGTCAAATAAATAAATAAAATCTTAAAAAAAAAAAAGAAAAAAAAAGATCAAATTTATAAAAATGTAAATAAAATAATGTGAAAATAAACCACAATAGCATTAAAATACTTTTTTATTTAACTGCAGAAGCTAAAGATGGCATTTTAACATTCCAACAGGCTGCAATTAAATTGAGGCAGACTAAAAAGCATTAAGCATATTTTACAATTATAGTTTTATAATAGTAAAAATACTGAGTTCTTTTGTTATATACAAACCCCGAGAGTATAAAAGTAGAAATGCCAACGTTTAAGTATATGAAAAATAAACATCCCCTTTCATCTTCCTGAGGGTGAAATCGCATAGCATGTAGTAAATCTATTTTAATTACCTTTATTCTCAGTGCTAAAAACTAATTAATTGTTAAGAGTTGATAAAATTAGCTATTTGAAATGTTTAATGTGACTCTAGTTCTGTATGTATATTGTAATGAACACAACAGACATTTCTCAGTAGGCTGTCATTTATGCATTTAAAACATGTGTCTGTGCTCATGACAGGAGGTCATGTCATTAATGACTTGCTTTAGCAGGATGTGAGAGACATGGAGCACATGCCCTACTTAATGTAAAAGTTCAAACGTATTCTCTCCAAAAATGGCTCTAACCTATTTTTCTGTCATCACTATACAGCCTTCAAAATCAATATTAGGCTCAGTAAGCTGAGGTTTCAGTTTAGAAACAATTTTGCCTTTTGGGGTAAAGAAAATCAGTATGTGACACTAGCAAAAGCAAATTTATTACAAAACTAGCCCCCAGCACAGCCTTCCCTAGATTCCAAATTATGCCAATGCTTTTGGTAACTAGACCCATTACAAATATTAGAGTTTAAGGAAATGCAACTTCATCTTTCCAATGACGCCTCTGAAGCTCTTTGAATCCATTAATGCCTGCACAGCGTTCGGCGGCCCCCCAGGCCATCGGTCTAAAATAAAAGGCCTGCCATTCCTATTGCAGGCACTACCATGTCCACACCATGATTCCAGCTACCGTAACAACCTCACAACAGATATTAATGCACAGAGAGAAGGGAGTAACAGATAGGAGGGAAAGGAGCAAGAAAATGTTGGCTCAGCGCTCACATCCTTTTTTGACACTCAGTAGTGAGACCCTAATGATCCCCACCATGTCTCTCTGAACCCGCAATTAAGGGACATTTGTTTCAATCACGTCTAAAGCCCTAGAATCCCCAAAAGAGTTCCTCCTTTTAGAAACTCTCTAGATATCCACTTAGCAGGATACGGTTAAATACTACGACATTAGATGAAGGAAAAAGGAAAACAGCCTTCAGGCAGGGTTTTCAAGAGGAAACAATGTAAAAACTACCACCAGGATCAGTAAACTTACAGCACCCCACCTACTCTACCTGACAGCAGGCCGTGTACATTCCCTATCTCCAACCCTCATGATGACTTTACTAGGTGCCACATTACACAGTCTTCATTATGAGGATGAAAATCAGACTTCAAGTCAGGTAAGCTGGGAGAGTCACTCAACTATGAAAATGACCAGGCCAGCATTCGAGCACAGACCTACCTGTTGATACTAACAAAACAACATCAATACAACAGCGGTAGCAGGGGCCTCCTACCATCATACTGAGCTTCTTCTCTGTACACTGCTAAGTATCTTGAATATTTTCATTTAAATTCATTTCCTAATCATCATAACCATATAGAATAGGTACTTTTCCTACTTCACAGGTGAGAAAACTGGGTACAGAGAGGGTAAACAACATCCTCAAGGTCACACAGCAAGTAATGAAATGGCTCTTGCACATAACACAGCCTGGGACCATCACACACCCACTTACCTGCTTTTCTGTAACATTTCACCAGTGCTTCAAATAAAGCAATACAATACTACAGTCAATGAGTAACTCTGTAAAACTTGAAAACATAAATTTGGGCTTTAGTCTTAGTATTTCATTAAATGAGAGAAAAACTACCTAAAACAATAATTAAGGAAGTGTTTTTCATGGTATATTCTTCAGAAATTCAATCCCACTGATGTCAATGAGGAGGGCCCTGCTTTCCTAAAGAACTGAGAGGCAGGGCACCTGGGTGGCTCAGTGGGTTAAAGCCTCTGCCTTCGACTCAGGTCATGATCTCAGGGTCCTGGGATCGAGCCCTCCATCGGGCTCCCTGCTCAACAGGGAGCCTGCTTCCTCCTCTCTGCCTGCCTCTCTGCCTACTTGTGATCTCTCTCTCTGTCATATAAATAAATAAAATCTTTAAAAAAAAAAAAAAGAACTGAGAGACAAGTAATGAATTATTTTCTAATCAAACAAGAAGTATTACAGGATCCTAGAATGTTCCATGAGAATACCCACCAAAGGAAACTTGAGAAACAATAATTATTAATTACAGAATTAAAGAAACAAAAACTCTACTTACAAAGTTGGGCCTTTCAATTTCACCGGCTTTCAGTAAGTTTCAATTACATCTAAAATCAAACAGGAGGCAATCTGAAACTCATTCTCCTTAGCGTGAGTGGATGAGTGTATGGTGTGTATGATATTAAGTAAAAAGGAGAAAATAGTAGAGTCATCACTGAAGTAAAAGCTCACGATAAATATGCAAGACTGTGATACATGTACTTTATTGGCTCCAATGCTATCTAGCCTGAACATTCATAGTATGTGAATCTCATAACAAAAGGTGAAGCAAATTTCTTAATGTACCAGAGTAGGTATTTGGAGAGACAAAAAGACGACCAATAATTTCACACAGGACAACCTGAACGAAAAAAGGAACAAGATACCCTTTTTTTGCAGTGATATTTTTAATATTATGGTCTGAACTAAGACTTTGATTCATGTAAAGCCACAAAAGAAAAGTCCAAAATTATAAGATTTCAAATTTTTAATTTCAAAACTTAAGTATATAAGCCTTTAAAACAAACAAGAATAGTAGCTAAACTATACTCAAGACATTTTCGTTAATTTAAGCTTCCTAGTCCACTCAAAGAAAATAACAAGTCATGCTTAGGACTCTTATATCCACAAGAAGCAGCAATAAAATTTAAAGCTGAGGGTGCCTGGGTAGCTCAGTTGGTTAAGCATCTGCCTTCGCCTCAGGTCATGATCTCAGGTGCCTAGGATCGAGTCCCGCATCGGGCTCCGGAGCCTGCTTCTCCCTCTTCCTCTGCCCTACCCCCTGTTTGTACTCTCCCTCTCTGACAAATCAATAAAATCTTTTTTTAAAAAATATAAAATAGATGAAAATACTTTAAAAGGAGATCTCCTTCCATCCCCAACAACTATCTTAGTAGACAAGCAGCGCTTGAAAACAACAACAAAAAATTGAAGTATAATTTTACTAATTTTGCCTCTGAACTTTTGAATGACTGCCAAAAAGACCTAAGCAAAAGGGGGAAAAAATTTTAATAAAAAAAAAAAACCACCTCTGAGCCATTGAAAGTAGAAGTGCTAGAGGGAAAAACTGAAATAGAAAGAAAACTTCAAAGAGATTCTGTAATCGAAGATGCCTTATTCTTGACTGCCTCATCTTGGAGATTAAAGAAGATTTTTAAAGCTGTTCCGTGGACATAGAGATCAAACATTTATAAATGTTTATAATTTTTCAAGTCCTAAATTCAGAGGTGGGCTCAAAGAAGTAAGAGTAACACAAGCAGCTAGGAGGAAAGATGAATTTTCTTAGATGAGGGAGGGATGGAGAAGATGGCTTTGAAGAATAGATTCTCTGGGTTGTAGAAAAGAAAGAGTATTTTTGGAAAGCTCATTCATCACCCACAACACGTGATGATGAACAACAACATGTAATGAAAGGGAACTAAGGGGGAGTGTCAAATCTGTTTCTATTGGATTTTAACAGCATTAAACTCATCAAGTATTCACCTAGTATCTCCTTTGCAGGAGTCCAAAATTATCATACAATCGTTGTAATATATGTAATATATAATCATTGTAACAATATAATAGTTGGTGCTTGCTTCTCTTTCAAAATGAAAATCTCGACAATTCAGATTTGTAATTTTTGAAAGTTTAATGAATTTTATTGTCTCAGCTTTCTGTAGAACTCCCATCTCATAATGAGAAAAAAAGGAGGGAAGTAGAAAAGAAAATTAGATCCCTATCAACAAAAACCTGGTGCTGACGGAAACTGACATTTCTACTGATACATTTTTTACCTATCAATTGCTTCATTATGAAATAATTAAACATATCATTTAAAATGGTAGAAGAGGGCACCTGGGTGGCTCAGTGGGTTAAAGCCTCTGCCTTAGGCTCAGGTCATGGTCTTAAGGTCGTGGGATCGAGGCCCGCATCAGGCTCTCTGCTCAGCGGGGAGCCTGCTTGCTCCTCTCTCTCTGCCTACTTGTAATCTCTCTGTCAAATAAATAAATAAAATCTTTAAAAAAAATAACAATTAAAATTAAAAATAAAAAAAATAAAAATAAAATGGTAGAAGAAATAAAGCTGTACTTGAACCTTTTACCACTTTCCTCTAGTTGCAATCAGCGGACACTACTGTATTAAATCATATGTGGTACCTGGAGTTCCCTGAAGGAAGTGAAAGCATCTCATTCATCTTATTCTTTGCATCACCAGCGCCCAGTGTAGGACGCACCACACAACAGAACTCATATACCAAATGTCACCATCATTTAAAACACGATAAAACTAAAAATAAAGTAAGTCACATAAATTAAATTAAAATTTAATTTTAATTTTAATTTTGTACTGAAATTATACACATTTCTATTGCTTGTTGAAGGCCTAATTCCAACTTTACTGGTTCTATGAAATCTTCCCAAGTCCTGAGGCTGAAGGTATTACGAATTCCTCTGTAACTACAAGAAGCCTTCATTCATACACCAACAAAAGTACACCACCTTGACTCGAATGACTATTCACTAACTAAATATTGACCGAGGGCCTACTACAGGCTCCGGGGCTACCACTGTATCACCACACGATGCCCCTCCTCTCCTGGAACTCACATTCTAGTGGGGAAGAAACCGATCGTGAACAAATACATACATCGGCTAGTGATCAGGACTCAAAGGAAATAAAGATGGTTGGAGACAGAAAGTGAGGGAAGGTGCTATTTTATATAGGGTGCTCAGGAAAGAACTCTCTGGTAAGGTAACATCTGAGCACAGACCTGAAATGAGGGAACACAACAAGTGGAAACCTTGGAGAAAGAACACTGCAGGCATAGAAACAGGATGTATGAGCACATGCTTGGATATGTTCAAAGAACAGCGAGAAAATTAGGATAACAGTGTTGGCAGATAAAGTTAGAGAAGCAAGAGGGGTTCCACTTCTCTTCACACCTCTGACATCATGAATAAAAACTTTGACTTTCACACATGTAGCTATTTATATTTAAACTAATTAATATTAAATAAAATCTAAAATTCAGTCACCCCCTTGCACTAACTGGATTTTAAATGCTTACCAGCCCCATGGACCCGTAGCTGCTCTAATAGTACAAAACAGAACATTTCCATCCTACGGAAAATTCTATTAGCACTGTGAAATGTGAGCTGAAGAGTGAAATAATCTGGCTTAGGTATTCAAAGAATCCGACTGCTATGTAGGAAACAGATCGGAGGGGGGTGCCGAAAGATAAATCAGGCAACTATTATAATCTAGGCAAGATGATGCTGAAGTAGACCAAGGTGGTGGCCTAAATGCAGGTGATAAAAATGACAGGTCTCCAGATACGTCTTAAAGATGGAGCCAGCAGGATTTGCTTGTTCAATGTGGGACATGAAAACAAGAGTAGTTATCCTTGATTCCAAAATTTTTGCCCTAAGCAACTCACAGGACACCAATTCCTTCTACTGAGATAGAAAGACTACAGAGGAGCAGATCTGTGGGGGAGATTAGGACTTTTAGACATGTTAAATAGACACGCCTATTAAAGATTCAAATTCAGATGATACATAGGCAGAGAGTCCAGGGTTCAAAGGAGAGATCTGATTTGGAAATACATATTTGGGTAGTGTCTGCATACAGAAAGTACTTCAAAGCTATGGAGCATAAAATTCCAGCTTAGTGTAGGTGGAGAAATAAAACAAAGATGTACCCTGGGGGCTCTAACATTCAGATACCATAATAATGAGCAGGAACCAGCAAGGATATTGAAGGAGCAGCCAGTGAAATGAGAAAAGAACTAATAACCAAGAGGAACTTGTGTCCAGGAAGCCCAGTAAAGAGGTTTTTCAAGAAGAAAAGAGTCATCAGCTAAGTCAAATGCTAACAGATAAAGACTCTAAGACATGGACTCAGAAGTGACAGCTGCACTTGGCCACACAGAGGTCACTGGTGAACTTGGCAAGAGCAATTTCAGTAAAGGTACCTGACTGGAGTGAATTGGAGACAGAAGGGGAAGCGGCAGGTATAAACAACTGTTTACGAGGAGTTCTGCTACAAAAAGGAAGAAAGAAATGTAAACGTTGAAAAGGAGAATGGCATCAAAGAAGGAAATTATTTTAAGATCGGGTATGTTACAGCATGTTTGATGACAGGAATGGCCCAGTAAAGAGGGAACATAATCCAACAGAGAAAGGAGAGAACTTGCAGAAGACGTCACGGAGCAGTGAGAGGGATGAGCACACAAGGGACAGCGCTGGTCTCGGGAGCAGGGACGGTTCATCAAGTCCAGGGGACAGATCACAAAGTGGCTCATGAAGCAAATTCAAGCAGGCAGGGAGATTTGGTTTTGGGAATGTATGGGTATTCTCTTCCAATGGTTCTGAATAGCTGTGTGGTTCACTGGGCTGACAGCTTTTCAGAAGAATGGGCTGTGTTTGGGTCATCGTTGAATCTCTAGCAGTAGCAAGCTGGCACACATTAAAGTATTCAAGAGTTCCACTGAACAAACACCTTCTCAGAACTACCCAACTACCCAGGGACCTTAGCTTAAGCCTTGACAGGTGCAGGAGTTACTAGTCAGTTCTGTCCTGTAGATGCTCAACATTCCACAGAAGAAAAGGCACCACAGCTCTTCCCAGCCACAGCCCCACCATCCCCACTCCCCACCCAATGCTGCTGCTCTTGGATGGGATGGGAAGGATGTGTCCATTTCCAGCCTACATGTGCACAAAATGCTTCCTGCCCATTGGACTGAAGCCCCCAAATGGCAACTCTCCACTTTGATTTTGACTGACCCCCTCAGATACTAGTCTGTTTACTCAGAACAGACCAACAGGTCCTACTCTTTCTTGGAATATAATGGAGTTCTTTTTCCTTTAAGTATACTATAGTATTCCCCACTGTGATCAAACCTGACTCCTGTGTGTTACTTCCCTCGTAGCCTCCCAGACTTACAGACACACAGAACCCTATTTACAAAAGCCTTTAGAAATTGTAAGGATTTTTAAAATAAGAATGAGATTAGAACTAAATATACAAAATGTAATTCAATTTCCTGAGCCCCTTTTTAAGAGTAAGGATATTGAAAACAAATCAAATGTGAAATATGAGTACTAACATTAAAAAAAAAAAAAACAAACAGCAGAACACTGCCAACGTTACTGAAATTCATTAAAGGGGCAAAGTCATATCCTCTAATCCGGAACACATCTGGGCTGTTTCCTATACTTACTTTCCAAGCTTAAAGTAGTATTTTTAATAAAATACATTTAGGCTTATTAAATCTGTTAAAATTTGACAAAGATAAAACAAAATATCCTTAGTCTCTCAAAAATTTTGTGAGTAGCTAAAATTGTTCATAAGAACCATTCTCCGCAACAAGCGTGCTGAAAACTAATGGGGAGGAGAGCTCTTTCTAACAAAAGTGTCTGATTAGATAAGATAATGCAATACATCTATTACATCTATTGTAACAATACCATTCACGCCACTATAGCTAAGACTCTTAGCATTTCCATTATAAAAACCTGTTTTTCAACTCTGCCACCTGCCAGCCATTAAAAAAAAAAAAAATTTGCTCTCCCACAGCATTCAAGTGTTGATCCTGGAAACATTTCTACCGCCACTCCTACTAAATGTTTTTGTTCTTAGATTATCATGCAAATATTTTTAAGACTGTATTTTATCTTTCCACATTATACAGGTCTGATATCAAATACTAAAGTTTAATCTGCAAGCAAGAATCACTGGGACTTTCATTGCAGGAATACATCCCTCTGTACTGGAGATCAGTTTGGTATACTCTAGCCATCAGAACGTTAGTATCACACCCTGAATAAGTTACAGATATTTATGATTCTGAAGACAGCAAGAGTGATAAGTATTCTTCATCTGACTAAAGGGGGGGGAAATCTAACAAGATAATATGAAACAGAGAAATGTGAAAATGAACAAAGAGGTAAAAAGGGCTAAATTCGCGGCAAGGAAAAGTAGTACGCAATGGTGACAGTATACCAAGGGGGAAAATGGGCTCAAGTACCACCTATCTATCCTCCCCAAGGCGTGTTAGCTAGCTAGTAAACAGATGCTCAAATGTAAGGTATGGTTTATTTTTCCTCCAAAAATTATCCCTCGGAAAAGATGGAACTGTTTTATATTTCTAATAAAATCCATGCATAGATCTTTCTTATTACCAGGAGCTCTTTCTTACTCTCTCCATTCCCTTACTCTGAATAACAGACTGTCACTTGGAGAAGACACTGGCCTGAGCAACAGGACCTCTGGAAGCCTAGAGAAGTCACCAGAATCAGTAAAAACAGCTGCAGTGAGATTTAACCCTGATTGAACTCCTAGCAATATAACCTTACACTGGCATGTATTGGATTTCATTTTAACAAGTCTTTCGAAGGTTAATTTTTTAAAAGCATTATTATAAATGGTTACACTATAGAGATCAACATATATGCTTCCGCAGGAGGAAAGACAAAACCAACTGTTCTTTAATTATAAGAACAGGCGCCTGGGAGAAATTTCTAGAGACCACATCATAGACAGATCCTAAATATGTTGAATTCCAAATAAGTCAAATGGTAATCAAGTCTAGAAAACTGTGTCAGTCAAGTCAAAAAGTGATTCTAGAGAGGAAAAGCCAGAAAAGAAAAGTAAAAACTTCAAAGTTATTCCATATAATGCAATTTTAACTATGCATAGATAACTTAACTAAATGTGAGGATATCTGACAATTCCATTTGACAGTTTCATCTTCATTCCTGAAATTTATATATTCCACTTAACTCAAACAGTTCATTAAATCTTCTCACTGGGAAAATATAACATCATCTTACACTGGGATCATCATTGTTTTGCCACATGCAATAACTGAAAAAATAAAAACAAGTACCAAATCTTTTCATTTTTAAAATTATTTCTTTCAGCTCATAGCTCTGTATCTCAGATATGTTGAATAGTTAAGCGACATGTTAATATTTACTTCACACACATGAAAAGATCTCTGTAAAATGTCTTGTGAAAGAAAAAGAGTATTTTGTGGGTCATATACATGAAGAAAATAACTTCCTCTCCAAAAAGTAATTATGAATTGCTATGTTTATTTTTGAAAATGTACTTAATCTGTATATCTATATGTACATGTTTTTAAAGAAGGGGTGGAGGTGGGGACTGGGCTTTCCAAACCCAGAATCTGCAGGCCAGCTCCGCTGGATTTTTCCAAAAGGATTTAGTATTTATTTTTGAAAACCATGCTTAATCCTTAGGATGAAGTTAATATATGTAAGCACTCAGAATAATGCCTAGCACACAGTAAAAGTTAAGTACGTTTTAGATATTACCATGAATTGCTAAGCCAAGAACTAGGGTGTTATGGTTCTAACATTATTTACTGACTTGTACTTTATTGCAAAAAGCAAAACCTGCAATTTCATGATATTTATAAGTCCCAGATATGTAAAATACTGAATCTGGAGATCATACTTCAACGATTACCACAGGCACTCTGTATTGGCTGTAAATCTCCCGCTGCTCAAGTCTGAAGGCTGCTGAAGCATCCAGCACTAATGACTCTGTCACACTACCTAGATCTCTTTAATATCGACATTTCATGAGGAACAGCATTAAAAAAATAAAGATTAATGAAAGTTCCAATAAATTAAGAATTGTATATAGTAGATAAATTTTTTTCAAATACTTACCTAACCTCTAACAATTGGAATTATATTTGCTTTGCCCAAAACATTAGCTTAACATCTTCAAGAGTTATAAAAGGATGAATGCTTTATAAGAATGAAGAACAGAACTTCATCTCTATGTCCTCCAGAGCATCAAACTCAGCATCTTCTACATGGTAAGTATACACTCAACAGGCCCTATAAAAATGTCTCCTTCTGAAATTCAAAGAATTATAAGGCTTCTCACTAAATCAAATACAGACGACATTATCTTATGAATCGGTATATGAGGAAAACACTCCTTCACCAGAGAACTATGTATTTAAAACAACCTTCACCAACAAGAGGATATAAGCCACCTTTGGTAAAATATAAATACGGGATAACCCATCTTTTCAAAGTATAGTTAAGCACAGTAAAATGGAAGTCTGACTTAAAAAACAAGGGTGAATCACAAAAATCCTACGTGAGGGTTTTTATTTTTTCACAACATCCACTGTCTCAAGTTGGTGGGAAGCAAAGAGACCTACCTAATGCATCAAGGGTTGGCTACCAAAACACCTCCAATTCTCCTAGAAATTTAAATAATGTATTTTAAGAGGAAAAAAGTAAAAGGTTGAAAAAGTATCAGTGAAACCAACCTAATCACGAGTTGAAAAGAGAGACACAGGGGCGACGGCACAGCAATAAAGGGAAGAATAACCCCGGAATGTTTAACCCACAGCTGAGAAAGGTGACCGCCATTAACGGCCTACGTTCCAGCCTGGAGAGGGGAGTCAATAATATACAGGAACTTCATTTTATAGACCAAATAGAAGCGAACAGTAACCTCTCTATAAATGACGAGAGCGCAAAGCAACACTGAAGGCCCAAGTCCAGAGAAGAAACCCCACAGGCCTGCGTGGACTAGGAGTGGGGACAACAGTGCTCCCTGGACATGGGACATGCATCCAGACACCTTCCTAGATTCATGAGTATCAGAAAGTGAAAGAGACACGTGGGAACCTCTGCTAGGTTCATTCATGAACCAAATGACTAGAACTTACACTCCAGCCTCCTGGTCGCTCATTTCCACATACATTATTTTTATTAATTCTCATAACCCCAGAGTTGCTGAAACTGATACTCTCATGACAAACTACTAAATGTCACAGGCATTCTGGGTGCTCAAAAAAACCCGAAACCCCAAATGCTAAGTTCACAAATACCAAGGATGTATGTCTACTCTTTCGGAGGACAAGGACCCCTCGTGGTGGTAACATATTTCCAACTGCCAATGACTAAGACAACACACAGTACATTCCTTGCGATAAATCTGGAGAGTCTCCCACCCATAGGAGCTACTGAGAAGCATCAATCCACTATACATATAGGCTCGAATAAGCACAATGTTTATGAATAAGCACATGATTGGTTTTGTTGAGGCTTAAAATACTCACTGTATTATTGCACAGAGTCCAAATATAAATAGTTCTTTCGTAAATATCCTCCCCGGCACCAATCAATCAATCAATAAAAACAACCAAAAAACCCAACTATGCAATGTCAAGACCTACTTCATGAATCACACAAGTCATAAAAGTAAGCTCCAGTCATTACATCTGTTTGGGTATCGTCAGTTCCTACTAGTCCTGCCAATACTCACCCGGCATCATCGCCAGGATGAACAAAAAGTAAGAAATGTGGTTAGGTATGGGGGGTATGGCACACGGGGAAGGCTCCGAAACCAGACTGCCGGAGTGGGAATCCCAGCTCCACTCTTGCTACCTATGCGACTTTGCTCCAGTCCTATCATCTCTGAGCACCTCACGGCTTCATGTGCAAAACAGAGACTCAAAAGAAAGAATCTGTGCTTTGCAGAATTATGGAACACACGCAAAGCAGTCAGGAGAGTGTCTGGCACACAGTAGGTATCAGGGAAGCGCAAGCAAAACCAACCTACACGTAAGAATTCAAAGCTGAACTGATGGACGTCTGAACACAAACAAGGGCATCACGTAGTTAGAAGCATGTCTGAGAACGTTAACATAACTCTTCCTAGGTACAAAGGCGATTTCTTAGCAGCGAGCGAGAGGGGAACCTGCGCTCAACTCCTGCACAGCTTCTCCCACCTGCGTCCCTTCCACCGTTGTCCACGCGGACCTCCTGAGTACCTGCGGCAAACAGCGCTCAGGCCCGAGCAACACAATCAGAAGTTCATGACACAAGACAGTTTCTCTGGGCAAACATCAAGTCCTTCGTCAGATGTCAAGACTTTCACCGAGTACGTGTGCCACAGAGAACCACGTAGACATAACGGCAGCAGGAACCGAAGACAATTCAGGCCGAGCCCCTGGCACAGGGGCTGCCACTCCAGAAATACGAGTTCTGGTCATTAATTCCATTAACAAACTCCTAAAAAAGCATTCCTCGGTTTCTCAGCTTTAAGGTAAAAATAAACTTGTATTTGGTTGCTAGTGTATACATCTCTGTTGTTAGAAGCAAATGAAACTCACACCTGCAGCAACTTGGACGGATCTCAAACACACGGTGAGGGAAGCAGCTCAAGACAAAAGTGCGCACACCGTGTGCCACTGTTCACGTGGCGTCCGCAAGGAAGAGGGGACAGGGTCAGAAAGTGGCCTCTGGCAGGGGGAAGGGGAAGGAGGACGGGCAGGAAATATTTTCTACCTTCGCTGGGGGTGGTCCATGGATGTGTGTAAGGGGGACACGTTCACTGAACGCTTAGGACATGTACATTTTATTGGATATAAATCACGCCTGAAATTTTTAAAAATTTAAAAAGCAAATATATACCTGCATAAGCTCTGGGTAATTTCAAGGAGAAATATTATATGCAGGTGATTCAGGAGAGGGAAGATGAGAATAACTGCTGGACAAATACGGGGTCAGACTTCCAAGTTATGGTCCAGGGAGGACACGCGTACATATTTATTCTTTTTATTAAAACCACACCTAAGAACAAGACCTGCTCCCCATCCACCCTTTTGCCTTGCATCTCACCATCCCCTCCCGTCTTACTTCCCTTCACTAGTTCATCCCTGCGCGCATCCCGGGAGTCCGTAGCCTCCGCTTACAGCACGATACGAACAGAGTGGACAAAAAGAAGGCCTATGGATGCTCCATCCAGACAGCAAGGTTTTTATTAAAGAGACCGGCAGCTGTGTGAGCAGGGACTTGTCAGTGCATCTGTTCTATAGGATTTTATGTGTAACTCGATTTGTTCAAATGAGAGCAGCAAGGCCCTGGAACTAACGGCTAGACAAGGAAATAGTTTTGCTCAACAGAATCCTAGCATGGAAGGGGGATGGTCAGAAAAGAATCGTACCTACTCATTCATTCACGTAGTCATGCCACCAGCCCTCAGTGAGCACCTATCCCAGCCCCACCATCGTGTACGGGGTCGGGACCGCGACGTTGCAGCACAGCCCGGTGGAGGTGGCAGACATCTGAACAGATGGTTACAACACCCTGGCAGGTTCAATAACACACATGGGCCCAGGCGGGGGGGGGGGGGGAGGGGGAAAAANTTGAAGACTGAAGCCTTTCTGGAGCAGACAGACAGAAAGGGAGAATGAAAAGTGTCTCCCATCTACTCCCCACTCCATACAGAAGGGAGCTTCAGCGTCTCCATTATGTTTTATTTCTGACTCTGGGTAAGGGCTGTGTTGCTGTTCCTTATCTTATTCTCTTAGTCCCTTTCTCTATCATATAATTCATAATAAAAAGTTTAATGCCATCCACCACATACTGTTTGCAGCCTTTGGAAACCTTCACCACCAGCAGCTCTTCCTCCCACGACAGACAGCTTAGAATTGCCAGGTTAGGCCATCAGAAAGAAGATTAACGGGAAGAGACAGGCTAGGGAGTTCTCTAGTGATGGCTAAGGAGCAGGCCTGGGCAGGCGCAAGGCAATGGGCCCAAGACATCTGACTATACTGGGAAATTTTAAAAAAAAGATACAAAATGGTTATGCAGAATATATTCCAACTTCCTTTTAAACACACACAGGAAAAAATCAGAATACAGCTTTGCCACAGAAGCAAATACTGTATCACAACTAACTCCATTCATTCTGATCACTATTCTCACACCAAACATTTACTGAGCACTTGCTCCAGGCCACATACAGACACAGACAAGAAGGTGGCTGCCTGCAGACTTCCTACAGTCTCATGGGACGAGCGAGTCAGACGAGCTAGCCTCTGGAGGTCAAGCGACAGCCCGCACGACAAGGACAGATACAGACACACCACACAGCCCGCAACAGGCTCAAAGGGAACCAGCAAGCACCAAGCCCCACCATATGTACCATAGCTCACACCAATAAGCCTTGGAAATTTTGCAAAATACATAGGAGAAAGACGTAAGATGTATTTTGAAAATTTTTTTAATTAAAAATTTATAAAAAATATAAAAAATTAATCATATGCCATAATAGCCGATCTCAAAGAGTATAAAATTCTCAGGAATTATGATTCAGCACTTGTTCTCCTATACTATAAACAAGTTCAGCTGACCCTTGAACACTGCGGAGATTAAGGGTGCAGAACCCCCAGCCCCTGAACAGTTGAAAATCTGCTTCTACCTTTTGACTCCCCAAAAACTTAACTACTAATAGCCTACTTGAGAAGCCTTATCAATAACATAGACAATGAACACATACTTTATGATATACCGTATTCTTAAGATAAAGTAAGCTAGAAAAA
Source organism: Ailurus styani (assembly GCA_002007465.1). Taxonomy (NCBI): domain Eukaryota; kingdom Metazoa; phylum Chordata; class Mammalia; order Carnivora; family Ailuridae; genus Ailurus; species Ailurus styani. The sequence goes on from LNAC01000218.1 coordinate 1,947,359, forward strand.
AGAAAAGGTTATTAAGAAACTCATATAGAAGAGAAAATAAACTTACAGTGCACACAGCATTTATCAAAAAAAAAAAAATGTGAGTATAAGCAGACCCACACAGTTCAAACCCGTGTTGATTGAGGACCGGCTGTAATCACATCATCTCACTAGCACCTCCTAATAGGGGGGGGAAAAAAATTCTGGAACTCATTTAAAGTTCAAGGTGCCACTACCCATGCCGAAATAATACTGCCTTAAGCCAAAATGACTGATGGGAATGTGCTAGAGCCTTAAAGCAAAGGTGGACTTCTCATGAGCAGAGCAACTGTGGAATGTGTTCATATGCACCATATAACTCTGTTTCTTACTCTTCCTGTACTGGTGCTAAAGGATCACTCTTCAGATCAATTTTCTTGAAATCTTCATTCTTCCATCTTATAAAAACTGTTGAATATAAAACATTTTAATATAAATTTTATATGTGTACACCACACATATACACATATATGTAGCTAAGTGAATTTAAGGTACTTTTCAGATTAATATTTTTTAACTGACTTTCTTCTCCTTTCTGCACTCCTGCTATAGTCCAATATGCTGTAAGAACAACAGTGCTGGTTACACACTTCTCCCACTTGAGAGTTTAAAGGTAAGGGACAAGACAGATTCGTGATGTTTTGATAGAGTGTGTTGCCATGGAAATGACTGGCTTGTTCCTTATGAAGCACCATGACCTCATTGCAAATGGAAAAGGAAAAGGATGATTTCTGAGGATTCAAAAGAGAGAAAAATTAATAGCTAGAAAAAAGAATTCAAAAACTAAAGAGACAATCTGGAAAATACTGCAATGTCAAGTGCTATACTGATATATTTTCAAAGAGCTTTTAAAACTCGACCTCCAAAATGGGAACACTATTTTTAAAAAAGGTATAATATTAAGATGAAGATAAACCATTTAAATAACATAGACCTGTGGTTTCTAAATAAATACGTGACAGCGTCAGTACTGACAGACTGTGACCAAAATCCTATGACTTTCTGTGGCTACATTATAAAATTAAATCCACATCAGACTTTTTCCTTCCTAAAAGCAACCTCCTTTTCTCTCTCTCAATCTCTCTCTCTCTCTTTTTTTCTGGTGCCCCTGTTTATACAGCTTATCCCTTATCACACTGACAAGACTGGGAACCACAGCAGATGGTCCCCCCAGACATAATTCTAACAGGTTTTTTGTGCAAACAAAAGATAAAGAAGGCTACAGCAATGATTTACTGATATCTAAAGTTGAAAACTGACAAAACACAAACTGCTTTTTTCTTACTGTTTGAACTGTTTATCCTTTAAACTACCAAGACAGATATGGCCAAAATTAAGTATGATTTCAAAACTATAAAACCAAATACCCGGTTTTAACAGCCATTAAGTTTTGTCTTTGAGCTACCAAAATGTCCTAAATCACATGTTTTTTAAACACTACCCACCATTCCCTTTGTAACAGCAGAAGAGGAAAATATTTGTAAATTTGTCTTACAAACCCTACTTAGTTGCTATGTTGTGAAATAAACTACTCATCTGGATTTTTCTTAAGCAAGGAAAATGCATTTGAATTAAAAATTCCAAAATATTTTCCCCAAGAAAAACTAACTGAAGAATGGATTAACTGAACCAAATCTGGAATCTTGGTTGTAGAGCTAAAATGTATCTTATTTCAAAATAATCTACCAATTGAATATAACATAAAACCAAATGGAAAATGTCCCCCAAATTACTCATCCTTCAAGATTAAAGAATGTTTACACACCATAAAACAGAAGCTCCCTCATGACAATCTAACTGCAAAGAGCACTGTGTTTATGGTATACCTGAAAATCCAACAAGAGCCCCCAACAATAATATATAATGAAACTGACAAGCATCTGAAATAAACTACCCAGACATCAAGCAAAAATACACCAGACAGACCCACAGGGCTCTTTTAATGTAGGTCATGATTGTCAGACCATAGCAAAAACATGGTGACCCTTGATAAAAATTAACCTTGATTATATGTAATCATGCACATATTTTGCTCTCAGTAACCAGCCCTCTGAACTAAGTCCATAAAACTGCAAGACGTGGAGGTCACAGTCTGCTGTGCACTACTTTTCAGCAAAGAAAATGTCTGCCCCGTCATATTTCTATCAATGAAGGTACTGGGACAGCTTCCATCAGAATAGCCCAAGACCTCTGAGGACTCCACAGTAACTCTTACTTTCCAAGAGGTCTTATTACTTCAGCAAAATGCACTGATTTTATAGTGTGTTTATACAGATGACTCCACCAAAACCTACATGTATACACATTCCAGCTAAACTCCTTCATCTTTCTAGAGGTAAAACATGCCTGGGTTCTGTGGCAGAATTATAAAAGCAAGCAAATTAGAATCAGATCACAAATAGCAGGCCCAACCATGTAATCTCTTACATATTCTCTTTTTGTAGAAATCACTCACAAAATCTCTGACCGGGGGAGAGGTGGTGTTAAAAATGCTGATTTTCTAATTAATCCAAGCTCATATAAGCTTTTATGAAACCTCACAGGAGGACAAAAATCCCCCATGCGGCAGAACAAAAATGACTTGATCACATGATATAGACAATTTATCCACAGCTAGTTAATTCAGGTAGTGACAACATAACACTAATCAAGCCTGCATTGTAAATTCTAAAATATGAGCCAGCTAGTTACACTGCCTTCCACAGCCACAAAGCAGATGTTTAATTTTGCCAGCCAGTCATCACACATGAGAACTGAAAACAGGACCAAGTGAGAGACCATGCTCAAATCAGTGTAAATCCCTTACTCCTGGAAGAGCAGTGGGTCAAAAGGTTCACCTCTGTAGGGCATACATCATTCAGTGGAAACAATAGGTGTTCTCTGTACAATGTTTCCAAATCCAATCTAAATCCACCATACCATGGGAAAAGCACAGATTTTCCTGATGTTAGGAATATCTAAGACTCAGGAAACTATAAATGCATTAAGTATAATCTAACAGTTGTTACCTAATGGTCTATATCCTAAGCCAAATATTATATTTATTTCTGAACAGAAAATAAATTTTATCAGACACAGAAGGAATCTAATTCTGATTTTTACAGCAAAAGTCTGGCATTTATAAAGCCAAGACAAAATATCAAACGTCATTCTGACGTAGGAGATAGGACTTAAATGCAGCACATGTTCTTTGAACGCCTATTAGGTTCACCTGCATCTGCCATCGTTTTGGAGAATGGAAATCCCCCTAGCTGAAACATGTTTGTTAATAAATATAACTTGAGATCTTTCTTTGGAATTAAACTATAAAAGTGTTATGAAAACTGGCTTGTTATACATTGCAACAACAGCATACTATTCTCATTATGGTCACTATACACATATTCTTACTACATCAATAACCAACACTGACAAGCAAAGTAAAATAAGAACACCACTGAAATCCACAATGGAAATTTTCAATCTGAAAAAGCAGACCTAACACACTTTCTTAAAAAGGCAAACAGGAAATGTGTAACAATGAGTTGTGCAACGTGGTCCTTAAAATCCTGAACTCACTAAATGTCATCATATTAGTAGGAGACTCTGGCTAAAAGCTAATTTAATACTTAAATGTTAATATAATTTCCCCATTACTACATCTGCCATGAATGTTTTTTCAACCAATAAAAGCAAGTTTAGAAAATGGTATGTAAGAAAAGAAAAATCCTCCAGTAATATCCTTGTTACACAGATAGTCACAAATACACACTATTTCCCAGCCTAGTTTATTAAAAATTAGTACCATGCTTTCAAAAACTGGCGATTATGTGAGCAGAAATAAAGAAAGGAATTAGCTTAATAAAAATATCTAAAAATAATACAACCGAAATTAGGCTACTGTCTTGCCAGACGTGAATATATAAAGAGAGTGTAATTTTATTTAAAACATGCAAAGACGAAATCCTAAAATAATTAATTTCTCCAGCCACCACAAGACAAGTGAGTCACAAAAACAGCACTGGATAAATCTTGTTACAAATACTGCAATGTGGACCCATACATATGATAAATAAAGTATAAGAAAGCACTCAGCATTTCTATGTAAACTGCTTCTGAAGGATTATTATGGAATGTACACACTGGCTGAACTTAAAGTGTTCGGGTTTTAAACATTAATTTACTTTGACTATGTGCATGTCAAAATGAAAGATTGCTGTCTGGATGCGGACGGGCCATATTAATATTGAACACGGGCCTTCACTTTGGGTCAGCAGTCACTGCGAGTCTACTTCAGCAAGTGGTCAGAGTAATGTACTCATTAAAATGTATGTGTTACAAGGTTATCTCCCCCAAACAGCTCTCAAAGAGAGGGAGCCTTGAAACTTAAGCATTAGATATGCTAGAACCAACCTCTAATTGTCACAAGTCTGGAGAAAATTGAACTTACTCTCACTACCTAATAACCAATAAATTCAGTTGCTTTCATCAGTATCTTGGGAGAAGTCAGAGTTTTAAATTATACGACGCTAACCGGGCCACCTCCGACAGAGTTAAATGCTCTTGAACCAACCTACAGAGACTGGAGGATCATTTTAAATCTTGAAGCCAAATGCAGACTTTTCTTAATTTTAGATGCCTCACAGTATTTCTTAATGAAGTAAAATGTTATTCCTTTCATTTTTATTAACTCAATTCAAATTATTTTCCACTTTAGTGAGACAATAAATTTCAATTCTCCAGACTAAAGGCTGACATACCAAACAGGTTTTTCCCCCAGATTAAAAAAAAAATTTACATCTGACCTTCAGCATATACAATGACATGAGTAACTAACCCCCAAAAATCTCAAATACTTTTTAATTACTTTTCAGCATCAAGGATCAATCTTCCCCATTTATACCTGGTCCACTGAAACAAGATTGTTCTCTAGCTCAGACATTCATTCCTTTCTCTCCCAAGTCACCCAATTATTTCCACTAACAGATAATTCTTCATTTTAATAACATTTTTAACATATATAAACTATGGCCTTTGCAAGTGTGTTTTTCCTCCAAAACATGCTGATTCACTTTGTACACAAAAGCAGACAGGGTTCCCAAATTTGTAATTAATCATTTTGCATTGCTTCATTTCCTCATTATCCACCCCATTACTTGATAAGGGGAAGAACAGGGAGAAGGATAGGTCCACAAAGACAGGAGAAGTAGGGATCTTCTCACAAGTATGAGACCGTATCTGTCTTTTTCGCTGACAAATACACAGCACCTAACAGCAGGTAACAAATATCTAACGGAAAAGTGAATTTATAAAGAACAAGAGAACACCGAAGTTGAACTTGCTCATTTTATGCATAAGTGAGGTTCAGAAAGATTAAATGGCTGGCTAAGATCCCCAGACAGGTTGGTCAACTTCACACAGAGTCTCACATAATGGATACTACTCTCTAACAGCAACATTTTTCTTATTCATGGTCTCCCACCTATAGTACTTACTCTTTAAGATCAACACAACCTTCTTTCTAGAGATTTATATAGGTTTCCCCTTTATAGAAATACAGGTGGAAAGTAATCCCTTCCCAATCAGGGGGCTAATTTTCTAAAACTTCCCATTGCAAAAGAATCTATTTGGGGGGAATTTTAAGATCTAAGGGAAGGATAGAATAGAGAGACCAAAAGTAGAAAAAGAGCCCCTGGAGGGGCACCTGGGTGGCTCAGTTGGTTGGGCATGCAACTTTTGGTCTTAGCCCAGGTCTTGTTATCAGGGTCATGGGTTTGGACCCCACAAACTTAAAAAAAAAAAAAAAAAAAAGGAGAGAGAGAGAGAAAGGGTGTGGGTATGTGCGTGTTTTCTTAGCTGAGTGACAAAGTAGCGGGAACTATGCTATTTCTCCAGAGTGCCAAGGTGACATTGGGCAAATTCCACACCCTCTCTCTCACCACTTGCTTGTAATAACCTTGGGAGGACAGGGAGCAGTTGCTTAGAGACCCACACCCTAGGGAGGGACCAAAGCATCCGGCGGGATACACATCTCACTGGCTTCATTACTTTTTATGGCAGGAGGCACTTATCATTCCACATTATAATTTTTTAAAATATTTTATTTATTTATTTGTCAGAGAGAGTGGGAGAGAGCACAAGTAGGCAGAGCGGCAGGCAGAGGCAGAGAGAGAAGCAGGTTCCCTGTTGAGCAAGGAGCCTGACATGGCACTCGATCCCAGGACCCTGGGATCATGACCGGAGCCGAAGGCAGCTGCTTAACCGACTGAGCCGCCCAGGCGTCCCACAAATCATAATTTTCAAAGAGTTTCACATTGATCCCTCATGGAGACTCTGGGGCAATAATAAGAAAACAGAGTTAAAAGGAAAGACTTCACGTGTCTATCAGCCTAATACCCCAAAGAGAAATTCGTGAAATAGCATGTGACCAGTGTTTTCATAAATTCTTGAGTTAAATTCTCTCTCGAAAAAAAGTCAAGCATGTTTGGTACTTGAAAGCTGGGCTTTCTAGCTAGATATGCGAACAGAAAGCAGTGGTGGTACGGCGACTAAAATAAGAATTTGAACGTATTCTAAGGGTACAGATAGGGAGGTCTCTAACTTTTATCATAAACTCGTTCCTTCCATATAATTCCTCACTCTAAGGAAACAGCTTTGAAGTGTTTCATTATCTGAGAGCTTTTAAAAAGCCCACCAATAAATGATAGATTTTTTTCAAGGCAAACCATGAGCATGGAAGTATCTGTGTTGTCTCACAAGTACTTACTGCCGATCAGAGGGACCTGTGCGTTCTCGTTTCGAGAGACCATCGAAGGCAACCCGGCTACGACACAGGCAATCCCATCAAAGAATGTTGAATGGGGGGCAGCGACAAAAATCGGGGCCTCCGTGGGTCTTGCCACCTTTCCCTTCACGGCAACTATGAATCCCATTGAAAAGAACATGGCATGACCCAGAATCTTCAAAGCTGGTTGAGTGATTTTCCTTTGGAAAGAAAGATTGNATTGGACTCTCTGCTCGGCGGAGAACCTGCTTCCTCCTCTCTGTCTGCCTGCCTCTCTGCCTACTTGTGATCTCTCTCTTTGTCAAATAAATAAATAAAATCTTTNTGGAGGGAAGGAAGAAAGAAAAGAGAAAAACCCATGAAAGCCCCTAACCAACGACGTGGATGGAACTGGAGGGTATTACGCTAAGCGAAATAAGTCAATCAGAGAAAGACAATTATCATATGATCTCACTGATGTGAGGAATTTGAGAAGCAAGACAGAGAATCATAGGGGAAGGGAGGGAAAAATGAAACAAGATGAAACCAGAGAGGGAGACAAACCGTAAGAGACTCTTAATCTCAGGTAACAAACTGAAAATTGCTGGAGGGGAGGGGGTAGGAGGGATGGGATGGCTGATGGGTGATGGACATGGGGGAGGGTACGTGTTGTGGGGAGCACTGTGAATTGTGTATGACCAATGAAACTACAGACCTGTACCCCTGAAACAAATACATTATGTGTCAATTAAAAAAAACCAATAAAATATTAAAAATTTTAATTTGCTACAATATAACAAAGATATCACATTAAAAGAAAGGACTAAGTGACATTTTATACTTTCAGTTCATAATGATGAATACTGCATTTTTAAGGCCAACTATCCTTTGCTTTTGAGAAAATTCAGGATCTCCCTTCTACGGTCTCATTCAAACATTAGAAAATTTTTTGACTTGCAACAGATAAAATACATTCTAAGATGCTTCACTATATCTAAAACATTTATAAGTCCAATCAATTCTTTCTTACTTTCTCACTATAATAGATTCCTATATTTCCGAGGTCCCCAAGGTCCCAGGGATACTTCAACACAGATCTCAACTTTCTCCTGGCTCTCAAATACAAGACGGTAAATACTAGGGCCCAAAAGTATCTCTGTCGGGTGCCTGGGTGGCTCAGTGGGTTAAAGCCTCTGCCTTCGGCTCAGGTCATGATCTCAGGTCCTGGGATCGAGCCCCCCATTGGACTCTCTGCTCGGCGGAGAACCTGCTTCCTCCTCTCTGTCTGCCTGCCTCTCTGCCTACTTGTGATCTCTCTCTTTGTCAAATAAATAAATAAAATCTTTAAAAAAAAAAAAAGTATCTGTCTTCAGGCTGAAAGGTTAAAACCTCTACCATAGGACCTATCAGCCATGTTTCTCCCCCCTGAATTCCCGACCCTCAATTTCCTCTTTTCTTGACTATTATAAAAGTTTATTTAACAAAAAAGTTCAATATGAAAATGCACATGACCTGATTTTTATATTGTAGTAAAACAGGTACTATGGAGAGGGGACATGTGGAAGCAGTCGATTCTTCTGATGAACACACCCATTGTTTATACTCGTTCCAAGACTTCTTTTAAAATTTTTTTTTTAAAGATTTTATTTATTCATTTGACACAGAGAGAGAGATTACAAGTAGGCAGAGAGGCAGGCAGAGAGAGAGAGGAGGAAGCAGGCTCTCTGCCGAGCAGAGAGCCCGATGTGGGCCTCGATCCCAGGACCCTGGGATCATGACCTGAGCCGAAGGCAGCGGCTTTAACCCACTGAGCCACCCAGGCGCCCTCGTTCCAAGACTTCTAACATGATGATTCTATTTCCTCGTATTACCACCATTCCAATATTGTTCTGTTGTCCACTAGTTGCCATCTCCACACATTCATCTATCACAAGATTCATAACGGATCAAACCTCCGCAGTATTCCTTGGACAGGTCTGCCACCATTTAATTTCAATGATAATTTCTTGTCTATAAATTTTTTCAACTCGGGAGGGTGAACTTTGGTCATGGTGTCTACTCGGCGAGCTCAAAGATGCCCAATTTCCTCTTTTCTAACTTATCTCAAAAAGAGGTGATTTAAATATACCTAAGGAAAAAAATCTAATGACCCTGAAAGATTACACAAACATCAACTTAATACAATCTACTGGAACTTCACACAAAGGGAAATTGTACTGGGAGTGGAGGAAGAACCTTTAAATTTGGTAGCTGGTTTCATATTCAGATAAAGGATTTCTCCATCCTCTATAATACCTTTAGGTTTAAAACATCATAGCACCAGAATTAAAGCATTCAAGCGGCTGGCAGTCAATGCTAATTAGTATGACATGCTTAGACTTATCAGATGGCCCATGACCTATACCCATAATGAAATCTAACTCCAAATGTTCTTGACCAAAGTAAAAAAGCATTTCTTTGGCAGGTGGTGGAAGGAATGATGAGTCAGAAAGAAATACTCAACACTGGCCAGATGCCTTAAGGTATCACCAGTAAGAACAGGAAAATTAAAAGAACCAATTGAAGAAACTAACAAAGAACAATGTGCCCATTTTATTTAGTCACTTTAAGCATGAAATCTATACTCACAGTGCCCATGAATCACAACATTTGTAAAGCACAAATAAGGCCATTTACTGTGGGCAGGCTCATAAAAGAGTCCCAAAAACTTATAAAAGAACTATTTGAACTAGAAAAATGCTAAATTTAATTCTTTCAGGTGGCAAGAAATTGTCAGTGATTTACACCTAACAGTAAAAAAGAAGACCAACACAAATAAGAAATCAACTCTGGATATAATTGTTCAGTACATTTTACTTGTTGCTCATGAATGACACGGATATGGATATTAATTCATTCAGCAAACACTGAGAGCTTATTATAGGTCCTATGAATAAAAAAGCTGTACTCAAGTTCAGTCTAATAGGACAGAGAGGGGGTTGTGAACACATCATCCCAAAAGAGTCTAATAAGTGCTACAAGCAGAGATAAAGATAATCCTGGTACAAAGAGTGTGTTAAGGACAAGCCTGACTGGGGGAGGGGGAGATGGGAGGGAGGGAGCAGAGTTAGAAATGTCCAAGAAGGATTCGCACCTGACATTTCTTAATACAGCCCTTTACCTCTTTCAAAGTATGAGAACGTATGTGAAAAAACATGACCTGTCCCTCATACTTCTGGAAAGGTCAAAATGGTCATTCCATAGATGAGAAGTAAAAAAATAATACAGAAATAAGTTCCCTGAAAAAAGATAAGTTCACTAATAACATCATCTCTGAAGCAAAACCTCGAAATCTTCCAACTCCTCATCCCTTTTCCTCCAATGAAATTGCTCCATTCTGCCTCGATGGTTCCCCAAAAAAGCCATCTATTATATGTTACCTCAATATCCTGTTTAGCCTCATTTCCTAATTAACATTCACCACCAGAAAGAGATGTGCAAGAAACACAAAACCATTTAAGTACATTAAAATGAATTAAACACATGTTTAAAGTTCCAGTTTGTTTCAGAGATTCAAATTTAAAACATTTCTATTTAACTGAATTTTCTTTATTAATGTTAATAAGAGCTAACACTTATCAACCATTTATTAATTTTCTCAATATTGTAACCCATTTTAGAGACGAGGAATCACAGGCTCAGAGAGGTTTGAGAAATACTTATTCAGTTATGCCAAGCATGCTAATTTTAAAATTACCCTAGGTTTTTCAGACATTTGAATTGGTCAGTGTCTTTCAGATCAAAGTGAGACCTACAAAATAGGAAACAACCATTTCAAGACAAAGCTAAAGGAGCATTACACTTGCAGATCAAGGGCTAAATACAAGAAATTAAAAAAAAAAAAAAAATCCCTCCTAGGATAAATACTTTCTATGGAAAGGATAAAAATAATTTATGAGGAGTTTCTGGGAAGAACAATAATAAGTGAATTAATTATATTTAACTACTATGAATTTTTATTTTCCTTCTATGAAATTTTGATTGTAATAAATTTTTAAAAAATATTTTAGTTCTCCCATATGTTTTAGAACTTGGCCATCCTTACCCCTTTTTCTACCATGAGGCCTTGAAATTCTCAATCACATACAGCAGTTTCCTACCATGGGGATTTTTAGATACAACAACCTCAAAGGGTACGGAGATGAAAAAGGGCTATAATTAAATGGTTTACTTCTTTAAAACTGCCTATGCTGTCTATTTCCCATTCTTGTAATATTTTCTCACTGACACTTTCAAAAACTTTTCAAAAATCAGAAGGTATTAACAAGGCCCTGCTTCATAATACCAAGGATCCACCTCTTTTTCCTGATTAAAAGCTGACAGTATCTGGAGTACTTACTACTCTCAGTGAATATTCAGATGTAACAGTCTTATTAAAATTATGTCCATTTTATAATTCCTTCTATTACTAATGCATGCTTAAAGAAAAGGATTCTGAGATACATTTTCTTGTTCTTCTCCAGTCCTTGACACAGACTGGTGAGGGGTACCATGGACTAACAAGCACATTCAACCCATGCAGATTACTGAAATTAAAAAGCTGTAACATATTAACATATCTAGGCCACACAGAAGTGTCACAAGGTAAAATCATCAGCATAAATTAGCACATTATTATAAGGCTTCTACAGGAGCCAGATAAAATCTCTATGATAGATCTTTTTTCATAACAAATATATAATGCTATTTGACTGGATTTCTTTTAATCACACGTATTACTTGCAGGAAAAGTATTGCTTATATAACATCACATTTTACTACGTCAACTTCCCTGAGAAGGAAATTTGAAATTAGGGAGATCCTGGGTGGTGTGGGGTTGGGGAGGGGGCAGGGTGGAGAAGGGGAATTCTGTTTAAAGGATTTTGGGGACATCTGCCTGTCTTTCTACATTTTACATTTTTGCAGAAACAGAGTTTTTTAAAAGTCATTCTGAATGCATGTTTCTAACTTCCTTACAAAAATCTGGAAGCAAAAGTCATTTAGGAAAATAAACCTTTGTTATTTACCAAATCCACAGAATCTACATACACACACACACAGGAAAGAGCAGATTCGTTTCTTGCATTTCCAATAATTAAAACATTGTTTTCTAATCTCTACAATAATGGTATCCTAAGAGTACAGGGTCTGAGGTATTCATGTGTCATAATACATTCCTTCTATTTTTCATACTCTGCATAGCTCACAGAACAGTTGTCAAATATTGGAAGAAAATATCTAAATAATAGTCTTTAGCTACTGAAACAGCTGCTGAATAATCAAATCCTCCTTTAATTATGCATTTTTAAACAATTCAGACAAATCACATATGAATCATATTACTAACATCAACAAAGGCAGCAACAAGAGTGAACACTTAAATATAAGCACACACACTCTCATGTACATAAAACAAACCTCTAACTGCCATGTGTGTCCTCACTTCCCCCAAACTACATGCATTCAGTAACTGCACCAGTCACGTCAGAGTTCTCAGGATGACTTTTTCATGGAGAAAGAGGTAAACTCTTTATCTCTATGGCCTGCACCTTAGGAAGTGGCATCGAAAGAAAATTAACAAAAACTCAAAAGTACAAGTTATGTTAACTTGAAATATTTTCTAGTTTTCAATAAAGGGAGCAGTGGAAGCACACTCGCAATTACCTTAGGTTTTTTAACCTTGCCCCTCAGACAAGAGTCAAGCATTTTATAATATCAGTAACAGAGGTGTTCTGTGCTTTTTTACTTCCTGTAAATACTATTGATAAATTCTGTTCATACTGAAAACCAACTACAGACAGCTCTGACTGGACATGAAAACATCCCACTTGTATTCTCCTGCTCGGGTCATAAACTACGTTGGCTGCATTATGCTCCATGAATGAACAATCAGGAGGTTCTTGCCTGACGGCAGGAGAAGTATATGCACCATATCCTGCTACATAAATAACCCTCACTTCTAGTCACATTCCTTTTACCTAATTTTTACATTTCTCACCCGAGAAGCTATTCATAGAATCTAGACTCTCCTTTCATCACATTACTGCCAGTAGGAAATTCAAGCAATGACAGATTCTGCTAAATTTTCAAAGGTACTTTTAACATAAAATAACATTCCAGAATGGATAAACCTACATGGTGTGACCTAAAAGCCCACACAAATCATTTATTTATGGCTGTTATGTTTTAATCACTGGATTGTTTTGAGAGCCTTAAAAAAATTAATGGTTTTTGCTATACAAAAGCAACTATGTTTTCCATGAAACATTAGCTGTCACATTAATACAAGGTTTTATCATTAATTATACTGGATTATACAGGAGTTTATGTCTACAAAATGTTAAATATCTGAATTTCCAAACCATTTCAAAATAAAAATGAAACCTGGTCCTAGTAAACTCTACATGAATTAAAGATCCATTTACAAAACAGAAAATTAAATGTAAAAAATATAACCTCAATTTAATACATTTGCAGATAAAACATCCAACACATGTACTCATCAAAAAGCAAATTAAAAATATTAAACATAGGTCAACAGCGCCACCTTTTGGTATATTTAGGAACTGAGCTTCTAAATTGTACAAAAACCTCTTTAATGCAACACACATGAAAGAATAAAGCAAGAAATTAAAAAACCATCCATTTACGGGCGCCTGGGTGGCTCAGTGGGTTAAAGCCTCTGCCTTCGGCTCAGGTCATGATCCCAGGGTCCTGGGATCGAGGCCCACATTGGGCTCTCTGCTCAGCAGGGAGCCTGCTTCCTCCTCTCTCCTCTCTCTCTGCCTGCCTCTCTGCCTACTTGTAATTTCTATCTCTGTGTCAAATAAGTAAATAAAATCTTTAAAAAAAAAACCATCCATTTACAGTTAACAGTAAAGCTTAATAAATAAGTTATTTATCTTTTAAATTATATTTTCAAAAACTAAAACATCACCTCATGTATTTACATATTTTCATTCCAATTTTATGAGGTTGGTTGAACACTGCTTCATTTAAAAACAAAAAGAAAGAACTGACAAGGCTCAGAAAGTTTTAATGACTGACCCAAACATCCCTCAAGTGAGAATGACCCATCACTGGCTGAGAATTGCTAGTTTTTAAATTCCTACATTAATTCCTAAAATATCATTGAATAAGTCAAATACTAGAATTATCCCACATCACAATTAATGCATACATTTCTACCCTGTGTAAGATTTTGCGAAATAGTCCTTGTTTTTACGTTTTCTGCAGACATGTGCAAATGGGAATATGTTTATATTTACATTCCTCCATGAAGGATACACGAACACAGACTACACTCACAGAGCAGTTCACACATCACGAACACAACCACCATGTCTTCATCCAACACAGTCTTCTTCCTATCTCTATGCTGATAAAAAAAAAACCTTCACTGGAAACGGCAAAGCTTTCTGGCTACCTTCTCCACCCTATCCCAGGAGATTTATGGCTTGCCCGTGATTTGCAACTCACCTAAGTCACAAGATTAAAAGCTGCTACTAAAGAGGTGGAAATGATAAGCTTCAAATACTCTCCCCTAAGCTTCTCTGCCTTAATTTGATCTCGTACTTAGAAGTCTGTGTACCATTTTCAACGTCTACCATTTTTACATCTTTCAGCGATTTCCTAACTGGTTTTGTTAGACCAATAACACATGTATTCTAGAACACCCTCACAGGTCCTTTATTCTTCCGAGCTAGCTAGCAACTAAGCTCTCACACAAAGAGCACAAAATATTCCCAATGATCTTTGTCTCTGATTTACTTGTTACCATGAATTATACTCAAGCTGCACTCGAGTACTTCCTTACAGAGACTTCAAAATCACAGTTTATATGTAATGATTCCATCTTAAATGACAGAGCAACTCAATTAAAAAGACAGCAACAAAGAAAACAACAGCTAATATGATGAGGGCTAAAAAATGGTTGTGGAAAACACTGCAAGAGTCAAACCAGGGAGGGAATCAGAGGGAGAGGCCGAGGGCACTGCTTCCTGAAACACAAGGCCAGGATCCGATGCAACAGTTAGACCTAACCCAGAAATGCATGTAGTGCATGAATTAGCCTCACCTCTTATTCATAACATATTCAAGAAAAATGCATAGCGTAAGACATGAAAGTTGGTAAACCGAGCTATTTCTAAAAGTGACTTAGGGGGAAGGATCAAGCAAAAACACGCTAACAAGTTTTTTAGAAGGATTTCATTTCACCCCATTGGTCTTTTCTCATCATTACAAGGGCGGGCTGCTCGCCCTCAAGAGTAAACAGAAACATTCTGCTCCATCTTCTCTAGAGACTCTTAATTGCTTTCCCCTTATTTCTAAATGGATGAAAATCCCATTTTGAAGACCCTTAGTTTTACTGCTCTCCCTTCTTTAGTTCCTGCGTAGAAAGGAAAAAAAGAATGAGAAAGTGCCTTTCCCACTACCATCCTTACACTGCGCACCTTAACAACTGTCACAAATACCTCAACATTTGAATACAAGTAATACTCCAAGATCACCTGTCTCTCTCTACGACTGCACAGGCATGCACACAAATACATGGAAATGTATATAACCAAATTTTATTAGGTATGAGGAAAAAATCAAAATTTCTAGTACTGAATTCAATCCCATTAAATTGAAAGCAATTACTGCTCACAATTTAATAAGGATGGATTAAATTAGATTTCTGATTCAATATAATTTGTAGTGTCCATGTCAGGAAAAGTGATAGTATTAGGATCTTATCCAAGACCTGTCAAGACTACGCAGACTGGACGTGACACAAACCTAAATAGGATTCTAGTGAAAAACTCAAGGGACTCTCTCTCTCTCTCACACACACACGCCCCACATTTATTTAACCTTTAGAATATACTTTAATGTTTTATTCTGCTAGAAAGATAAGAATAGAGTTACTTGGATACAGTCAAAATAGCATTTTTACTGGTTCACTAATGCACTTAAATTGAATTCCTACTCTGTGCCAGGTCCTGTGCTTAATGATAATAATGATAATCCCTGGGGCGCCTGTGTGGCTCAGTTGGTTAAGCATCTGCTTTCAGCTCAATTCGTGATCCTGGGGCCCTGGGATCAAGCCCCACGTTCTCCCTGCCCCTCTGCCTGCAGCTCCCCCTGCTTGTGCTGTGTCAAATGAATAAAATCTTTTTAAAAATAATGATGATAATCCAAACACACACTGGACACTTTACACATACATATACATTTAATCTTCAGAAAAAACGACTACTAACTTCATTAAGTAAATAAGGATACTGAGGCACGGAGATGTTGTGGTCTGTCCAAAGTCATACGCAGCAGTAGCTAGTTTTACAGTCTAACTTAGTATTAATAGCTGGCTACAGCCTCCTCCTAAAAATTAAACGACACTTGCCTCTGAGATGTCAAAGGCAAAGATTACTAAGCCGGAAGGAATTCACATACATTGGGAGAGAACATGTAAAACAGACAGGAACTAACAGAGGGACCACTTCCTCTCTGCCTCGAGCCAGGGGAGTAAATGGAATGCGGCAGTGCAGGCAGAATTATATACAAGCAGACTCTATACACTTAGAGTCGGGACTGAAAATGATGAAATTAGCCGATCTAATATGTATAGTCACAACACACATACACACACACGACATACATGAACCTATAACACTATAAAAATTCTTAGAAACTCTTAAATGTGAGAATGACCATGCTATAACAAAGGAAGGACTAAAAGGACAGTCTCTGCAAATGCCTGGATATTCAAATCACCTCCCCTTAAATTAACCATCAAACACATGTTGGTCACGTGGGAATGGCAGGAAATTTTAAAGGGCTGTAGTTTACAGCATTCTCTTTTAATATTAAGCTTCTTTAACCTTAATATATGTTAAGAGATTTGAGGATTAAGGAGCTACTCAAAATGCATCTTATGCAAAGGTTGGTTTTTAGAAAGTGTCCAAGCAATATAATGGTAAAGGTAATAAATGTTTGTCCTCAGATTCAAAAACTCCCACCTGAGTGAGCTCCCGTGGGCAAGAGGGCAACCACCACACTCTAGAACACAGCCAGGGCAAGAGCCATGAAGATGTCAAGCAGTGAGTCAGTCAATGAATGAGTAACTTCACATCTGGTCTCCAGCATACATGTTGCAAGCAGACTGTACAAGATCCGTGCTGCTTCTGAGGTCAACTTGTCTAATTCTCACATAAATACTACTACAAAGTTGAAAAAGTAGTAAATTAGAAAAAAAATAAGGTGTTAATATAGTTAATGACTTCTAATAATTTTATAGGAGGACTATTTGTAACATGAAATTTCCTCTATCACATTCTAGCTACAGTGATCATGCAATAGAATACTGCCATCTATTGTCCAAGAGCTAAAAATACATCATCTTTCATCCAAACGCACTGAATTGTTCAAGGCCAAAAAGAGCCAACACTACACATTCAAGGGTCAACACCTCAAAAACAGGTTTTTTCCCAAAAATCAAAGACAGCAACACACACACACACACACACACACACACACACACACACACAAAACAGATTTTTAAGTGAAGCTTCCATGGTAATTTATCATCTACTCTGTTCTTTAAAAAAAAAAAAAAAGAAAATTAAAGTCTAAACACAGACTATTTCTAAATAAATTATCAAAATTAAAGTTTTACAAAATCTCAAAGGGTAATCTGGAGCATTAAGCAATGAAGCAAATATCAAGTTTCTGAAAAATCTTTGGGCCTATGTGGATTTTTCTCTCCTAAAAAGTCTAAAATATTAAAAGTAGAAAGTTGTTCAATACCAGAATGCCAGCAATTTTAAAGAGTCATCTTCACACAAGTTAGCACTCCATAGCAATTTATTCACAAAAATACAACTACACATAAATTGAAGTATTAGTAATCCTTACATGGTACAAGACATACAAACAAGAATTAAGTAACCTAGAAAGGTCAGCCCAAAAGTGGGACAGGATGAAACACGACATTCAAATTCCCAAAGACAAAATGACAATCCTTTCCTGTATCTACTAGGTAAGAAAACAGAAAGAGTTCAAAACTTTTTTTGAAGTAAATTACCACGTAAGTTATTAACTATTACTGGTATTTCACTTTGGATGTAATACCAGGCTAAGAAAAATTATGACCTAGAACCGACACACTGTAGAATTCTCAAGCATGAACTAGACTTGACTTTCTCTTTGTCTCTTTAAAAAGTGAAGATTCTAATCAACCGTGCAAGTTTACTCTCAAACAGAAGGGGAAAATGCCTGGGATTTAAAAAAAAAAAAAAAAGGTTTACACTAATTAATTTGTACAGATAACCCCCAATTTAGTACAATATCAAAACTAGTGATTATGCCACGTAATAAACTATTGATTCAAACACATGTAGTTTTGTGCTTCACATGATTAAGGAGACTGTTGGGGTGCACCTGGGTGGCTCAGTTGGTGAAGCATCTGCCTTCGGCTCAGGTCATGATCTCCGGGTCCTGGGATCGAGAGACTCTCCCTCTGCCCCTCTGCTCATGCTCTCTCACTCACTCACTCTCTCTCAAATAAATAAATAATTTTTTTTTTAAAAAAAAGGGAGACACATTAAAAAAAATACACCCTCACCAAACAAACAAACAAACAAACAAAAACCAGGAGCCTCTTGGTCCAACAAGATGAGAAGTAACAGAAACTAAATATTTCCATGCTCCATTTAAAGAAGGAAAAAGAAAACTAGAATACAGAGACCAGAAAAATGAGCATGCATCCTATTTTATATCACAGTAATGAGAAGTCCCAACACCCTGTTAAAATGTATTAAAACATTTTTAAAATGTTATGTTCCACTGAAGCATCACAAAATTTAAACAAAACTGTTAGCATATCAAATTTAAATTTTAGGGACTTAGAGAATCCCAGTCAGTTTTTACAATATAAAGAATAATATAATTCTTGATGCAATAAAAAGCAATTTTCCTCCACTTCTCAGTCATCTTGGACACATTTTAAAATAAAGACAACCCCCATACAAGACCTTCCAGATAAAACAGGTAAATTGTATGGGTAAATAAAATGTAAATTATACTTCATTACAATTGTTTAAAAAAAACTTATAGGACAAACGCTTATCACAATATGCCATGTAAACTACACAGTATCTTTACTGCAATGCTTTCCTTAAGAGGTGTACATATTGGGCTCCACTTTCAGGTGACGTAACTTCTACAAGGGGGCCACAAAAGCAAGTTATGCATAATATATGGCAATCAATTATATATATATCAATGGCCTTCCAAATTGAAGCATTTCTAAGACTGAATTATATATGGTTTTCCAGTTCCATTTGTCCCTATCCTTCCAAATGATGGAGTCTTTCATTAATACCTACATACAAGATGCACAAACACATGCTAATTCTTACATTCTTAATTCTCTTCAAGCCTGTTCTCAACTAGCTCCACTTTCAAAATCATATTTTAACCCCCTTAGATCGCTCTTCATCTTCCTCAACTTCAACCAATGCATCTGTTACTTTGTTAGCATTCCCAATCCACTTTCTAACAAAAGCAGACCTTCTTTACTCAACTCCTTCTGCAATGACAAAACGACTTTTCCTGGCCCAGGCTAGCCATTCCAGAAATCCAAGTATAGGATTCCAAAATTTCATCCTCCTGTAACATGAGGTCTGGTCAAAAAAAGGCTGTCTAGTTTTACTAAAAAGAACCAGCTGTTTATTACACATACCATAGTGCAATGTGCCTACAGGTCTCATTTTCCATTCGGAGATCTCCAAATTACTTTCTCACATCAAATCCTAATACTAAGAGTTGTGTTGTTCTTGTCAATCGGGCAGACAAAAGGTAAGACTACCAAACCTCTTTAAGACTTCTATCTTTGAAAGCTGAACTGTTTGGAAAGACCTGGGAGAAAGAATACAGCTTTGTAATCCAATAACAGCAGCCTCTCTCCCACAATTAGGGTCATCACCTTTACTTTCCTAAGTCACATCCCGAAAAAAACATCTGCTTCTACTACCCCTGTGCTGTCAGATCCTTGTACTAAGTCAGCATAGAGTAAAATTCTCAACTTTCAATGTGAAATAGTATTTTTCTAGTTATTTTTGCCATTATTAAGATTTATGATGAATATTCCTAGAGGTTCATGCAAATAACCTAATATGAGTATGGCCACAGACACCAGGGAGCAAAGGTAAAAGTGAATTACTGGCAGGGGCACCTGGGTGGCTCAGTCGGTTTAGCAACTGACTCTTGGTTTCGGCTCAGGTCAAGATCTCAGGGTTGTGGGATGGGGCTCCACGCTCAGGGCAGGTCTGCTTGTCCTCTCCTCTCCACCCCCAACATACACAAATGAATAAATAATAAAATATTTTTATTAAACAAGTGAATTACTGGCAAGGTAAGGATGTACTTTTCGTTTGTTTTTTTAAAGACTGACATATTTATTTTAAAGACAGAGAGAGAACAAGTGGTAGGGAGAGGCAGAGGGAAGGAGAGGGAGGAAGCAGGCTCCCTGCTGAGAGCAGAGCCCACCTCGGGGCTAAATCCCAAAAACCTCAATCATGACCTGAGCTGAAAGAGGCAGATGCTTAGCTGACTGAACCAGCCAGGCACCCCAGGAAGTACTTTTAAATAATTACCTTAAGCCTATGGTCGGAATTCCAACACAGAGGATATAAAAAGTAAAAGCTTATAAAATTAGCCTGAAATGCCCACATGAAGAGGAAAGTTAGATCAAAAGACACAGTTCCTATTCAATGCTCAAAAGATCCTGTTTCCTCTAAAATAAATAAATAAATAAATAAAACAAAAAACACCTTTATGTTTACCACAGAGCTTTAGAACTAAGATTCAACTGTATCTGTGAGTGGACAGCCACCCTTATACTACACTCAAATCATCACAACAGAATTTATTTTCACTATAATTTCCAGATGGATTTCAAAAGGCATCACCTTTAACTACAGAATAAAAAATTTCTCCAAGGAAACTCTGGATTACACTTAATAAAACATCTATTCAGTGCATAATTCAATACCTCATTGTACATACTCATTACTAATACATATAATTTAAGTCAGAAACCTAAATTTCAGGATTTTTTAAGTAATTCTTTAAAAGCCTAAGTAAACAAAGTCTTTGTTCTCTGTATCTTCAGGTACAATCTATACAAAATTAGCAGTAGAGATGAATGTGTTTTATGAACTGTAGCACACTGTACACAGCTGAATAATAGCAGTGATGCTTAAGGAATGAGAACGCTAGATTAAAGAGCTCTATGTGGAAGGCTGGAGCCCTACACCAAAACAGCTGATGATTCTTCCACTGAATTCCACTAGAGACTCTAGAATACAAAAATCCAGCTGTTTTGTTTGGGGGATGGGAAGATGGGCAAACGGGTGAAGGAGTGTCAGAAAGACAGACTTCCAGTTATGGAATGAGTGAGTCTTGGGGATAAAGGTACAGCACAGGAACACAGTCCATGGTCTTGTAAGAGTGCTGTATGGTGACAGACAGCAGCTTCGCCTGTAGTGAGAACAGCATAACATACAGAGCTACCGAATCACTATGCTGCACACCTGAACCTAACGCAGCACGTGTGTCAACTAAAACTTAAAAAAAATTGAACAGAAATAGAGTACCAGTGTTCACATATTATTGCGAAGATGAGCTGAAGGACTATGGAGAAGGCCCTTGGCATGGGACCCAGCACATGGTAAACCCCAAATGAACACTGCTAATTACTGCTGATCAAAGCAAAAAAGAAAGAAGAGGTTATATTCATGTTCCACCAGGAGATGACTTTTTTTTTTTTTAAGATTTTATTTATTTATTTGACACAGAGAGCGAGATTACAAGTAGGCAGAAAGACAGGCAGAGAGACAGGGAGAGGAGGAAGCAGGCTCCCTGCTGAGCAGAGAGCCCGATGCGGGCCTCGATCCCAGGACCCTGGGATCATGACCTGAGCCAAAAGCAGAGGCTTTAACCCACTGAGCCACCCAGGCGCCCAGGAGATGACTTTAAAGTTATGATAAAGGAGGTGGAAACAGGCAGCTCTCAGTCAACAATGCTGTTTGCAACTAAAGTAACAGCTTACTTCCAACTCCCAATACAGCGCTGAAATTAAAGCATGGATTCCAGGGGTAAGCATCCCCCTTTCTCTCCCCTCCGAAACAGTAACAACAAAAAGGCTTCTGATAAGGATCACACATAAGAATCCTAAAAGTGTTTCAGGAGCAACTTCAAAATGTTGGGCAGCAAAAAAAATAAAAAGTAACAAAAAACCAAACAAAACACAATCTATCTAATAAAACCTGCCCCATATTCGTTTCCATACTGACCTATCTTCAAATGATCAAGTTTGAGCGACTACAGATATAAAGCAAAGAGCAGCGGCCATGCTGACAGACAGCCATGTGTCACTGTCCTCTCTAGCACATGGTAGTTGGGTGAAGGTGTGTAAATCATGCATCTCCTTTCTCCCAGTCTCAATCTGTTGGTTTTAAAATATGTAGTAACCTCCTGCAGATGTTACTCCATCTGATCTTTGCGATAACTTATGTCAAATGCCTAACACACGGTAGGTTTTCAACTAACTCAACTCCCTTGCCCGGACATGTGCATGAAAACCCTGATTTCACTTAGAATTGGCTGGCACAAAATACTGTGTCACCTAAGAGAAGCAAAATATACATCTTTCATTTAGTTTCATTTTGAAGAAGGTGGAGGTCCACTGCTCTTTCAGCTTCCCACAGAATTAGTCTACACATCTTAACATCTTTTTGTTATATAGGTAAGCTCAAGGTATTAATGTGAAATGTCATGGTAACCAGTTCTTTATAAAAAAAAAAAAAACAGGGCGCCTGGGTGGCTCAGTGGGTTAATGCCTCTGCTTTCGGCTCAGGTCATGATCCCAGGGTCCTGGGATCGAGGCCCGCATCGGGCTCCCTGCTCAGCGGGGAGCCTGCTTCCCCCTCTCTCTCTCTGCCTGCCTCTCTGCCTCCTTGTGATCTCTCTCCCTCTGTGAAATAAATAAAAAAAATCTTAAAAAAAAATANAAAAAAAACAGGTAAAAAAGCAGACAAAGTGGCTTTTTCTCTCTCAAGAAACTTTATGTACACTCATTCTTTAATTACGCACAAATGTGATTTCCAAAAAATCTAACTCCAAACACAAAAATGTAGCTTAAATGTCCTTAAAATGCTACTGACCCATAAGTGTGATCCTTGAATGTATTCCTTACACAAACATCTACATAATCAATCTAATATATCCCATTAATCTCAGTCTTAAAATTTAAAGCTAATTCAAATTAAATGGCCAGGTCCAGAAAATATGCTTCCACTTTAGACATTCGATTATAATATTATCTCCTATACCATATAAACTAGTACTTGTTTCTACAAGGAGATTAATTTTTTTAATTCAAACATAAAAGGCTATATTCTGATAGATGCAAAATCCTCAACAAAATATTAGCAAACCAAATCCAACCATAGTTAAAAAAAGTCATACACCACAATCAAGTGGAATTTGCTCCCTGGATGCAAGGGTGGTTCAATATTCATAAAACAATCGACAATCAACGTGATAGGTCACATCAATAAGAGAAAGGATAAAAACCACATGATCATCTCAATAGATGCAGAAAAAGCATTCGACAAAGTACAGCATCCATTCATGATAAAAAAGCCTCTGCAAAGTAGGTCTAGAGGGAACATACCTCAACATAATGAAGTCCATATGTGACAAACCCACAGCCATCATACTGAGTAGTGAAAAACTGAGAGCCTTTCCCTTAAGATTAGGAACAAGACAAGAACGTGCATGCTCACCACTTTTATTCAACACAGTACTAGAAGTCCTAGTCAGAGCAATCAGGCAACAAAAAGAAATAAAAAACATCCAAATTGGTAAGTAAGAAGTAAAACTCTCACTATCTGCAGATGACATGATACTAAATATACGAAACCCAAAGACTCCAACAAAAAACTACTAGAACTGATGAATGAGTTCCGTAAAGTAACAGGACAGAAAACCAATGTACAGAAATCTGTTGTATTTCTTTACACTAATAATGAAGCAGCAGAAAGTGAAACTAAGAAAAAAATCCCATTTACAACTGCACCAAAGACAATAATATATCTAGGAATAAACTTAACCAAAGAAGTAAAAGACCTACACTCTAAAAACTATAAAATAGTAATGAAAGTAACTGAAGATGATCAAAGAAATGGAAAGACATTCCATGCTCATGGGTTAGAATAACAAATATTGTTAAAATGTCTGTACTATGCAAAGCAATCTACAGATTTAATATAATCCCTAACAAAATGTCAACAGCATTTTTCACAGAACTAGAACAAACAACACTATAATATGTATGGAACCACGAAAGACCCCGAATAGCCAGCAATCTTGAAAAAGAAATATAAAACTGGAGGTATCACAATTCCAGATTTCAAATTATATTACAAAGCAGTAGTAATTAAAACAGTATGGTGCTGGGGCACCTGGGTGGCTCAATCAGTTAAGCATCTGACTCTTGGTTTCAGCTCAGGGCATGATCTCAGGGCCATGAGATCAAGTCCTGTGACAGGCTTCACACTCAGCACCGGGTCTGCTTGTCCCTCTCCCTTGCTCCTCCCCTGCTCATGCTCTCTTTCCCTCTAATAAATAAATAAATGAATCTTTTAAAAAAAAGGAAAAAAGTATGGTACTGGGCATAAATACACAGACATAAACCAATGGAATAGAACAGAAAACCCAAAAATAGGGCGCCTGGGTGGCTCAGTGGGTTAAAGCCTCTGCTTTCGGCTCAGATCATGATCTCAGCGTCCTGGGATCGAGGCCCGCATCGGGCTCTCTGCTCAGCGGGGAGCCTGCTTCCTCCTCTCCCTGTCTCTCTGCCTGCCTCTCTGCCTACTTGTAATCTCTCTCTCTGTGTCAAATAAATAAATAAAATCTTTAAAAAAAAAAAAAAAGAAAGAAAACCCAAAAATAAACCTACAATTATATGGTCAATTAATCTTCAAAAAATGGGGCGCCTGGGTGGATCAGTGGGTTAAAGCCTCTGCTTTCAGCTCAGGTCATGATCTCAGCGTCCTGGGATTGAGGCCCGCACCGGGCTCTCTGCTCAGCAGGGAGCCTGCTTCCTCCTCTCCCTGTCTCTCTGCCTGCCTCTCTGCCTACTTGTAATCTCTCTCTCTGTCAAATAAATAAAATCTTTAAAAAAAAATCTTCAAAAAAGGAAGAATAAATATCCATTGGGAAAGACCGTCTCTTCAACAAATGGTGTTGCAAAAACCGGACAGCAACATGCAAAAGAATGAAACTGGACCACTTTCTTACACCATAGACAAAAATAAACTCAAAATGGATTAAAGACCTAAAGGTGAGACCTGAAACCATAAAAATTCTTATAGAGAGCACAGCCAGTAATTTCTCTGAGATCAGTAACAGCAATATTTTTCTAGATAGGTCTCCAGAGGCAGGGAAAATAAAAGCAAAAATAATCTATTATGACTACATCAAAATAAAAAGCTTCTGCACAGCAAAGGAAGCAAAACTGAAAGGCAACCTACAGAATGGAAGGAGATATTTGCAAATGACAGATCCAATAAAGGGCTAGTATTCAAAATATATAAAGAAGTGATACAACAAATAATCCAATTAAACAATTAATCAAAAACAAATAATCCAATTAAAAACTGGACAGAAGACATGAATAGACATTTGTCCAAAGACGACAGAAAGATGCTCAACAAACACATGAAAAGATGCTCAAAATCACTTATCATCAAGGAAATGCAAATCAAAACTACAAAGAGATATCACCTCACACCTCTAAGACTGACTAAAATAAAAAATACAATAAACAACCAGTGCTGGTGAGGATGTGGAGAAAAAGGAACCCTCTTGCACTACTGGTGGTAATGCAAGCTAGTGCAGCCACTGTGGAAAACAGTATTGGAGTTCCTCAAAAAATTAAAAATAGAACTAGTCTGTGATCCAGGAACCATACTACTAGATATTTATCCAAAAAATATGAAAACACTAATTCAAAGGGATACATACACCCCTATGTTTATAGCACCGGTATCTACAGTAGCCAAACTATGGAAGCAGCCCAAGTGTCCGTCAACTGATGAATGGATAAAGAAGAGGTGTGTGTGTGTGTGTGTGTGTGTGTGTGTGTGTGTGTGTGTGTGTGTATACACACATATAAATATATGTATTTCAGCCATAAAAAAGAATGAAATCTTGCCAGTTGCAACAACATACATAGAGCTACAGAGTATTATGCTAAGTGAAATATGTCAGTCAGAGAAAGACAAATACCATATGATTTCAATCATATGTGGAATTTTTTTTTCTTTTTCTTTGGTTTTGTTTTGTTTTCATATGTGGAATTTAAGAAACAAAAAGAACAGAGGAAAAAAGGGAGACAAACCAAGAAACAAACTCTTAACTACAGAGTACAAACTGATGGAGGTAGACAGCGGATGGGTGAAAAAGATGATGGGGATCAAAGAGTACACTTACCATGATAAAAAAAAATACATGTTATTTCTGGCTTGACATTATCACAAAGCATTTCTAAAACAGAAATTGTAAAAACTCTTTTAACAAAGCAGGTCCTACTTCACTCACTGTATCATAAAAGAATACATTAAGAGCTTGACCATTTACTAAAATAACTTCTAACACGTAACACACACTAAGAAGGCTTTTCCTTTGCCAAAAAACAAACTTTTCATCTGTTGGAATCCACATCTAATTCATTTTCAAGTTTTCACACCTCCTAGCCCTAGACCCTGTAACACACATCATGTTCACACAGCACTTGTGGAATGAATAAATGATCTACAAATATACAAAGGAACAATAGAGAACTGTAAAAGCCCAGCAATTTAAAAATGATTTCTCTGAAACTGGGGCACCCAAGCTAAATGCCCTGTTCCAACCTACGTAAACTTATCACCAACACTCCATGTACGTAACTCACATTTTCCTCTTATGTCTATGAGCTAGAACCTCAGTCGAGGGCCTCACAACGGACTTTTTTCCACTAACCAAAAAGCACATGCTATGTTTATTCACAGCAGGCACAGCTACAAACTAAACATAACACCTCTTTCCAGCATCTCTCCTCCCTCCGATGTAGCTCTCTATCTAAAATATGTCTAGGAGCACCTGGCTGGCTCAGTGGTTAAGTGTCTGCCTTCAGCTCAGGTCATGATCTCACGGTCCTTGGATTAAGTCCTACATAGGGCTCTCTGCTCAGTGCAGAGCCTGTTTCTCCCTCTCCCTGCTGCTCCCTCTGCTTGTGCTGTCAAATAAATAAATAATATCTTTAAAAATAATAATAAAATATATCTAACATATCTCTACCTAAACAAGAGCTGTCCCTAAAGCAGTCGCCTTAGGAGACCATGCCTTTATTTCACTACTGGACTAAGCAATGGTTATTAATTCTTTGATGAAATTATGTGAGCTGTGGGATTCTGAAGAGACCCAAAAACCTAAGAATCACAGCTATAAACATTTTTTGAAACTCTTCTATAACAGTTTTCAGAATCAATCAAGATTTTAAAAATGCCTTACATTTATCTAAAACGACTTTGTTCAACATCATATCACACACTTTATTTATTATTTATTGGTTCTGAATGACCTGTGACCATTGTAACATTACATGTACCCTGAAGATACAAAGATTTGCCACCAATTGAGGACACTGAAAATACTTCCCCAACATCTCCAAAGAAATAATCCAAGAACAATATTCAAAGGCAGCATTACTGGAGGGAAAAAAAGTTGAGTCTACAGAAGTTACTTATTTGAAGAAACAACACTCGTGGCAATGTATGCATTCAAATCGTGTCTCTTTAACAAGCCATGGTGCCTACAGGGAGTTTCGCTGCTTTCCACGGCACCAGCCACCTCACGCATCCATGTGTCCAGGACACAATTAACTGTTCTGGGTTGGCAATGACATTATTTCTTCTTGGCAGGTTTCGTTCTTTTGAGATGAAAAACAAGCAAGCACTACTTTGTAACTTAAGAACCACCTTTTCCCTCAAAATAGAAAGGGTTTGAAAGAGGCATTGGAGGAGCACCTGGGTGACTCAGATGGGTAAGCATTTGCCTTCAGCTCAGGTCATGATCCCAGGATCCTGGGATCAAGCCCCACGTCAGGCTCCCTGCTCAGCGGGGAGTCTGTGACTCCCTCTGCCTGCTGCTCCCCCTGCTTGTGCTTGTGCTTGCTCTCTCTCTCTCTCTCTCTCCTTCAAATGGATAAATAAAATCTTAAAAAAATAAAAATAAAAAAATAAAGAGGCATTAGACAAGAGCTAATTGCTCAGAGTAAGCCTCTATAAGATTTCACTATGGAATAATTACATTCCTGGATTCACATAGTAAAAAGCAATGTCAACTATATACCCATATAATCTCTCTTTTCTCCCCAAAGAGTAAAAGTATCTATTATTGGTAACTGAGAGTTAATTCTGAATTTTGTATATACTGTTTCCAGATATCTGTGTATATTTCACATAATCTATATTTTATACCTATTTCACATCAATTATAAAGTTAAAATATTTTAGGTCTACACTTGATCAATAAAACATGTTAAATTATTTAGCAATAAGAATTTTTATAAACTCCCACCATTCCACAGTAATGGAAGAGGCTACTGGGACAGATAACCCAGAAATGATTCATCTCATATATTTAATCTAAGTATAGAATCTGTAGAGATTTCCTTTAAATGTCTTACAGAAGCTACTATTGTTAATTCTTCCTGGGCTGCAGCATCTGACCAGTGAGAAAAGAGAATCCACAGTCTGCTGCATGCAAGCCAGACTAGAATTAAACACAGACTATAAATTTCTAATGTGGGGACAATCAACAGTACATAACGTCAATAAAAATACATACAGACAATACAACTATATAAAAGTAATACACCACATTAATAAGAAAAATAAATTTCATATTCAAGTGATTGTTCCCTTAATCCTCCCTTTTCTCTATTCCCAAATAAGCAGCTAAAACTGGTATACATAACAAAATCTAGCATTCTTGTATAAATACATCAGAACTATTGCTTTACCTTTTTTAGAAAAATACTGTAACAAGACCAAATACAAACTGCTAATAGACTAAAATTTAAATTAAAATGCATTATATATTTAATACCACCCAGGAGAAGTCAAGCTCATTTTTTTTAATGTTTTAGGAAATTATCTCATAGGCTATTGTCCGAATACCCAAACCGCACCATCAGGATCTATTAAGGCAAACCCACACTAACTTCCACTAAAAATTACTACTGAATACAGAAAAATAATTCTTTTTTTTTAAAGAAATGATTCTAAAAGCACATTTTGCTACTTTTATCTAAAGAACAAAATTTAATATTAAGGGCGATTTCACTGTCTAAAGAATAAAGTACCAAAAACAGAGTAAGACATTAGGATTATTTAGTCGCTGAAGGATAGACTGCTAGGAAAGAAGTTTCCAATCCTCCCAAATTCTCACAGGCCATCTTGCAGCTAGGACTTTGCCAATCACACAGACAGCAAGAGCTACAGAACAGTGGTCTCAGTGTTCTGGGGTGACACAGACCTCACAGGGTGACTGAAGGTAGGACACAATCCCTCCATTCTCATTTGTAAAGTATGGATACCAATACTTCCTCATCTCCCAAAAACTGAGAAAGGTAACATACAGAAAGCACTGGGCCAGTCCCTGTCACAAAGCATTCAAATTACGGCCCCATTTAATGCACATGTTGACAGAGACAGTAACACAGATGTGTGTACGTGCCGGTTACTATATACACGTACTTCCCAGCTCCGTCCACGGAGAGCACCTAGGAGCACAGACACTTCACGGTGGTGATGAGCACACCTACTGTCCACAGCCCTCATTTCACTCTAAACGTCATTCTTCTTACTAAAGGAATCAGAACTACCTGGAAAAGTGGTTGCTTCCAAGGCTAGGGAAGGGGAAATAGGAGACTAACACATCTTATGGTGTCAGAAAATAAGGAAGCGCTCAAAGAAATTGGGGCAGGTTGAGAAGATACAGGAGCCAGCCAGAACGAGACACTATGGCCAAAGCCGGAACAAAATGAGCAGCAGAATGAATAATGATAGTGTTGGACCATAACCCACAGAACAGAAAAATCGGTATGTAAGCTCATACTGATACGTATAAATAAAACAGGGGAGAAAGGGTAGTCTTTCCTTACAGAAGAATCCCAGTGAGTAAGTGTGGAAGGAAAGAAAACAGATAATCACACTCAACAAACAGTACAGTAATGACTGCTGCAAACAGGTTCCATGGACAGATACTAAAATTATCAATATTAAAATTAGTAGAGAAAAGGTTGAGGAGAAATAGGATATTTACTAATTACAATGAGAAAAAATAGTAACTTCACTATGGAGAAATCTGGCAGACACAGTCCATTGGTAGTAAGATATACTGATTCATGACAAACTATGATGGACTGAGAACCCAATGTGCCCTTCTTGCCAAGATTGCATACATAACCTTACCCTAATCATGAGAAAACATCTGACAAACGCAAGGTGAGGAGCATTCTACAAAATAACTAGTAACTCACTGGTTTTCCCCAGCAGTTCACAGACATAAAAAACAAGAAAAAAACTGAAGATCTGTCACAGACTGAAGGAGACAAAGGAGACATTACAAATAAATATAAAGTGAGATCCTAGATTGGATCCTGGAACAGAAGAAGAATGTAAATGGGAAAATTGGCATAATTCAAATAAGATATGCAGTTTAGGTAAGAATATTGCTCTAATGTTAACTGCCCAGTTTATTAATTACAGTATAATTATGTAAGATGTTAATATTAGGGGAAGCTGCGTAATGGACATATGCAAACTATAATTTTACTACTTTTCTATAAGTCTAAATTCATTTCAAAATAGTTTTTTGAAGTACTTTAAAATATGATATCTGGGGCGCCTGGGTGGCTCAGTTGTTAAGCATCTGCCTTCAGCTGCCCGATCTTCAGTGTCCTGGGATCGGGCCCCGCATCAGGCTCCTTGCTAGGCAAGAAGCCTGCTTCTCCCTCTCCTACTCCCCCTCCTATGTTCCCTCTCTTGCTGTGCTTCTCTCTCTGTCAAATAAATAAATAAAATCTTTAAAAAAATAAAATCTGTAATTATCCAGACAATGTATAGTAGCTAACACTTTGTTTTGCTTTAAAATCATTAAATTATGTTAAAATATCCTTTAACTGTTGAAACTAAAATACATATCTCTGAAAAACTTAGCTCTGAAACATTCACTCAATAAAACACATTACAGATCTCATTACCTGTAATTTCATACCCATAAGCAGCTAGTTGTCCAGCCATATATTCTCCATCCGAATTATTATGAGAACAGCCCCATGTTCGCAACCAAATTTTCTGTATGCCTGGAATGGTGCTATTAAACAATTAAAAAAAAAAAAGTTAGTCTCATTGAGAGATTTTTAAAACAACAACAAAAAAAAAACACAAGATGATTTCTGGGCATATTATTCAAAAACACACAGCAACCTATTCACAATCTATTCATGAAATACCAACTTAATCCACAACCGTTACACCAAGTCTATAATCAAGATAAAATAGCCACAGAATTGTAAGTTAAGACTCTCTACATAAAAAGATCTCATTTTTCTCTAAATTATATTTTAAGTTAAGTCTCTCTATATAATAAGATCTTCTTTTGCTCAGAATTGTATTTTAAATTCGGAAGAACTAACGTACTATCACAAAGTTAAACTCATAGAAAGGTAAATACAAATAACAACAGCAAAGAAAACGGTTCTAGCAACAGAAGCAAAGAAAAACTAAGTACATCTACCTGCTCACTGACTCCTATATAATAGTTAAAATCTTTATTTTATAATTTAGATATAAATAGCTGAATCAAAACAGAAAAACTATAACCCTGTAGCATAATTAAAAATATTCCATACATAGAGTTATAAAAATGTAATATTTTTAGGAAGGGAAAAAAATGACTTTCACCTTGGACTGCCCTCATAATTTAAAATTAAACAGAAATTACCTTAAAGACATACTCAAAACAAATTTGATAAACTTAAGTCATTAAAATATAAAGACAGTTTAAATTCACAGATTTTAAAAGCTTACTCTTTCAAACAAAATAATCAAATACATTAAAACTTTCAACAATTTACTATCTAAACAAATGTAAGCATATTAAAGCTATACAACTGCATAATCGTTTCTGGCTAGGTTGTATTAGAATTTCACTCAACAGGCACCCGGGTGGCTCAGTGGGTTAAAGCCTCTGCCTTCGGCTCAGGTCATGATCTCAGGGTCCTGGGATCGAGCCCCGCATCGGGCTCTCTGCTCAGCGGAGAACCTGCTTCCCCCTCTCTCTCTGCCTGCCTCTCTGCCTACTTGTGGTCTCTCTCTCTCTGACAAATAAATAAATAAAATCTTAAAAAAAAAAAATTTCACTCAACTACAGACCTAACAGAATAAAACAGCACAAATTTATTTATTTGTGCCCAATGCCGTTAGCTGATCCATAAGTATTTGTAAATTTGTTAAGAAAAATGAAATACCCAAACCACCAACTCATAAGAATTAAAAACCCCAGTAAAAGTTTTAATTTGGAGATAATACAAGATTACAAGATTCCATACCAACTACAGTAGTAATATGAGAGATCCTGGGGCAGTAGAGTGGGGCAGGGGATCCTATTTGAGCTGAATAGTGCCCTTGACCCCGTCTTCAAGAAACATGCCATGACATCCTTTTCTTTTTTAAGCAATTACTTTGCTAAATTTAAAACCATTCAAATAAAAGATAAATCTACACATCTGCTCTCAAGAGTTCAAAAGGTTGGGGCACCTGGGTGGCTCAGTAGGTTAAAGCCTCTGCCTTCGGCTCAGGTCATGATCTCAGGGTCCTGGGGTCAAGCCCCTCATCAGGCTCTCTGCTCGGCAGGGAGCCTGCTTCCTCCTGCCTCTCTGCCTGCCGTCTGCCTACTTGTGATCTCTCTCTCGCTGTCAAATTAAAAAAAAAAAAAAGAGAGTTCAAAAGGCTTTTAGAAAGAGACATTCTGTAGATCACATACGTAATACCAGTTTCTTCCTGGTAGGATACTGAATATAATTTCAAAACAAGAGCTTACCTATCACTTGGTGGACTACCTTCCTCTTGCAAATACTTCTGGGTGTTTCGCTTTCGTGCCTTTGGAACAACGTGCTTTCGTGCAGAATGCCGATCTTGTGGCTTTAAATCTCCCTGTGACACGATATCTTCTATGTCATCCAGTAGTGTGTCACAGGATGCGGAAGGCATCTTCTCTATTATCTAAGAAAGTTATAAATGACAGCAGCACATGAGTCCCTCAGGAATCTGTTCAACAGAGTATCACCTATGAAATATTCTTGCTGATCCTGAGTCTAATAAAGCCTTTAGATTTAACCTTAGGTTTACAGAAAACACAAAAGATAAAGAAATGCAAGGAAACAATCAGACAAATCCTACTGATAATGGAACATCCCAAAGTTCAACTGATCTATCCCCTCAACAGATGAGTATCACAGAGAAAAAAAACAAGAGGGACCGTTCACAGCTAAAGGAGACTCAAAAGTGTAACAGCTAAAGGTAATTTATGTTCTTGATTATATCATACTTTGTCCAACCAGCTGTAAGACATTCTGGGGACAACTAGGAACATCAGAATATGAAGTGGGTGTTAGATAATATTAGGGTATTGCTGTAAATCATTAGATGTAAAGTACTGTCCTTATGTTTAAAGATCTCATTTCTGACACTGTATATATGATTTTACTTTTTATTATTTTTAGAAAAATCTTTATAGAGAATAGAGATGCATATTAAATATTTGGAGGTTAAATATCAGTATGCCTATAATTTAAAACAATAAAAATAGGTAAGACATATATGGAAAATATTAACAAGTCTTAAATCTAAGAAATAGGTGTATTGGTGTTCCTTATCCTATTCTACTTTACTGAATATTCAAAATGTTTATAATTAAGAAAAGAAAAATGTGGATACAGCTTCCTGGAAGATAGAATAGACATACTTTTCCCTCCCCCCCCCCACTAAATACAACTAAAACTAGGGACATCATATATAAAATCAGTATTAGAAGACTTTGAAAGCCAGAGAGAAGGAGGTAAACTGGCTAGGGACCTGGGAACCCAAGGAACAACACAATGGTGAGTTGCTTGGAGTTTCTTTTGCTTCCTACATCCCAGACTTGACGCTGAAGAAGCCAGCAACCCAAAAGATGTAGACAATAAAAGTCCCCCCAACAAAAGACTGTTCTCTTTGCAAAGAACCAGAAAAGGGGCAGCCTAGCAAGACGAAAATTTTCAGACAATAACCATTCTACTACATAAAACAAAACAAATCCCACAAAAGACAAAACTAGAGTCCCAACTCCTGACTTCTACTTTTGAGGCTGTAATGAGGCACCCCAAAACACTTCACCAGGATAGAACCAGAGTAGGGTCTCTGGACTTCCAAACCAGCCAACCAACCAGTAAGGAACGGCCAGGCCCTCCACGCCCACTCAGTTAAAACCAAACTGATAAACTAGTTTAAAATCAAATTCCTATCAAAATCCCAGCAAGCTGTTTCATAGAGATAAGACTGTTCTAAAATTTATATGGAAAAATCTTAAAAATTAATACATCTGAAACAATTGTGAAAGAGAAATAGTGGGAGGAATTGGGCTGCCCAATTTTCAGACTTATTATACAGAGACAGTAATCAAGACTACGTGGTATTGGTGGAAGAACAGAAATATGAATCAAGGGAACAGAGACCTGGAAATAGACCCACACAAATATGTCCAAGTGATTATTCACAAAAGTACAAAAGCAATTCAATGAAAGAAAGATAGCCTTTTCTATTAGTGCTGGAGCAACGAGACATTTACAGACAAAAAAATGAACCTCAATCTGTTTCATGCTTTATACAAAAATTAACTCAAGATATATCATGAACTTAAATGCAAAATATAACACTATAAACTTTTAGGAAGAATCTTAAGAGTAAATCTTCTAGACCTAGAACTAGGTGAAGAATTCTTAGACCTGACACCAAAAGCGCAATCCATAAAAAGAAAAATTAATAAATTCAGACATCACCAAAATTTTAAACTTCTGCTCTCCAAAAGATCCCTTTGAGAAGATAAAAAGTCAAGCTACTGAGTGGGAGAAAAGTTTTGCTGGATCACTCACACACTCCTAGTGGGAACATAAAATGGCATAACCATTCTGGAAAACAGTTTGGCATTTTCTTAAAAAACTAATCCTGTAACTACCATGTAACCTTGCAATTATATTTCTGAGGGTCTATCCAAGAGAAATAAAGACATACATTTCCATAAAGCCTCAACACGGGCGCCTGGGTGGCTCAGTGGGTTAAAGCCTCTGCCTTTGGCTCAGGTCATGATCTCAGGGTCCTGGGATCGAGGCCCATGTCGGGCTCTCTGCTCAGTGGGGAGTCTGCTTCCTCCTCTCTCTCTGCCTGCCTCTCTTGTGATCTCTCTCTCTGTCAAATAAATAAATAAGTAAAATCTTAAAAAAAAAAGAGTTTTTAAAAAAAAAAAAAAAGCCTCAACACAAATGTTTACAGCACCTTTCTTTGTCATGGTCAAAACCTGCAAACACCTCGATGCCCTTCAGCGGGTGGTATGGTTGAAGAGCCTCTAGCACATCCATCCCACAGACGACTACCCAGCGATGAAGCATGTACTACTGATACCAACAATACCTGGCTCTCCACGGAATGATGAAGAGAGAAAAGAGTCACGCCCAAAAGGTCCCATACTCTATGGCTACCTTTATAAAACATACTTGAAACTGAAGTAACAAAACTACAGAAATGGGGAACACAACAGAGGTTAGCAGGGGTTAAGCAGAGGAGGACAGGAGAAGTGAATGTGACTGTGGAAGGCAACATGAGAGATCCTGGAGTGATGGAGATGGTCTCCACCCTCACTCTCCAATGTTGGCACCCTGGCGGTGATACTTACTGCAGTTTTGCAAGATGTCACCACTGGGGAAAACTGGATAAACCTCATAGCATCTCCACAGAATTTTTACTACTGAAAGGGAATCTACAATTATGTGAAAATAAAATAATTGAGAATTATCTGGAAAGAAAAAGGAATATATCCTGAGTAGACTGACTGAGCGTACTACTATGTTTAGACAGGAAGCGAGTGCTTCACAGGGTCATTTGTTAACCATTCGCAACTCCTTGAGTTTGGTGGTGTTACTATCCTCACTCTAAAGAGCCATCTGAAACACAAAGAGCTAACTTACCCAAAGAAGAGCAAACATGCCAATGAGCCCAAGCCCATTTGCTGCGCAGCACTCAAATGCCTACTTAATGTAGGTATATCGAATGACCACTAGTCCTCACCTGGGCATTGCCCAAACCAGTGTTAAGGATCCTAATACTCTCTGTCGGTCTCAAACCTCTCTAACAAATATTCCCTCTCTTCATGTGCCAGGTCCCCATCTTTCCATGAAAAACTTTCAATTAACGAGCACCTTTCAGCCAGGATCATTTCGTGCCCTTCACTGTAATGGCCTCTTGACAACTGTAACACATTATGCCCAGTAAATCAGACAAACCTATGTTCAAAGCTAGTTTTACATTGGTAGTAACAGCCCAAGATTCAAAGTAATCTGATAAAGACTGGTTAAAATGTGGTTAACGTGTATACCCCAGAGTCCTGGTGGGGCTGCCTATCACAGGCCTCCTCCCTCCCTAGACACAGGAATGGGGCCTATGACCCCAGCCTTTAAAGTAGCCCATCCTCCTGGCCACAGTAAGTGGTGCAGGGATGGACATGACAAGCCCAGCCAATGAAAATCATCAAGAGGACATCTCTGCCAGAGCTAACAAGAGAGACGGTTTCCCTTTCCCTGAAGTGGCTACGTTGGGAGGATGTCAAACTGAGGACGCTGGGGGCCATGTTGCCGGCCATAGGGCAGCCACTACCTAGGGAATGAAGACTAACTGGAGCTGGAGAGAGAATACGGACATTATGTGAACACCTGGATCAAAAGCCTGTTCTGTCCAGCCATGTGAGCCAGAAAGTTCCCTTTGTGGCTTAAATTAGTTTAAATTGGGTTTTCTGCTCTTGCAAACAAGAGCCCTGGCCAACTCAGCAAATTAGAGAAGGAGAAATGAACGAGGTTAGTCTTTCTGAAATTGGTTCTATTTATTTCAAATATGAACGATCAGTGGGGAAAAAGTGGCTTTGTGGTCAACTAAATTTAGGAAACTCTGCCTCCTTAGAGACCCCCAGGATTCATTAGTGGAGCAAAGACTATGAAAAACTGCAGTAAAGAACCTAAAACTCATTTATCTTAGGAATTTTCTGAAAATTAACTTCTCACAGATTTCTCAATGAGACTAAAGATGGTACCAAAAGCAGAAGGCCTGACGAAGCAGACCCTCAGATCCCTTCCCACATTCTGCACAGATGGAGGACTTCCTTCTTTTACAGGGAAATCGTTCTCTGCCCATGTACTCTACCGACCAATCTGTTCCTGTCAATGAGCGGTCCACCAGCCCCCAACCAAGAATGATCCTTCTACTCTGACTTATTCAAGCACAGACTCCCAGCAATGACTCCTCTTCCTGCAACATCACTGTCTCCGTACCGAATCATTACTATCTAGACATAAACATGATGTTATTTCTCCCACTGAAAAAACAAAAACCATATCTTGACCTAGCTTCCTCCCCGTACCATCTCAATCATATTCCTCTCCCTTAAAGAAAAACTCCCTGTCCATTTGCAATGATGTGGATGGAGCTAGTGTATTGTACTAAGTGAAATAAGTCAGTCTGAGAAAGACAAATACCATATGATGTCACTCACACGTGGGATTTAAGAAAAAAAAAAAAAAGCAAAGGGATTTTAAAAAGAGATAAAAAGACAAACCAAGAAACAGGCTCTTAACTCTGGAGAACACCACACTGATGGTTACAGGGGGAGGGGGAATAGGTGATGGGGATTAGGGAGTGCACTTGTGATGAGCACCAGCTGTCGTACGGGAAGTGCTGAATCACTCTACGGTACCCCCGAAACTAGTATCACACTGTATGTTAACTAAATAGAACTTAAATAAAAACTTTAAAAAAAGAAAAAAGAACTCCTGCGAGTTCCAATTCAAGATGGTGATGTAGGAAGACTCTGAACTCACCTCCTCCACAGAACACATCAAATTACCCCTATTAATAGAACAACTCCTCCTGAGGAACAGAGGCTGACTTAGCAACTACTGAACAACTGCAGACAGAAGAGAACAGCAAGAGAGACAGAGACACAGTAACAGAGGGAACCCCTACCTCCAACACTGTGGACTGCAGTGGGAAGGGACAGTATTAGAGGACCAGGAACAGATCCCTCTGCCCTTGGAAATAGGAGGAAAAAAAAAAAAAAAAAACACGGTTTAAAAGGGCAAGTAGCAAGGGCGCCTGGGTGGCTCAGTGGGTTAAGCATCTAGATGTCTTTGGCTCAGGTTATGATCTCAGAGTCCTTGGATCAAGTCCCACATCAGGCTCCACAGGGAGCCTGCTTCTCCCCCTCCTGCCTCTACCCCTCTCCCCACCACTCTCGCTTGCTCTCAAATAAATAAATCTTAAAAAAAAAAAAAAGCAACTAGCATATAAAAGAACTCTAAAACTCTGCCAAGTAGCAGAGGAGCTGCAGGAAAACCTCTCCAGGTCAGAGGGACTGGGGATGCTCTCACCCCACCTCAAAAGCCTAGATCAGAACAGGGTCCAGACTCCATTACGGACAGGTCCAATCCTCCTAAGGAAACTGTGACTTCAGCAAGCCTGGGGTCCATAACCTCACACCAGCCCTAGATGCAGTGGGGCACAGGAAAAAAGCCTGGGTTTAAAAGGGCTGAGGAACTGCGAGAATATTCTCTCCCTTCCCACCTCAAAAGACGAGACTGAAGAAGGGTCTGGCTGCCCTAAGAGATGGATTCCAACGTCATAACTGGAGGGTCCCAATGCCGTAACTGGAGTTCCAGTTGTCACGGGAGCTTGTGACCTCACCGGGCCCAGGGTCCACACACAAGTCCACACCAGCTGTCCTGTAGTGCTGGGGCAAAGCAAACAAGCTGCAGTTTTGTGTTTGTGTATGTGTGTTTTAATTTTTATGGTTTTTTTTTTTTTGACTTATTTTGCTTAAACTTTTTTTGGTTTTGTTCTTTTCTTTCTTTATTCTTCATGTTTTTTTCTTTTTGTTTTTCTTTTCTTTTATTATTTTCTTTTTTTCTCAATTTTTTTTCTTTATCCTTTCTGTAAAAGCCATAGTTTAACAGAGTAACTAAGCATATACAGCCACAGCTCCAGCCAGTCAGCATACGTCTGCCTAGGGGTCACCACACACAAGACCACTCTTTCAACTTTTAGAAGTAACCCTTTTGCCTAATCCACAGAAACAAACACAAAGGTCAAGCAAAATGGGGAGATAGAGGAATATGCTCCAAAAGAAAAAACAAGAAAAAAACCTCAGGAAAAGAATTAAATGAAACAGACTTAAGCAACAAGCTTGTTAAGGAATTTAATGTAATGATCATAAAGATACTCACTGGGCTGGAAAAAAGAATAGAAGTCAGTGAAACCTTCAATAAAGAGACAGAAAATACTAAAAAGGACCAATCCGAGCTGAAGAATACAACAACCGAAATAAAAAACACACTGATAGAATCAATAGTAGGTTAGAGGATCTGAAGAACATACCAACTATCTGGAAGACAGAGTAATGAAGATCACACAAGATGAACAGCAATGAGAAAAAACTTCTTATAAAATGAGAAAAAATTAAGAGATCCCTTGGATAACATCAAGTGAACAAATATTCACATTAGAGAGGTCCCAGGAGAAAAAAGAGAAAGGTGCAGAAAACTTATTTGAAGAATAACTGAAAACGTCCCTAACATAAGGAGGGAAATAGACATCCAAGTCCAAAAAGCAGAGCGTTCCAAACAAAGAGAACCCAAGGAAGTTCATACCACAGCACATAATAATTAAAATGTCAAAGGTTAAAGATAAAGAGATAATCCTAAAAGCAGCAAGAGAGTAACAAAAAGTCACCTAAAATGGAAACCCCTTAAGGCTATCAGTTGATTGTTAGACAGAAATTTTGCAGCCAGAAGAAGGCATGATATACTCAAAGTGATGAAGGAAAAAGCCCACAACCAAGGATATTCTACCAGGCAAGATTATCATTCAGATTTAAAGGAAGAGTTTCCCAAACGATAGATAAAGGAGTTTATCGCCACTAAACCAGCCTTAAGAAAAATGTTAAAGGAACTTCTTTAAGTGGAAAAGAAATGGACATAACTAGACATAAGAAAAAGTTGTAAAATATGACAACATAAACACAAAATGTGGAGCAGGGAGTAAAAAGAGAAGGGGAAAAAGAAAAAGGAAAAAGATATTTTTCTGTGTTGTTTTTTTTTTTTTAATGTATTTGAACTTAAATGACCATCAAATTAATATGAACTGCTCTTTACTTAGTATGTTATATATGAACCTCATGGTAACCACAAACCCAACCTATGATAGATATACAAAAAATAAAGAGAAAAGAAAGCAAAACAAAACACTATAAATATAAATCTCAAAAAAAGAGAGCAAGAGAAGAAAGGAACAAAGAACCACAAGGACAACCAAAAAAAAATTTTTTTAAATGGCAATAAGTACACACCTACAAATAATTACTTTAAATGTAAATGGCCTAAATGCTCCAATCAAAAGACACAGAGAACGTTATTTTTTTTAAAAAGACCCATCTGGGCTGCCTGGGTGGCTCAGTTGATTGAGCATACAACTCTTGGTTTCAGCTTGGGTCATGACCTCAGGGTCATGGGATCGGGCCCCATGTCAGGCTCCATGCTTGGTGCAGAGTCCACTTGTCCC
The DNA here is from genome assembly GCA_002007465.1 of Ailurus styani. Taxonomy (NCBI): domain Eukaryota; kingdom Metazoa; phylum Chordata; class Mammalia; order Carnivora; family Ailuridae; genus Ailurus; species Ailurus styani. Next base: position 1,988,150 of record LNAC01000218.1, read on the forward strand.
TCTCCCTCTGCTCCTCCCCCTCAAATAAACAAATAAAATCTTAAAAAAATAATAATAAAAAAAAAGACCCTTCTTTATGCCACCTATAAGAGACCCACCTCAGATCTAAAGATATAAACAGACTGAAAGCAAAACAATGGAAAAACATTTGCCATGCATATGGAACCAAAAAAAACCAGAAACAAAAACAAAAACAAGAAAACTGGGGTAGCAATACTTAGACAAAATAGACAAAAGAAAGACTGTAATAAGAGACAAAGCTCATTATATAATGATAAAGGGATGACTCCAACAAGAGGATACAACAATTTTAAGTACTGGGGCACCTGGGTGACTCAGTTGGTTAATCGACTGCTTTCAGCTCAGGTCATGATCCTGGAATTCCAGGATGGAGTCCCACATCCAGCTCCCTGCTCAGCAGGGAGTTTGTTTCTCCCACTGACCCTCCCCCTCTCATGTGCTCTCTCTCTCTCGCTCTCTCTCATTCTCTCCCTCTCACATAAATAAATAAAATCTTTAAAAACAAAACAAAACAATTTTAAGTATCTATGCACCCAGCACAGAAGCACCTAAATAGATAAAGCAAACACTAACAGACATAAAGAGAGAAATTAATGGTAGGTAACACAATAACAGTAGGGGATTTTAACACCCCACTTACATCAATGGATAGATCATCCACAGAAAATCAAGAAGGAAGCAATGTATCTGAATGACACAATGGAGAAGATAAACGTAACAGATATATAAGAATATTCCATCCAAGATCACAGAATACACTTTCCAAGAGCACATGGAACATTCTCCAGAATAGATGACATATTAGCCCAAAAACCAAGCCTCAATAAATTTAAGACTGAAATGATACCATGCATCTTTTACAACTACAATGGTATAAAACTAGAAATAAATCACAAGGAAAAAAACTGGAAAAAACACAAACACGTGGAAACTAAACATGATACTAAACAACCAATGGGCCAAAAGAGTTATCAAAGAAGAAATTTAGGGGCGCCTGGGTGGCTGAGTCAGTTAAGCATCTGCCTTCAGCTCAGATCATGATCTCAGGATCCTGGGATCAAGCCCCATCTTGGGCTTCCTGCTCAGCGGGGAGTCTGCTTCTTCCTCTCTGCTTGTCCACGCTCTAAGAAATAAATAAAATCTTAAAAATTTAAAAAATATATAAAGACAAATGAAAATGAAAAGACAACAATCCAAAAATCTTTGAGACACAGCGAAAACACTTCTAAAAAGGAAGTATATATCAATACAGGCCTACTTCAAGAAAAAAAATTCAATCTTAACTTTACACTTGAAGGAACTAAAAAAAGAACAAAGCCCAAAATGAGTAGAAAAAAGGATATTATAAAGATCAGAGCAGAAATAAATGACATAGAGACTAAAATAACAATAGGAAAAAAAAAATCTATGAAACCAAGAGCTGGTTCTTTGAAAAAATAAACAAAAGTGAAAACCTTTAGGCAGACTCATCAAGAAAAAAAGGGAAAAGGACTCAAATAAATAAAATGAGAAACAAGAGAGAAGTAACAACTGATACCACAGAAATACAAAGGGTTTTAAGAGTATACCATGAAAAATAATATGCCAACAAAATGAACAACCTGGAAGTAGATACAGTCCTAGAAACATAATCTTCCAAAACTGAACCAAGAAGAAATACTCTGAATAAACCAACTACAAGTAATGAAACTAAGTCCGTAATCAAAAAAACTACCAAGAAATAAAAGTACAAGACCAGCTGGGTTCATGAGTGAATTCTACCAGACACTTAAACAATTAATACCTACTCTCCTCCAATTATACCAAAAAATAGAAAAGGAAAGCTTCCGAATACATTCTGTGAGGCCAGCATTACTGATACCAAAACCAGAGACATCACAAAAGAGTAACTATAGGCCAATATCCCTGATGAACATAGATGCAAAATTCTCAACAAAATATTAGCAAACCTCATACAACAATACATTAAAAAGAACATTCCATTTCAGAGTGAAAAACCAAAATCACTGCAAAGATCTGCAAGGACATATATGATCAGCCTCCTGGCACCTCTCTGACCCTCTTTCCTACCCATTCCCCTTTCCCTTCCACTCAACACATGAGCTTCCTCATACTCACCAGTACACACTCATTCCAGGATCTAGTCTTATCTGGGATGCCTTCTGGACTTTGTTCAAACATCATCATTCTGAGCAACTCCCACGCGCGCACACACACACACACACGCACACACACTTGCTTTCCCCCTTCTCTGACTTGTCTCCTTATCACAGCAACTTCATTACCCACTCAGAGGTTTTCATTACTTTTTTAATCTTTTCCTACCAGAATATGTACTCCATGAAGGTAAAGGTGTTGCTGTTTTACCCAGAGAGAGAAAGATACAAGTGTGCATGGGGACAAGGAGGGGCAGAGGGAGAAGGAATCCCAGGCAGGCTCCCCACTCAGAAGAGTTGGCCACCGGACCCGATCTCATGACCCGAGACCATGACCTGAGCCGACATCAAGAGCTGGACATTTAGCCGACTGAGCCACCCAGGTGCCCCAAAGGTAAAGGGTTTTGTGTGCTCCGTGCACTGCTTTATCCCAGTAGTGCCTACAACTACCTCTAGCACATTGCAGGTTCTCAATAAACACTTTTTACTGTAGATGACCAAGTCTAACAAGATACGGTCCCTGGCTACTCCTCTGTCCCAAACATACTAAACCTTTTAGATATTCTCTGTGCATGCCAAACTAGTTCCTGACTCAGAGGTCTTCACGCTTGTTTTTTACTGACAGGAATATCATGCCCCAAATATTTGTATGGCTTGCTGCCCACTTCTCTATTCAAATGACACCTCCTCAGAGAGGCCTTTCCTAACTACCACACCTAAAATAACCACACAGGGATGCCTGTGTGGCCCAGTCAGTTAAGCGCCTGCCTTGGGCTCAGGTCATGATCCCAGGGTCCTGAGATCAAGTGCTGAATCGGGCTCTCTGATCAGCGGGGAGTCTGCTTCTCCCTCTCTCTCTGCCTGCTGCTCCCCTTGCTTGTACATGTGTGCTCTCGCTCGCTCGCTCTCTCTCTCTCTCAGGCAAATAAAATAAAATAACCACACAGAGACCAAGCATCCACACACACTCACAATGACCACTAAGCTGACACCAGAACCGCAGAACATAATCCCATCTTTCCCACTGCAGGGTAAGCTCATCACTGCATCTATGACACCTGTAACAACGCCTCGAATAGAGCAGGCACACGGGATGTGCTGACCAAGTGAATGAATTAATAAAATGCTTCAGGTAAATTTAGCTAGTCTTTCTATAACATAGGAGGAAATTCTTACACTGGATGTGACGCTGAAGCAAACACCTAATAACCCTTAGAGTTTCTTCTATCACTATTAGCCTATGAAATAAATAAGGTGCGTGAGAAAAGCTAAGACCAGGTAGAGCCTTCAAATGTTACTAAAGAATGACTGAAGGATTCTGAATTGAAAGCCATATTTTTTTTTAATTTTTATTTATTTATTTGAGAGAGAGAGATATCACAAGTAGACAGATAGGCAGGCAGAGAGAGAGGAGGAAGCAGGCTCCCCGATGAGCATGGAGCCCAATGCGGTGCTCGATCCCAGGACCCTGAGATCATGACCTGAGCAGAAGGCAGGGGCTTAACCCACTGAGCCACCCAGGCGCCCCCCCTATATTTCTAAATTACATTTTTTACATCCCCTACAGCATTGTGTATGGATCCAAAGAACGGAAAGAGAACAGAGAAAGATGAGATGGGTCCACTGAGGTAAACATACAATATCACACAGTGAGGGAAGAAGAAAAACACTGCTAAGCCTCTCACTGTACAGAACTGAAGTCCAGAGAAACAAAAAGATTTGGAGGGGCGCCTAGGTGGCTTGGTGGATTAAGCCTCTGCCTTCTGCTCAGGTCATGATCTCAGGGTCCTGGGATTGAGCCCCACATAGGGCTCTCTGCTCATCGGGGAGCCTGCTTCCTCCTCTCTCTCTGCCTGCCTCTCTGCCTAACTGTGATCTCTCTCTCTGTGTCAAATAAATAAATCGGGTCTTTAAAAAAAAAAGATTTGTACACCGATAGAGCTAGAATTAGAACCCAGGCATTCTCAAAACACCAAGATCCCCCCATAGCTCTGCCTCACTGGCAAAGCCCAAACCATGTAAGAGTCTAATGCTATGCTAAGAAATAAAGACATTCCAGGAAAAGAGGGACAAAGGAAAAACTGGCACTCAAGAAATGCAAATAGCCAATAAACACTGGAAACGTTGCTCGAGCATAATAATAGCAAATGTTTAAACAAATTATTTTTTGCCTACTCCACTGATTTAAAAAAAAAAAAAAGACTGACAAAAGCCCTATTGCTGGCTGAAAGTATGGTAAAACTGGTACACCCTTTCTGGAAGGCTTTCTAGCAATACCTATCAAGCTTTAAAACATATATATTCTTTGAGCCAGCAATTCCATTTCTAGAAATTCACTTCAGAGAAACAAAGGAGACAAATACAAAGCAGGGGATGGTAAATCTGGCTGCTTATCATAACCACATTAAAACAATCTCACTCTGGACCCCTGGGTGGCGAAGTCGGTTAAGCATCTGCCTTCGGCTCCGGTCATGATCCCAGGGTCCTGGGATCGAGCCCCTCATCAGGCTCCTTACTCAGTAGGGAGCCTGCTTTTCCCTCTCCTGCTGCTCCCCCTGCTTGTGCTCTCTTTTTCTCAAATAAATAAAGTCTTTTTTAAAAAATCTCACTTATCAATGAAGTTTTTACTTCCAACAAGGTGGTAGAAGGAATTGTCAGCCCTCAGAAATTTATAAATGAGTAATAAGGAAATGAAAGTTTGAGACTACAAAGAAAGCAAGACAATATTTAAAGGTAACAACAGAATCGAAGTTTTTTTCTCAAAAGATAGAGGAATTCAAATTTGATAAAGGGAATAAAAATCGTCAGTAAAAAGGGAGATACTAAAAATGATGAAAAGAAAAAAGAAATATCCTACAGTAGAGTTATTTCCATGTATGACTTATTAGGAGAGCTTTTATAGTATCAAATACCCAGGTCCCATTCTGAATAGTTTCTCCAAGAGTGGCATTTAAGAACATTAACGTAAAATCTGCCCAGGTGATTCCATTAAACATCCCTGATTAAGATCCATCTCCTGGACAGAGGTTCTCAATCTTGAGTGCTCATTGCATTCACCTGAGAAGCTTCTGAAAACTACCAATAACTGAGGGGCACCTGGATGGCTCAGTGGGTTAATCATCTGCCTTCGGCTCAGGTCATAATCCTGGGGTCCTGAGATCAAGCTCCTACATCAGGCTCCCTTGCTCATCAGGGAGCCCGGTTCTCACTCTGCCTGCTCCTCCCCCTGGCCGCATGCTCTCACATGTGCACTGTCTCCCTGTCTCTCTGACACATAAATAAAATCTTTAATAAAAAAAAATATGGGCGCTTGGGTGGCTCAGTGGGTTAAAGCCGCTGCCTTTGGCTCAGGTCATGATCCCAGGGTCCTGGGATCGAGGCCCACATCGGACTCTCTGCTCAGCAGGGAGCCTGCTTCCTCCTCTCTCCTCTCTCTCTGCCTGCCTCTCTGCCTACTTGTAATCTCTCTCTCTGTGTCAAATGAATAAATAAAATCTTTAAAAAAAAAATTATGCTTCAAAGGACACCATCAAGAAAGTAAAAGGACAAGTCATACAATGGGAGAAAATATCTGCAAATCATGTCTGATAAACATCCAGTATCAGAATGCAATAATCACACAAGTCAACAATAAAAAGACAAATAACCCAATGTAAAATCTGACAAAAGATATGAATACATATTTCTCCAAAGACGGTGTAAAAAGGGCCAAAAGGCACATGAAAAGATGTCAACATGATTAATTATAAGGTAAATTCAAATCAAAACCACAATGACATACCACTCCACACCCACTAGGATGGCTAAAATTAAATTAATTAATTAATTAAAACAACACTGACTACAATGTAGATGAAACCATCCAGAAAGAAAAAGGATTAAGAACCAAGCCTTGAGGAAGTCCAAATTTAACTGCCAAATAAAAGAGAACTAGCCTATAATAGAGACCAAGGAGCAGGAACCCGAAAAGGAGAAAATCTGTAGGTGACAGAAGGCAAAGGAAGAGAACGTGTCAAAAAGACCAACAAGGTCAGTGCTTCTGAATGTAGATGAAAAGTAAAGTCCATGAAAATGTCTCTTAGACTGAGTGAGATGGCATGATATGGATGGGACGGTATTTCCATGGAATGATGATGGCAACCTTACCAAGAAACTAGGCTGTCTTTTTGAACTTTCTAATGTGTAACACTTAATTCAAGCACAACAAGTCTGAAATAAATGAGTACCTTGATTATCTGCAATGGGTCTCAAATCCTCCAGAAAGTCTGGAAAATAAAAACGGATTAGAAAAAGCGAGCTCCCAGCCAAGTTCACAAACCCACAGTAAGAACTCTTAAAAACTGGCTCAAAAGGGATTAGACTTCATCAAGACTGTCCTGTACAGCAAGGTGAATGATGTTCCATACTACTTCCAACTTCTCACGGCTCGGTCAGGTGTGCCCACATCCACCACTATTTGCCATGGTGGTGATGGAGCGTCTGGCCACAGTTATAAACAGTTAGAAAACACAGTTACAAATACTACCCAGGACCCAGCACTACAACACGTCTGTGTTGTTCGAGTAATACCAACTACAGAAGGGAAACTAGGCAATGAGGTAGGTATACAGATCACCTTCCACGAGAAAAACACGTGTCGTCCCGAGATTCAGAGAGAGGTTTTATGAGTAAAAGGGAACAAAAGTGAAAAACCCCAAGCCACTGGCCCTTCTAGCCAAGTTCAGTTTAAATTCTTGAAATACAGCCCTGTGAATGCTACGCAAGCGCGCAAGCCTCCTCCCATCCCACAAATTCAGCACAGAAAGTGGGACGACGAATGACATTAGATTTGCCAATAAGGAACGAGTCCTTTAAATATCCCTTACAGCCCTCCAGCACCGAACGCCAACGACTCTGTCCTCACTGGGGGCAGCGCTCGCCGCCTCCCGCTTCCCCGACCCCAGCTGGCAAGTCCCCTTTCAACAAACCAGCCAACGGCCCGAGAAAGACCGAAACTGGAGAAACAAGGCTCCACCATGAAAGAAGCTCTGCCGCACACGGACCCACCCGCCACCCTGAGCCAGAGATCAAGAAATAACAGACCAGTTCAAAGTGAGAGAGCCCCACGCGGTTCCGCGGATACGGGAAACGCTTCAGATGGAGCTCGCCATGACACATACGTCCCGCCACGTCTATGTGCGCATGCTCGGCGACGGTGGCCCGGAGAGGTCAAATTGCATCAGCGCCAAAAGTGCGCGTTCAGGTGTAATTTATTTTGGTAAAGATTGCAGTTGAAATTCCTTTGGTTGCAACAGTGGAAATCGAAACCAAAACCTCAGGTTCTTAAAATCAATTAGTAGCTATCTTCTGCTGAGCTCTTACTATGTGTCAGACACCGTATTAAGGGCTTAACATAAACATTATTTCCCAAATTATTATTAGTATTATTAGTATTATTAGTATTTTACAAAAGATGAAAACAGGGAGTGTTTTCCTACTTGCCTAAAGTTACTTTACTAGTAGTGACAGACCCCTGTGCTGAATTCAATTTTGCCCAACTCTAAAAGAAACTACTCTTTTCATTACATTTTACTCTCTTCCTCAACCTTTTGTGAAAATAGGTCATATTGGAGAAGAGTAGAAAAGGACAAAGAACAGTTGGATTAAACAGTATAGATCATTTAACACCAAGCAAGGGGATTTTTTAATGCTCGGAAGGCCGCTAAACTGTAAGGCAGTTTAGCAGAAAGAACTTTCATGGAGTATACTGATTCTGACCTCGTTGCCTTTCACATGTGTTCTCAATTTATTATTTTTTACCCGAGACACTGTGCTTGACCTTGTTTACTGAAAGAGCAACTCCACTTTAAAAAATGAAGACAATTGGCCATGAAGAAGACAGAAATCATGAGCTTTATTCCTAGTGCAATTCCTTCTAATTACAATGTCCCCCTTTGCTCATCATATCCATGAAAAAAATCTAAACTATGACCTAGAGTCCACTGTAGTCCTCACCCAGCTGAATTGGAATTGTACCTTTATGTTGCCCGTCTCTTTCACTGTAATCCCACTGCCCAGCACATAATCTTCCACTTAATGACCTCTCCAGGAACACACCTTAAATGAAGAGTGACCGACCCCACCTCTTCCCCCCAAGATCTAGTTGAGTTTTCCTAAAGAAATTTTACTGAGTACACACCACATGACCTCAAGCACTATGCTGGATGCTGGAGCTAGAAAGGGGGAAAAAAACAACTCCCTACCTCAAGGACACTTCAAGGATACAGTTTCGGGAGGAAAGAGCAATCACTGTGGAAGATGAATGCCCAGGCACCTGTGGAGCACACAGGGGAGATTCCTCCTCTTACGTAAGGAGGTCAAGACTCCTCGGGTGGGAAGAGCGAGCAATGGAAGAAGGTATTCCAGGCGGGGATACAGTAAGAGCAAATGCACAGAGGCCTAAAGTATAAACTCTGGTACATTATAAAAGAAAAAAGAGTAAAGGGGGGTGATTGTTGAGAAGGCTGGAGAGGGAAAATGCAGGGAGCACATGAAGGGGAGCCTTGTTTGCTGAAATAGACATTGGACCTAAGCTTGGGTGTATCAGGTAGCATGAAAGTGTCTGAGCAGATGATTCTTTCAGGAGGATGGGTTTGAGGACAAAGCTCAGACACAAATAAATATTGAAAACCTAAATGGAGCTGTTGGCTGTGAAGAATAGGGACATGGAAAGGGAGTACGTTTTTAATAGGAATCATTTGAAAAGCCAGTGACCCTCCCTCTAGGAATTTATCTTATAGAAATGTTCACAGTAACACCAAATGACACATGTGCCAGCTTATTCTTTGAAATGTTGCTGTAATAACAAAATACCAGAAACCCTTTCTGGCTTCTCAATAGGGAATGGCTAAATATATTTATGGTATCCATACTGCTCTTAAGAAAGAATAAGGTTGTTTTTAATGTACTACCCAAGACATTGTTAAGTGGAACAAAAAAGTTGCAACATAGTGTTTACAGTGTATGAGTATAGTTACAGGAATATATATATACACACACATACATATAAATATACACACATATATACACGTATGTATATACATATATACATTGACTACAGAAAGATTTACTTTTCCCTGTACTCCCTTTTGTAACTTTTATTTTTGTACCATGCCTATGTACTACTTATTCAAAAAATAAATATACAGATTATAAATAAAATTAAAATGGCACTCGATAATTTATAATTTACTGGTTTATAAATAATCCTATAAATTAGTAGTACTATTATTATTTTATCCTCTTTTTAAGACTTATTTATTTATTTGAGAGAGAGAGAAAGCATGGGGCTAAGGAGCACAGGGAGAGGAAGAGAAAAACTCAAGCAGACTCTGAGCTGAGCATACAGAGCCCTATGCAGAGCTTGATCTCACGACCCTGACATCATGACCTGAGCCGAAACCAAGAGTCGGAAGCTTAACTGACTGAGTCACCCAGTCCTCATTTTACAGAGAAGAAAACTGAAACTTAGATAGTCCTACTCTAGTTTTTTTTTTTAGCAATTTTATATGAATACTTCAAAAGAAAAGAAACTGTATACTATCATTAAAAATGCAAAAATTCACATAGAGAAAAACATTGGAGAGAAAAAAACTAAAATAAGGGAAATGTACAATAAAATCTGTAAGATTTCAGAGTGATTGGCTCCATTCTTTGTTTGTCTTTATAGTGAAAAATGAAGAGAAAATGTAGACAATAATGAAGTCAGAATTCTTACTATCTCAGCCATTAACCAAAAAAGAAAGAATGAAACATGAAAATTATAAACATTTACACCCATATATTTTAATTTTAGCTTATAACTGAGCCTTTAGTCAGTATACTTATAAATTTGTCCCAATGTCTTATGACAAATAAATCATGCATTTAATTCACCCTTGAAAAATACTAAGAAGTATAATGAAGTTTTCTGTGTAGAATATTAGATAAGTTTAATAGAATGAAATTTAAAATGTATTAATCTATTTCATATATGAGATCAGAAAAGTATGAATGTTCTCAATTTTTAAAGTTCAGCATGTCAACACATATTACATGAATGTATTATTATTTACATAGCTTCCCCTTATCTGTGAGAGAAAGCTAGCAGTAATTTCAAAAGCCAAAAGAATGAAAGGAGCACATGAAAACTGATGCTAGACCCGGGTTTTTGGTTGGATCTGATCAAGCGTCGGAGTAAACTCCCCAGCTAGAAACCATACAACTGAAGCAGTTTTTTAGGACGGCTTTTCAGGTGTTGGTTTTCATAAAGCTTTGATGATCAGGAAATAAGTTAGGACATTATCACAGTATTTAAATACGAACCCAAGGAGAAAGATGGTGACAGTTGAGATAGAGGAGACACAAAGTGTGTCAAAAGAAACTTTGTGGGTGCCTGGGTGGCTCAGTGGGTTAAGCCTCTGCCTTTGGCTCAGGTCATGATCTCAGAGTCCTGGGATCGAGCCCCGCATCAGGCTCCGTGCTCAGCAGTGAGCCTGCTTCCTCCTCTCTCTCTCCCTGCCTCTCAGCCTCCTTGTGATCTCTCTGTCAAACAAATAAATAAAATCTTCAAAAAAAAAAAAAGGAAAGAAAGAAAGAAATTTTGTCCCAAGTAGGTGAAGCCTTCAATGGAGAGGATAAAAATGAAGGACACTGATATTCTTAAGTGAACTGAGAAAAGATTTTATAAAAACCTGATCTGAAATAAATTAACCTGCCGTTGGCTTTGAACGAATGCTGCATTTTCTCCGTGTCATCTAACCACTAGGGGTCAGACCGCTATACTTGCAGTAAGAGCAGCGGTTTCTATTCTATCGGTTTGCTCAAATAGGTTTGACTCAATTCTGTAATTAATTCTCTCTTTTGATTCTTCCATTCTCAGTATGAGTGGTTTGGGGGCTGTGCCTGTGGGCGAGGCCAGAGCACTGAGAGGCCCACATCCCCTTGCCGCGGGGCAGGTAACCCATGCTAGGCCTTGCAAGGCAAATAAATTCTGCCTTCTCTGTCTGCCAAGAGAACCTGCAGCTGGAAGTTTCTGAAACCACACCTGCCTGGGGCCCAAGCTATTTCACAGGAAAGTAGATCTAATGAAGAAGGGAGAAATCAGTAAGTTCTGAGGACAACCCTCAACCCCCCCTACCTCCAGCTTGTTTGAAGCTAGGTTTACTTGTGAGTTGTTTAATTTTGTGAATAGGTAAATTCCCCCTTTCTATTTCTTAAGCTAACTTGAGTGGGTTTCTATCCCTTGCAACTGAAGGAGTACGAGCTAAACTTCTTAGTTTTACATAGTCTCTTAATCAAAAAAAAAGAAAGATAATTTTATCTATTGTCTAACTCTCTGATTGCTTATAAGTATCTGTGGGAAAGAGACATAGGGTGTTTTTTCTGTCTTTCAGTAATATATGACTCAATATGTGATAAACTTACTGAGTCATAGAATAATAGATTTCCAGTATATATAGTGTACCAACAACTGTTCTGAATTCTCAGACTTAAAAACAAAAAACACCAGACCACAAATTGTGCCCTCTTAAGAGTTTACATGTTAGCAGGTAGAGATAGATGATACACAATGAATATGATATAAATAAAAATTGTATGTTCAAAGGTGATAACAATGGTCAAAAATTTGTGGCAAAGTAAGGGTAACCAAGAGCGAAGTCCTGCAAATTTTAAAGATGGTGGTCAGATTAAGCTCATTGAGAAAAAGACATTTAAACAAAGACTTGAAAGAGATGAAGAGGTTAGCCAAGGAATGTGTGCAGGAGGAACATGCAGAGAAAAGGCACCTGTCAGTGGAAAGACCCTAAAGGCTCTAACACCTGGCATGTTCAAGAGATAGCAGGAAGATCAGAGTGGTTTGAATGGAGTGAGCATGTGAATGCATGAGTAATAAGAAAGGAGGTCAGAGAGTCAGTGAAACCAGATCACGTGTAGCTTTATGGGCTATAGCCAGAACTTTGGCTTTTCCTCTAATGAAATGGGAGCTGATAGAGGGTTAGGAAGAGAGGAGTGCCTCAAGGAGGTTAGAGATAACTATAACAATCAACTATAACTATAACAGAGGAGCACAGATGGTGTCCTGAACTAGGCAGGTAGCAGCAGAGGTGATAAGAACGGGTTAGATGCTGGACATATTTGAGGACTCAGCCCATAGAATTCCCTGTAGATTGGATCTAGAGTATGAGGGGGGAAAAGGGAGAGACAGGATGATTCCCAAGTTTTTAGCCTCGATTATAAGAAGAATGAAATCATCACAATTTGAAATTGATTACTGACGGGAGGAAATCAAGAATTCAGGGTTTGTTTCTTTTCTTTTTTTTTTTCAACCTTTTATTATCAGTTTTTATTTAGAAATGTTTTCCAAATTTTTTAAATTTGCAAAAAATAGTACAATGAATTTATGCATAACCTTCACCCAGCTTCTCCAGATGTTAACATTTATATAACCCAAGTACAACAATCAACACCAACAAATTAACATTGACATGATACTATTAACTGTCCACTCTGGGACACTTCCTTGTTCTTTCTTCATCTTTTTTGACTCTGACACGTTGGAAGACTACTGATCAATTATCTTGTAAAAATGTCCCTCAATTTGAGTTGGTCTGACGTTCCCTCATGACTAAATTCAGGTATGAAAAATTGGCAGTATTACTATAGAAGGGATGCCATGCCCCTCTCAGCCCATCCCCAATCAAAGAGGCACATGATTTTGGGATGTCTCTCCACCAGTGATGCACTTTGAACACTCCATCTCTCCAGTGGAAAGTTACTATCCTCCCCTTTGTTATTAGTAAGTGCCTTGTGCGAAGATCTTTTGAGAGTATGTAAGTACCGCGTTTCTCAGCATCCACCCATCCACTAATTTTAGTACCCCTTAATGATTCTTGTAAGCAACAATTATTACTGTGGTGTTTGCCAAAGGGTAATTTTCCATTTCAATCATTCCTTCTACTTTTATTATTAGATGAGCTATTCCTTCCCATCATTTACTTATCTGCTCAATTATTTATTTATATTAATATGAACTTAGAGATGTCTATTTTATTCTATGGCTTATAATCCATTACTACCATTATTTTGGTGCTCGCATTATCCCAGATTTGGCCATTGACTTTGGGATGGCTTCTGTGTTCTTTTGACAAGTCTGTTTTTTTGGGGGGGGGTTGGGTTTGGGTTTTTTTGTTTTGTTTTTTAGCACTTCCTTATTTTTTGGAACCACAAGATTCTCCAGGCTCATCTTGTACTTTCTCTGCCCCTTGGAATCAGCCAATTCTTCAAGAAGTCGTGGCTCCTTTTAGTGAGAAGTGATATTCACAAACCACGGTGTAAGCACTAAATGTGCTCATTGCTAATAGGTGTTTTTGCTCCAGAAGCTTAGTTTTTAACTTCTTAAACTTGAGATACTTTTTAGATATCCAATTGGATTATTAATTTGGCAATTAGATGGATGATTCTGAAGTGTAGGTGAGAAGTTTGGGCTACAGACATTAATTTGGGAGTCATTGGCATATAGCTGACATATAAAGCCAAAAGACTCAAAGAGATCAGCTCCAGAATGAACATAAATCATGAAGAGAACCAAAGACTGAGGCCTGGTGCACTCTGATATCAAGATAAGGGAGGGGGCGCTTGGCTGGCTTAGTTGGTAAAGCATGCAACTTTTGATCTTGGGGTCATGAGTTCAAGTCCCACATTGTGTAATTACTTAAAAATATTTAATTTTTTTTAAATAAAAAAAATTAAAGATGAGGGAGAAGAAGAAGGGCCAGTAAAGAAAACTGAGAAGGAGCAACCAGTGAGGTAGGAAGAAAACTAAGAATATGGATATCCCAAAAGCCAAATGATAAAGGTGCATCACAGAGGAAGAGAATGATCAACAGTGTCAGATGATGCTGATAGGTCAGGTAAGATGACTGAGAATTAATCACTGGACTGAGCAACTTAGAAGGACACTTTTGGTGGAATGGTGTGGGTAGAAGTTGAATGAAGTGGATTCTAGGCTGAAGGATGGAAGAGAACTGGAGACAGCAAGTATAGAAAATTGCAGATTTGCTGCCAAGAGGAGCAGAAAAGTTGGACATAGCGGTGGAGAAAGTGGGTTCATAAAGAAGGACTGTTTTACAAAACAATGTATGTTAACTATACTGGAATTAAAATAAAATTTAAAACAATAAAGGACTATTTTTTACAGATAGGAGAAAACAAGAGATTGTTATATGCTAAATAAGAATGATGTCATGGAGACGGAGAAATTGATGATACAGTACAAAGAGGTGGGAACCATTGAAATGATATTCCTGGGGAAAGACAGTGGCTTTTCTAAGTATTATCTTATCACAGTGTCTGAAATGTAAATATTTGGGAAATAAATAAAGTTTGTTCACCTCGTTTAAAAAATCTAATACATTTGGCTGATGTGATTTTAAAAGTCACACTTAAAAAAAGATAACTTAAAACAAAGCTAGTGCTGTCTAATGAGACATTAGCAGTGACCATCAAGAGTCCACTATAGGTGGGGTGTCTCGGTGGCTTGGTTGTATGAGTGTCAGTTTCTTGATTTCAGCTCAAGTCATGATCTCAGGGTCCTGTGATCAGAGCCCTGCCTTGCTTCTGTGCTCAGCAGGGAGTCTGCTTCTCCCTCTCCCTCTTTCTCTGTCCTTTGCCCTGTCCGTGCCCTCTCTCTCTCTTTTTCTCTCTCCCTCTCAAATAAATAAATCTTTTTAAAAAAGAGAAGTCAAGGGCGCCTGGGTGGCTCAGTGGGTTAAAGCCGCTGCCTTCGGCTCAGGTCATGATCCCAGGGTCCTGGGATCGAGGCCCACATCGGGCTCTCTGCTCAGCGGGGAGCCTGCTTCCTCCTCTCTCCTCTCTCTCTGCCTGCCTCTCTGCCTACTTGTAATCTCTCTCTCTGTGTCAAATGAATAAAAAAAAAAAAAATCTTAAAAAAAAAAAAAAAAAAAAAAAAAGAAGTCAACTAGCGGTGCCTGATCAGCTCAGCTGGAAGAGCATGTGACTCTTGATCTCAGAGTCCTGAGTTTGAGCCCCACATTGTAGGAGAGAGAGATGACTTAAAAATAAATAAATAAACTTTTTTAAAAAGTCAACTAAAATAGAGGTGCCTGGGTGGCTCAGTGAGAAGAACATGATCCTGATCTTAGGGTTGTGAGTTTGAGCCCCACGTTGGGTGCAGAGAGTACATAAACAAACAAATAAGACCTTTAAAAAAAGAGTCAATTAAAACATTATGCTGAAAATATATATCCCTGGCAAGTATCAGAATGTGGTCACTTCCAGGAAGATGTGGACAAAGAGAATTATTTTTTTCATTTTTTAAACATAGGACATTCATGGCTTATGTTTTAAAAAAAAGAAAAATGCATCATTAATGCTATTGGCCACATCTCTCACTGGCTCCTTCCCAAATATTTTCTTACAAGTGATAAATCTATAGGGGAAATTCAGAGATTTTCAATTCCACTGAGAACAAATCTCTCTGAGAGTGAATAGTAGAAATAACAAAGGCCACAGAGGGCTTTGCTCCTCAGAAACACTGCCAGAGAACAGCACAGAACACTTGCAGCAGCTGATTTTACGAGAATTTTACTCTCTGAAACTGCAGAGAGACCAAGTTTACATTGAAACAGCTAAGAGGGGAAGAAGAGGAAGTATTCCATTTTATTTTATTCAGTTTTGGTGTATCTGATTATCCTAAATTTCTCGAATACTCCCATTGGGAGTATTCAAGGAGAGTAAGAGCCAGATGAAAAGAAAATCTAAGCCAGGACAAAATAAAGGAAACAAGATTTTCTTTGGTCTTACTTTTTCTGTGTTCTCATATGTATCCTCTGTGTTTCTGAATAAATAATTTGTAAGGAGGCAGAAAGAAATGCTTAGTAAAAAGGCACTCAATGAATAATTATAGCATTTATTTTCAAAGCATATTTAATTATTTTATGCATAAATATGGGCAGAATTCATATCCTGAATGAATTTGCTCAAAGCAAAACTGTACTCCCTGAAGTTGATTTGTTTTTACGTAACTATGATGTTTATTAGACAAAGAACACACATAAATTTATTTTTACCTTTTATGAATTTATTTAATGGATTGTTGATTATCTTAACTAGTTGAAGTAAACAATGCAGTGATTAACCCAAAATAATCTAAAGTCTTTTATATTTGAGTTTGAGAAAGAGTTCGATATTTAGCAGTGATTGCAGAAAATTTTAACATTCTAAGATTTTTTTTAAACTTCAAATAAAACAGCGAAAACATACTGAGAAAAACCTTATTTAGCTCATAGCCTGGTCCTACACAAGTTACACTTGGAATAAATATATGGTAATTAATCCCTAAGATATTTGTCAGCTTCCTTATCTATCATTTAGCAACTACATCAGATAGTCATTGTTTATCCTTATCCAGAAAAAACTACTCTAATCCCATGTGGTTCAGGTAGCACTGGACCAGTTCAGCCTCTACTAGTGGGCAAGTGAGTAAGAGCAGTTCAATCAGGACCTCCTATTTCTCTGACCCTAGTACTGGATTTCATGAGTACATTCAACTCTGACCAAGTCCATGAGCACATCCTGGCCTCCCTGGCCATGTGTTCAAGGATGACTGCACAGTAATCACTGTTCATCGCCTGCTGCCATTTTTATAAAATACGAGTGTGCACTTTTGGCCCTAGTTGATCTAGAATTGACTTCTGACCAAAACTAGGCCAATCAGAATTCTTGCCCCATGATTTCAAAACTGAGACTAAGAATGTCCAGTCCACATAGTCTTCCTTGTGACTATGGGAGAACAGAAAACCTTCTAGAAGAAAGAAGCAGTTAGGAAGAGAGAAGCAGAGATGAAAAATGGAAAGAGAAGGTGTGATTCTGGTCCTCTCAAGGCAAGGCTGCATTGTTTTCTTGTTTTTGTTTTTGTTATTTTTTTAAGAGAGTTAGAGCAAACTCACAGGCGCACACAAGCAGGGGGAGGGGCAAAGGGAAAGGGCCAGGGAGAATCTTAAGCAGGCTCCACACCCAGAGCAGAGCCTCACACAGGGCTCAATCTCACGCCCCTGACCTGTGCCGAAATCAAGAGTCAGATGCTTAACTGACTGAGCCACCAGGTGCCTCAGCCAGGCTGCATTCTTGACCCTTGGTCCACTGAAGGTACACATTAGAATCTTCATGTTAGTTTCTTTCTTTGAGGCGAGCTCCAGTTGGTTTCTCCTTGTCAGTCAAGAATCTTTATTAATTCTGCGGTCCCTGAAGGTAAGTAGAAGAGAAGGCAGATGACTCCAGCGACCTAGGGTTGGAAATTTGTGGGACAGATAAAGTAGAGAGAGAGATCAGTGGGAAAGGAACCTGAAGGTGCCAGTGAGAACGAAGTTGAAGTGACTGAAAACGAGGGTCGAGTTGAGTTTGAGAAGGAGAATCCAAAATGGGTTGAACCCAACAAGAGGAAGGGAAAAGACTGGGGAGCTGGAGGACAGGGTTGGATGAGTTTGCTGCTTTGTGGGAGTCAGGAATGGAGAGGAGGGATGTGGTCTCAGTGAAATACCAAAGGTAGAAGAGTTAGTTCTAAATTGTACCCAGGTCCAGGATGTGGCTAGGAGAGGGGGCTGTTGAAAGGAAGGAACAGTTGGAGTAGAGGTTCAGGAACTCTGGCAGTAAGAGACAGAATGTACAATTTACCGAGGAGAGTGGCCAGTTAGGTAGAGAAGAACGTGAACCAAAGCCCTATGTGTATGTGTTTGTTAGAAATACAGGCAATTGACAGCATGTAAATTATATTGGAGATTTTAATTCTCCAGTGTCAATAATGAGAGACTGAGTACGTGAAATATTGTGCAAAGGGTTGTGACATCTTCAAATAGAGAATTAATTGATGTTTGGAATCAATTAAACAAAGTTGAAGACCTCTATTTATAGTACGTACAAAATGTCCTCTAGGCCATCACTTGTGATAAAAACAGAACTTAATAATACCCATATAAAACAGAAAATTTAATTACATGAAAAAAATTTAAATTTTCCTAAATAACAGACTTATTAAGGAGAAAATGAAGAACACAATAAAAGTCTTTTCAAAATAATATTAAAAGGACTTCAACACTTATTCACAATGTTATTATGTAATTGATTGAAAATAATAGTAATAAATTACTTCTCAAAAGCTTTGAAATGCAGGAAAACTTTTCTTAGAAAAAATACAGGCTTTTAAATTAATTTTATCATTAACAGGCAACTAAATAAACATTCAATTTAAGATCTTAGAGAGAAAATTTGTAAATCCTGAGTGAAATAAAACTAAAACAGATTTAAGTAAATCAGAAATGGAAAATGCTCAGTTGGTTAAGCATCTGACTCTTGATTCCATTTTGGGTCATGATCTTGGGGTCCTGGAATCCAGGCCCACACCGGGTTCTGTGCTCAGTGCAGAGTCTGCTAGAGATTATTTCCCTCTCCCTCTGCTCCTCCCTTGCTCTCTCACTCTCTCTGTCTCTAAAAATAAATAAATAAAATCTTTGAAAAAACAACCATACACTAAAAATGGTGACTTTTACTGTAGGCATATAACACCTAAATAACATGCCTTTTAAAATTTGTTAGTGGAGAAACCATTGAAGAATAATACGAAAAAGAACAGGTAAAAAGTAATTTTACAAGAAACTATCACAGAGCAATAAAATGTAAATAATGTGCCAATGGTCTGAAAACAAAAAGCAAGATCAAAAGACAAAAATTGGAGAAACCAGACATGGACATCAGTATAGGTAATAGTTTATTACTAACTCTTCCTTTTCCTCTCTTCCTTCCCTTTTCTCCCTTTGTCTTCCTTTCCTTGTTCTGCCTTCCTGAACAACTTAGTAAAAAAGCCATTAGACTGAGCGTTTAAGGTGATAGAGCCATTGTGGAAAGAGTTTGGCTGTTTCTTAAAAGATGAAACATGCCCTTAACGCCTGCCCCATCCATCCCATCCGGGACTTCCTTCCAGAGAAATGAAACCTGTGTTCATACAGGAATGCGTACACAACCATTCACAATCAATAGCTTTATCTGTAATACCCCACACTGGAAGTAACCCACATGTCCTTTCATAGGTGAGTGGCTACACTATAGTACATCCATGCCGTGGTACTACTGGCGTGGTGAGCCGGCGTAGGATGTCCGAGTCAGAGTTGGGTGAGAAGGGTATCAGTGCCCAGGCGGAGTAGCAACAGTGCCTGCCAAGGCAGGGAGATGTCAGATTCTAAGTGGGATGAGGAGGGCTCTATGACAGGGGAAGAGGTCCGGGGGCCATTATGAGAGATTAGCTACACACGGGAGGACTAAGCAGATAAGTTAATATATGTATCATAACAGGAGGCACGTTTCTTACTGTCAAACAAGACAATTAGAAAGAGGAAAGTAGGGGGCCCCTAACTGACTCAGTTGGTAGAGCATGTGACTCTTGATCATGGGGTCATGAGTTTGAGCCCCACATTGGGCATGGAGGTGAGGTGACTTAAAAAAAATAGGAAAATAAGAATGAACCCTGTGGTATTGGATTTGAATCGGAGATTTCAATATAAACTTGTTTTTAATATATAAGAGTAGACATAGAAGTAAATATAATTGTGTATAGATGTGTGTATACACAATGTGTGTATATGTACCAATTTTCTTAAGTAAAACATGTTCACACCTTAGGAGGGATCAAACATCAGGTAAAAATGGATTTAGAGCCTCAAATAGTTTCAGCCAGCACCCGTCTCTCTCAGACTCTTGGCTCCATCATTCATCTTGACTTCATCTTCATTCTCAAACTCTCTACAAGATGTCAGGTTGGCGATCATAGCTTCAAGGCCAATTTCCAGATTCACGTCTGAAGGAAAATGAAAAAATTTGTTTTTTCACTGTACAATCTAGAAAAAGAAGAAGAAGAAGAAGGAGGAGGAGGAGGAGGAGGAGGAGGAGGAGAAGAAGGAGAAGAAGAAGAAGAAGAAGAAGAAGAAGAAGAAGAAGAAGAAGAAGAAGAAGAAGAAGTAGTCATCTTTTCACTGCACACTATGGGCTCTG
The DNA here is from genome assembly GCA_002007465.1 of Ailurus styani. Lineage (NCBI taxonomy): Eukaryota > Metazoa > Chordata > Mammalia > Carnivora > Ailuridae > Ailurus > Ailurus styani. Next base: position 2,008,405 of record LNAC01000218.1, read on the forward strand.
ACTGGATCTTGTGCCTGTCTTTGCATCATCAGAGTCGCATGGAAAATGCAATGCATTGATTGGCTAAGGCTGAGCCATGCCCACCCCTGGAGGCCAGGTTGGAATAAGCTTCTCTCTGAAGCATCAGGACTGGTTGTGTAGGACAGAATAGCTCCGTAGAGGAAGACCGGGATACTTTTGCTAGAAGAATGATGAACAGGTGCTGGGTAACAAAATGGATTTTCACGATTCAATTTGTTTCTTGACATTCCCACATACCCTCCTTCCCATACACATGCTTTAAAACATGCCCACACTTCCATACTGGAATACCATATGTACCCAAAACACAACCACTCCATCCTTAAAATAGGACAACTCAAAGTTCTCTCTCGTGGCTCCATTGAAATACTTGTCAAAGTTCTCCGGACTTCATATAGTCCAGCAAAGCCCAACTGAAATGATAAAAGTAGCAGAAGCAAACACCAACATACCCGATGTGTTATGGTAATAATGATAATAAAAAGAACCAAGAACTGCGTCAGCCATGGAAGTGCAACCATCAGGTCTGCTTTCAAGGAAGAACATGCTGCCCAGCTGGGAAGAGGGGAACTAGCTGACAGCCTCCTTCAGCAGCACCTTCAGGACTCAGCTGGGTAGCTTCTCAGCTGAGGCCATGCTCTTCCTGGGCCACCCTCCCAGGCAATGATGAAGCATGACAGGCTTATTCATATCTAGCCATGTCTGAACAAGACAGACTACTGTAACTGCAATTTTGTATAGAACTATCCGTTGCACTGACTCAGGCTTTGTGTGATCTGCGTTGCTAGCTGAAGGCTTTGCCCACCCACTCCAGTTTGCTCCCCCTTTATCCTTCAAGATATTACTCTTGATAAATCTCTTTTTGGGGCAAATAATAATAAGATCTCTTTTTTAGAGTATCAATTTTCCCTAATAAACTTTTTGCATTTCTAACTTCATCAGCAACTGCTTTCCAATAGACTGGAATTGACACCACCCTATTCCCAGTATCAAAGTACCTGGGGAACAGAGTCAGGAATAACAGTGGAAGACTGAGGGCCACCTGACTGGCTCAGTCAGTAGAGCATGTCCCCCCCTTTTTAAGATATATTATTTATTTGAGAGAGAGCATGTGAGCGGGGGGCAGGGGGTGGGCACAGGGAGAAGGAGAGAAAGGGAGAGAAGCAGACTCCCCACTGAGCTCAGAGCCCATCGCAGGGCTCAGTTTCACGACCCTGAGATCATGACCTGAGCCGAAATCCAGAGTTGGATCTTTAACTGATTGAGCCACCCGGCGCCCCAAGCATGTGAGACTCTTGATCTCGGGACTGTAAATTCTAGCCCCATGTTGGGTATAGAGATTACTTAAAAATGAAAAATATTTTTAAAAATAATAATAATAAAGTGGAGTTGTGATCTGTCCGTCATCTTGGTTTTTGTGTTTCCCAGCCCCCATCAACACTTCTTCGGAAAAAAGACGAGTAGAAAAAAATAGAGAGTTGTCTCCAACGCATCATACATGCATGCATGTAGCACGCATCATACACTGTTAGACAGGAATAGCAAGGTCTCCTATTTTGGAAGTGAAGTAATTGGCCAAAACAGTCCCTTATCCTCTAAGGCCACATTTAAGATGGACATTGGGGAGGGATTCCCTTCCTGAGGTTATACCTCTTCAGCTACTAATAGTATGACAAGAGACGTACGGGTGAAATGATCACTAGTCTTTATGCCAGACTTGGGGTTTAGTGAGCTCTTGCTTCTGTCCAATTCTCTGAGCTAATAACCAAAGTGAGACAACTCATCGAGTCTAGAACTGGACTTATGGGCTTCTGTTTCTTAGCAACAGAGTCCAGAGCTCTGTTGTTCTACTATAACCCTTAGCTTAATGGCTTCATCTCTACATCTATCTTATGAAATTCAAAATGGTGTTCTTGGGTAGGTAGGTGAGGCTCACCTGCTCCAGGCCTGGGTCCCGGCCACATTGTCGTAATTGGGAATTGCCCACTTTGTCAGGCAGAAGAGCTGGTTGGATGGGACCTGTGGGATTAGGAGTGTTTTAAAAATATTGATTCTAGCTCTTAGCTATCAGATTGAGCCACTTTCAACCTAAGTCCTCCTTTCTGGAGCACCATCGCAGAGGCCACAAGAAACAGCCAATACACTCTAAAACTCTTCCATTGTTGACTGTATCTTTTAACATTCCATCCTTTGGCAATAAATAGTTCCAGTCCCAAGATAAAATACATGATAGTCATCTGACCAGTTCTTTCCTACTTCAAGTGAAGGGTGATAAGAGTGGCCAACTTTCCAGGGTAGGAAAGAAGGGTGTTCACTCTTAGAAAACTATCCTTAACTTAGGTAATCCTACAAGCTGAGTGTCCTTTACACTCCAGTTTTGGTATGAGCTGTGTCATCATTTAGAACTTCTTTCTAGTTGCCAATAACAAAAACCACAACCCAGATTGGCTTAAGGAAAGAAAGATAAGCTATTGGTTCATGGTATTGAAAAGCCTTAAGATCTTCAGGGGCACCTGGCTGACTCAGTCAGTAGAGCATGCAACTCTTGATCTTGGGGTCATGAGTTCGAGCTCCACGTTGGGTGTAGGGATTACCTAAATAAATAAACTTAAAAAAAGAAAAGAAAAGATCTCGTTTCAGTCAAGGCTGGGCTCGGAGGAAGGTTAAACCAAAATGCGATCAGGAAATACCATCTAAATGTTTGTCTTGAGAAGGTTGGGCTTGATCTCTGACCCCACTTGAGAGAACTATCTCTAGAATCATCTTCCCAGTTCAATTCAATAACAAAAAAATTTGTTAAGGTGTGCCTTTCAACAATCCCAGAAAAAGCTTCATTTCTTTTTATTAGCTTGATTGGGTTACATAACTGTCTCTGAACAAATTCACTCTGGCCAGGAGAATGTAATATTCTAATTAGCCAGACTGAGTCTCATGAATTCTATTTTTTTAATAACAGCTTTATTGAAATATAATTCACATACCATGAAATTCACCCCACATGAACTCTTTGGAAGTAGAACACTGAATGAATACCACCTAGAGCACCTGGACTGGAAATTCGGGAGGCAAACTATCCCAGAACGAAATGGGCACTGTTATTAAAAGAAGGGTTAATGGAGTCTGGCCACCAAAAACTGAGTTTAAGCAATGTGAACTTATTTTCTAAGGATCCCACCTGACATATTATAGCTCTGTATAGTTCACACTTACCTCCTGGGTTGTTCCCCACGTGAAGCACTCTATGAGACTCGACCTAAGACCACTTACTCATTGCTTTTCGACAAATGTTCAAAAAGTCTTAGGTCTCAGGTTTATATCCCCAACTCTACCCGGCTCCATGTTTCCTGTATTGTTGACATGTGCTAGGAAAAAAAGACTTAGGAATTTCCTTATTTAAGACTCACTTTAGGAGTGCCTCGGTAGCTTAGTCAGTGGAGGGTCCGACTCTTTTCTGGTCAGGTCACAATCCCCGCACTGTGAAACCGAGCCCCACATTGGGCTTGGTGTTTGGTGCCCAGTGTGATTAAGAGATCCTCTCTCTTTCTCTCCCTCCCCCTGTGCCCCTTCCCCCACTCATGTGACCCGCACCTGAGTGTGTGCGCACCCCCCCCACCCAAAAAATAAATAAATAAATAAAGTCTTTTTTCTCTCTCTCTTTTTTTCTTTTTGGAGGAATAAACAGTCCATTTTATTGGGTTCGGACCAGGATTCCATGGACCTTGAGGACCTTTGTATATTTACCAGTTTTCTTCTCTATATTCTTTTTGGCCTGTTTCCATAGCTTCACGAGCTGCTTTTTCTTCTGGCAGTGCGTCCTGGCCTTCTCCTCCCTCTTCTCCTCCAAGGTGGCTCTACTGCCTGGTACTTCCAGCCAACCTCATGAGCCAGGCGCCCCAGGTAAGCCAACTTCCGTGTAGGCTTAAGGAGCACCACCTTAAAGGCAGCAGGAAGCACCACCCGCTTTTTCTTATCATAGGGTGACGAGATCCCATCAAACACCTTGAGGCGACCCAGGGCAGCCTGGCCTCGCTCAGACTTGTGGGGCAGCATGCCCCTCACTGTCCGTCAATATGGCTGGGTGCTCCGAAGTGGTAGGGCCACGGGATTGGTTGGGGTTCATGTGCTCATGGAGGAAGGCCAGGTAGTTCAACTTGTTTCTGTAGAAATTGCCAGAAATGTTGATGACCTCATAGCACATGATTACAACCTTCTGACCTAGAAGCAGCTCTTTGGCCACGACGGCTGCCAGGTGGCCCAGGAGTTGGCCCCGGCTGACCAGCACCAGGACCTGCCCCTATGCCATCTTCAGCAGCCACCCGGGAAAGCTAAATAAAGCCTTTTGATCAATCACTTATAGACTGAGTCTATGGCTCAGTTGGTTCAGCATCGGACTCTTCATCTCAGCTCAGGTCTTGATCTCCAGGTGGTGAGTTCAAGTCCCACATTGAGCTCCACACTGGGCATAGAGCCTATTTAAAAAAAAAGTGGCAACCCTACCCCCCCACCAAAAAACCCCAGAAATATCGCTATGTCAGAGCAACAGGGACATCTAAGGGAGATTTTTTTCTCAGTTTCCTAGCTTCTCGTTTTCCCTTGACATCTTTAGTAAAGTCCCTTTTATTCACTGTTGGTCTATGCAAGTAAATTCTTGAAGGAGATGAGGACAAGGACACAACTGCTATCTAAGTACTGACAAATGGTAGCAATAATTGTCTTTATTATTCATGACAACCATAACAAATGGCACCTTTTCTTCCCCCATGAGAGTGCTAATGTAGCCGCCTTCTTCAGGTAAAACAGATTTCTTTTCACCTGCTTCCTGGCAGAACATAGCTCAGGACCCCCAATTATGAGAGGCCATGGCTCCGTCTGAGTCCCATGTGAGCAGGGATGCTCCCTCTGAGGTAATGACAAGTAAGCTGAAGCCTAGAATAAGAAGCCAAGGGAGAGAAGGAGTGGGAGGAAGGAAGCAAAAGCATTCCCGGCAGAGGCAACTGCAGCTTCAAAGGCTCCAAGGCAGGGGGAAAAGGACCGGTGAGAGTAGAATGTATGAGTGGGCAGAGAGTGGCCAGGGGTGAGGGTTCTATGTAAACAGAGATCAGCTATGCTAAGCCTTCTATATTGCCAACCACCAGGGAAGGCTTATTGCCCTCAAGGAACTCATCAGGGATTACAATGTCAAATTTCCTGATGCTCAACATTGACTAAAGCTTGGTTGACAGATACAATATTAATAAAGGATTGCCTTCAGGGTATGGAGCGCATGCCTGTCTCTAAAAATCTATCCATCAGTTAAGTCAGATGAGCTGAGATCCAGACTGCACTGTCGAAGGTACTGTGACTTAATGACACACAGCCAAATTAAGGGACACATGGCAGCTGGTATCCAAGATGACCCCAGTGATGCTCATCTCTCTATTCCCCTCCGACACTGAATCTGGCTGAGAGGACACTGAGGAAACGACACTATGTGATTTCTGAGGCTAAGATGTAAAAGATATCGTAGCTCCCATCTCTTTCTTTCTTGGATCATCTTCCTCTGTGGAAGTCAGTGGCAATGTCATGAGGACACTCAGGCAGCACTATGGAGAGGTCCACATGGGAAGGAACTGAAGCCTCCTGCCAATCATGGCACCAGTCGGTCAACCATGAGAGTGCACCATCTTGAAGTGAACCCTCCAGTCCCAGTCAAGCCTTCAGATGACTATCACCCTGGCTGACATCTTGATTACAACCACATGAGACATCCCAAACAAGAGCCACCTAACTAAGCTGCTCCTGAATTCCTAATCCACAGATAAGGTGTGATATGATGAATGTTTATTGTTGGTTTAAACCAATACCTGTTGGTATTTTGTTATGCAGCAGTAAATTAAAGCAGACATGATAAGAAACAATCCTAACACACTATTTGCTACAATGACAATAACACTATTGATCAAGGGTATTGTCTATGAGTTTTAGAAAATTAGTTGACCTTGGTATACCTCAGTTTTTTTCCTGTCAAAGGAGACTAATTAATATATCCATTTTTCAAAATATGTATAGTATTAACTGGAATAATAGGTGTAGTTAGTTTAAAGAATGAAATGGAATCATAAATAGCATATAGAAGAAGCTCAGTAAGTGTCATCCATCATTACTATTTGCTGTTATTTGTTATGACTATTATTTTTTAAATTTTAATTTTAACCAAATATGCTTCTGCTTCCATTTTTCAAAATCAATTAGCAACACCAGTCAATGATCCCACCAGTTGAAACACCAAAAACCTGGATAATGTCCTTGACTGATTTTATCTTCATTCCTTACCTCCAATCAATCATTATGTTCTAATAATTATATCTACTAAGTATTGTCAGACTGTTTTCTTTATCCCATATCTTAGTTCAAGCCTCCATCAACTCCCATCTGGACTACTAAATAGGTCTCTAAATTGTTTCCTGACTCTAATCTTATTCCTCTCAAAACTGTTTCTTACACTGCATCCAGTGGCCTACCTATCACCCAAATATGATAAAGCCATTCCCTGGTGGAAACCTTCCACAAGCCCTCTGACAACTCCATAAAGTCCAATCTCCTCAGAATTACCAGTAAAACCTGTCAGAATCTGGCCATTGCCTGCTTCTCCTCTTATTAACATTGTGTTTCCAAGTGTCAGTTTTCTTATGTGTTGCCTTTGGTGTCTCTCTTCCACAGTGTTGACTTTCCTTTAGTGTTTGGTGGTTCTTGCTTTTGTTTTTTCTTTCTTGTTAATATTTGCTTGTGGGTCTAGATTCAACAGCTTATTTCCATGCCCAGATGAGGCTTTCTGGCCACCTATCCCAGTGGGTTTATGTTTTTTTGTTTGTTTGTTTTGTTTTTTGCTTTTTTTTTTTTGAGAGAGAGAGAGATTGAGAGAGAGAGGGAGAGAGATGGGGAGGAGCAGAGGGAGAGAGAATCTTAAGCAGGCTCCATGCCCAGGAGCCTGACGTGGGACTCAGTCTCATGACCCAGAGACCATGAGCTGAGCTGAAACTAAGAGTTGGACCCTGAACCAACTGAGCCACCTGGGCCCCCCAGTGGGTTCAAGTTTTGATCACTGAACACTGATTCTGATGATTTGTAGGTGAGAGGTGAATCATGTGACAAAGGTGAAGTGTGGGGGCACCCGTACTCTGAGAGTGGACATAAAAGGCTCCGCACAAGAATAAATGGTTAAAGAATCCATAGGTGCCTTTTCCACTCAGGCTATGCACTTGGTCCTGGCACAGCAAGATCTGCATCCCCTCAACATATGCTCTCATGCTAACCCCATTCAAACACCCGAGAAACACTTCTTGCCTTGTGTCAGTAACCTTGAAACAAGAAGACACTATCCTGGCCCAGTGCCATGAAGGTTTGTGAGTTGTGCCCTATCGAGTTCAGAAATATGTACTGTTTCTGCATGGAGGAGTTGAGAGGTAGAGTCACTGAAGGAAGAGAAAATACTAATTAATTGTCGTGACAAATCCTTCCTCTCGAGATGAATGCAATAGTTTTTAACATAATGAAAAATCATTCTGTAAGAAGGCTGAGCATCCATTTCCTCACTTGACTTTCTGGATCTGGAGGTTCTCTTGAACTAGCTCAATATTTGAAACAGTTGTACATGACAGCTGAATCAAATCTTGCAATGTTGAATAATTCATATTGCTTTTAAATTTGTATATATATGTTTAGAACATAATAGGCATGTAACATGATGCTGATTCTTTCTATTGGCAACTAGATGGACAGTGAAAACTAAATTTTTAACTAGCTTTTGATGTATTTTATTTAAAAATTAGTAATGGTTAAATAAAATTTTTAAAAATTAAATTTAAATTTCAGCCCTAAAATAACTTGATTAAAAAATCCAATGCTCCTGAACTTGAATTTGCAGTTTGTCATTTAATTCTGACAATTTAAAATATTTTAGAAAACAGCATTTTTGAAAACATTTCACATTTGATTCACATTTGATTATGAAAACATAATCACATTTACTTAAATTTACACACTTTGATAAAAGCAATCTAAATTTTGTACATCTTAAAGATTACATTTTATGTTTACTGGTTTCTGCTCAGTTCATGCTCTCAGGGTCATGGAATCCAGCCCCGTGCTGGGCTCTGCACTCAGCATGGAGTCTGCTTGAGTTTCTCTCTCCCTCTCCCTCTGCACCTCTTTCTCTCACAAATAAATAAATAAATCTCTAAAAAAATTTAAAAAACATTTTGTTATTCAAGTGTATTTGTCAAGGTAGAATGATAATATATATGCATGTATGTGTACATATATAATATATGTACAGTGAGAGAGCAAGTGGTAACAGAGGCAGCTTACTCTGAGCTGGAGCCCTCTGCCTATCTCCTGAATCACAATTCTCCTTTAAAGAGTAGTTGGTTTTTTTGTTTTGTTTTGTTTTTTTAGTTTTTATTTATTTATTTGAAAGAGAGCGTGAGCAAGAGGGTGCACCAGTGTGGGGAAAGGCAGAGGGAGAGGGAGAAGCAGACTCCCCACTGAGCAGGGAGTCCAACTCAGGGCTCGGTCCCAGGACCCCAGGATCATGACCTGAGCCGAAGGCAGACGCTTAACTGATGGAACCACCCAGGCGCCCCCTCTCTTTAGAGAGTAGTGTTCATGACTTTAGTTTGGAATTTTCCCCCCTGCATAGTCTTGGACAAAGTTTAGAGTCACCAATGACTCTTTCTTTGCTTTCTGACCCACAATTCTAACTTGGACCCTTCCCTGACATGCTTAGGAAAAAACATCCTCAGGCCTTTATTCTGGAAGCGAACTGTTGGCTAGCAGCATGGGGAGGCGAGGGAAATCCAATAGATCCTGCTGTTCCAGGTCAGATCGTTCAATAATTGTAATAATGACGTGTCCAGGATCTTCTCTCTTCTCCTATTTATTGACAATGAACTTCGGGTTTCCTTAGGAAAAATCTGTTCTTACCCTTGAAATATCATGGAAGGGTGTCTCTCCTATGTGTTTTGGCTACAGTTTCTCTGTTGTCTTTCTTTGTTAATCTGTTGCTATCAATGTTCTATTTTCCAGGAATTCTTTAACTCTTTTATCTGCAGCCTACAGCCCTTCTTAGATTTCTAGTGTCATGAATTACTGCTTTTAAAATACCTTTCCTGACATTCCAATAGACATATGCATAGGAAAGGAAATCATTGTTTGTGTTTAGCATGTCATCTTAATTCCAATATGTTTACTGACATTTTTCATCTCATTACCTGGAGCTCATGAGCTTTAGCGATACCAAGACGCTGGAGTTTTCTGCACACACACACACATACACACACACATGGCTGGGCCATGCTTCTATGCCTTTGGTGGTGTGGTTTTCTCTTTTTTCACTCAAAAACTCTAACCACCTTGGGCGCCTGGGTGGCTCAGTGGGTTAAAGCCTCTGCTTTCGGCTCAGGTCATGATCTCAGTGTCCTGGGATCAAGGCCCGCATCGGGCTCTCTGCTCAGCAGGGAGCCTGCTTCTTCCTCTCTCTCTGCCTGCCTCTCTGCCTACTTGTAATCTCTCTCTCTGTGTCAAATAAATAAATAAAATCTTAAAAAAAAAAAACAACTCTTACCACCTTTCTTGATCTGGTGGACTCTTATTTATCCTTCAAACTCAACCCAAAGCACTCTTTTTTCCAGAAAAGAACTAACCAATGAACTAACTAACTAAATAAAATAAGATTTCTGAGACTCCTCATTTTGGGTTAAGCCCCCCTTTCTCTGACATCTGTATACAGTGCATCTCTGAGGTTGCCAGATAAAATATTTGGGGAACACTTCTACTAAAAATTGTCTATTGTTGATCAGAAATTCGAATTTAACCAGGCATCCTGTTTTTGTTTTTCTTTTCCGAATCTGGCAACACTAAACATTTCCTCACATGTTATACTGTATGGAATTTATCTGCTTACATGTGTACCTCTCCCTTGGGTACTGGAAGTTTCTTACAGGAAGGGACCATGTCTTTTTTTTGGTGGGGAGTTAGCGTGGTGGGGGTGTGGCATGGAAACCATATCTTTTTTTTAATCTCTGTATCCTTAGGGGCTGACACATTGTGTGACATACTAGGTTATATTCATTGGGCTCTTTGGGTGGCAAGTAATGGAAACAACAAACTCAAACCCAATTAAACAATGAGGAATTTATTGTAAGGGAAATTCCTGGCCAGCTGGCTTCAGGAAGCATATGGAACTCATTGGTCTCTTTGTCTCTTATTCCTGCTTCTTCCAGCTCCTGGAATTCTCTCTTCTCTAACTGTGGTGGCTTTTTCTGCCACTCAGTGCATGGGGAGGGTGACTGCACAGTATTCCAGAATGGTTACATCTCCTCCATTCAAGAGATAGACACTAATTTTCCTTACCCCCAATTCCACCAATTCCAATTCCTGGGCAAGAGAATGTTTCAATCAGTTGAGTCTTGGAAAGGAGGTTCATGTAATAGAAGAGGGCCTACCTATGCCCCTGTGATCTGATAGGGAGTTTTGATTGTTGGAGGACAGGCAAACCTTAAAAAGGTTTCTACTACATTAATCAGAATTCTCCAGAAAACAGAACCAGTAGACTGTGTCTGTGTATATATGTCTACCCGGATCCGTCGTTCGCTCTATTGGAACCTTGAACTGATAGGATGAAGCCCTCCCACATCGCAGAGGACAATCTGCTTTACTCAAAGTCCACAGCTTTAGATGTCAATCTGATCCAAAAACACCTTCACAGAAACATCCACAATATTACTTGCCCACCTACGTGGGCTCCATGGCCCAGCCAACGTGACACATGAAATTAATGACACATTATCAATGCTCGATGAACATTTGCTGAATTGAAAAATTCTTGTTGTTTATGACATTTAAACAGTGTTATTGCTGTGAAGGTTTTCAGAGAAATTGTGATTGCAGGATCTTAGAACCAAGGAATAGCTAGGACTTCTCCTGAGCCCTGGTTTGTTTTATTCTACAAACCCTGAATCATGTAACTGATTTCTCTCTTCATCTTGGTTCTAAAGATGCTGGAGTTGAATTAGTGTTTCTTTTCTAGCAAACATGCAGTGCTCAATAGATGTATCATGCTTGCTAATCTCATCACTATCTACATATTATCTTTAAGACAATTCTCATTTTATCTTCTCTTTCTTTTTTTTTTTTAATAATCTCTGTGCCCAACATGGGGCTTGAACCCACAACCCCAAGATCAAGAGCTCCATCCTCTATCTTGTTTGTTTTTTAACTTAACTATAGTCAATATGCTGTACATTATATCCCCTGATCTTCTTTACTGTATAAATGGCAGTCTCTACCCTTTAACCACCTTCACACATGTCACCCACCTTCCCACCTCCTCCCTCTGGCAACCACCAGTCTATCTCTGTGTCTATGAGTCTGATTTTTTTCAGATTCCACGTATAGGTGCGATCACACCGTATTTGTCTTTCCTTGTCTAACGCATTTCCCTCAGCAAAATGCCCTCACATTCCATCCATGTTGTTGCAAATGGCAGAACTTCCTTCTTTGGTAAGGCTGAGTAACTTTTAGGGCTCAATATATATATCACATTTTCTCTATCCATTCATCCATTGATGGGTTGACGCTTAGGGATTTCCGTGTTTTGGCTGTTGTGAATAATCGTACGGTGAGCCTGGGGACGCATATGTATTTTTAAGACAGTGATTTCATTTCTTTCAGATAAATACCTAGAAGCGGAATTGCTGGATCATATGGTAGTTCTATTTTTAATTGTTTGAGGAACCTCCATACTGTTTTCTATAACGGCTGTGCCAATTTACATTTCCACCAGCAGTGCAAAAGTGTTCCCCTTACTAATTTGTATTTTATTTAGCAACGCTGTATGGAAAGAATATGAATTAGTAAAGAGAGGAAGCAAACACTTGCAATATTCTTGATCTACTTCTCAGAGAGCAAAGACCAACTTCCTTCATTTTGGGTGATTCTGAAAGGAGCAGTTTATGTTTTCAGGAATCATCATATGATCAGATTCCCACATCCCTTCCATTCTGGCATTTCTGTTTATGGTTTTAGAAGAAACTCAGCACATATCAATTGCTTACCTTTCAAAGCATAATGTGAGTCAAGTACTCCCTGCTCCAGTATGTTGTTAAAATACCTCTAGGCATTTTTTTAACCAGCTTAAAATGCTCTTAAAACTTATGCTGTTGGGGAACCTGGGTGGCTCACGCAGTTAAGTGTCTACCTTTGCCTCGGGTCTTGATCTCAGGGTCCTGGGATCGAGTCCTGGGATTGAGCCCTGCATCAGCCTTCTTGTTTGTTGGGGAGCCTGCTTCTCCCTCTCCCTCTGCCCCTGCTCACGTGTGCACACTCTCTCTCTCAAATAAATAACTAAAAATCTTTGAAAAAAACCCTTACACTGTTTTCCTCAGGTCTTCAAAAACGTTGACTCCTAGAGGAGGTCCTTTGTCTAGTGGTGGCAGAGCTGAAGAGTGAGGCAAAGTAAGAAAGAGTTACTGAGAACCAAAACAGAACCAGGAGAAGGGTCTTTGTAGTAACACCTGAATCTGTGCAAAAAACATGGCTGGCATTAGAATTTTCCTGAATAGTCTGGAAAGTCTCCTCCTTAATTATGCTGCTGTAGAATTATGTTTGGGAGGGTGCATTGAAACCACTCTATTTTTGATAACTGAAGCAATAGAAACTTTATTTTTATACCTAACTCTGAGAATTGAGGCTTTCTTATGTTCACGCAGTATCCTGAAAGCGGTCCAGGGCATGGAAGCTTTAAGTGCTGGGAGGAGGCCAGAGGATGGTCTCTTTCCTTTTCATTTATGTCACTTCCCTGCCCTGGTAAGGAAAACAGTCATCCTAAAACAAGAGAAGCTTTCATAAATAGTGTAGACTTCCATTATAAGGTTAGCACTATCTATTTCAGTTATGCCAAATAATTGCCAAAAGAAATAGGAGAGAAAAATATTGGTACTTTTACCATGAAGAGAGTATCTTTGTTATTTTAATTTAAGAAGCTAATTAAAAGATGAAAATATGTGTATTTCCTCAAAATGTATATACATCCCCTATATGTATTTCCTCCCAAAGTGCAATAAATAGGGTAAAAAAAGGAAGGGTTTAAGCAGAGTTGGGTGGGTATTTCCACAAATGTTTACTAGAGTATCGCTTTGATGTCTCTCTTCTTCCATGAAGTGCGTGTCGTGATAGCCAGAATGGGAACAGCAAGGACCAAGATGCCAACTCCTAACACTGGTGGTCAGAGGGATTTGGGCTTGGGGGACCGTCAGGGAGGGACAGGTGCATTCAAGCCGAGGTCACAAAGGCTGTGATAGCCTGAGACACAGGGGGCCCCAGAGAGGGAAGGAGTAAGAGAGAGCAAAGATGCTATGAAATAAGCCATGGAATTTGGAGGTGAGACCGAGACAAGAAGGAATAAAGCAGCAAGAATGGCTCAGAAAGGTCTTTCTCACTCCAGCTTCCCCTGCGTCCTGGTATTTTCATGAAATTACTGTGAAAGTGGGGCGCCTGGGTGGCTTAGACGGTTGAGCAACCTGCTCTTGATTTCGGTTCCGATCATGATCTCAGGGTCCTGAGATAAACCCCACATTGTCGGCTCCTTGCTCAGAGGGGATCCTTCTGCCCCTCTCCCTGCTCATGGTCGTGTGCATGCGCACGCGCTCTCGCTCTCAAATAAATAAATAAATCTTTAGGGGAAAAAAAAGGAAATTACTATGAAAGCATCAGAGCACACACCACAGATCCCTGTTCCTCAACTCTTCCCGCTCTTATCAGCCTCTCCCCTGTTGGCACCTGGGGGCTTTGAGAAGGTAGCTGAACACAGCTGGACAAGGGGCTTGGAGGAGAACCGGTTTTCACCGCTTCCTGGCCCTCTGTCTGCCCACATCACTTCAAAGAAGGGCTAGGCACAGCACTCTGTAAGCCTGGTGCACTAAAACTAAGTTGTTCTGTCTCCTTGCCTCTCTCCTGTTTTTTTTTTTTTTAATGTTTCTGATTAATTTCTTGGCTTAAAAAAATGAGTTGTAATGCTTTGCTTTTCTCTTTATTCTACCAAGTTTCAATGTTTATCTATCAGAGGACTTTACTGCAGCTAAAGAAAAAAAGGTGACTTCAACCTGTGGTGTGTTACTTCTCTCTTAAGTAATTAGCAATACAATGGGCCATGAAATATCCCATTTGGTATTCTAAAGACCAGTTCATTGTCAAAGACCCTGTCAATCCCTTACCTGATTTCTTCTTGGGCATTTTGGGGCCCAATCTTAAAAACATTTAAGATGATGTGATAATTTTATATTTTAAAAGATACATAGTAGCATGAAAGTTTTGAGAATAATAAAGCGAGACCTGTGAATTCACCATTTAAGGTAAGCACAAAGAACCAGCACTGTTGCCCTAAACTATGTTCAGTTGATCGATATTTTCTTCCCGGATCCTGCTTTTGGTGTTGCATGTCAACAAACCCGGGGTGACCTAGATTTTCTTCTATGTCATCTTCACATCTTATGGATTTGTGTTTTATATATTTAGGCCTATGATTCATTTTGAGTTAATTTTTCTGGAAGATGTGAAGGCCATGTCTAGATTTTTTTTTTTTTCTTTTGCATGTGGGTGTCTGGTCATTCTCACACATTGACTCCTTACTCCATTGAGTTGCTTTTGGGCTTTTGTCAAAGATCACCTGACTATGTTTTCATGGATCTATTTCTGGGCCCTCTGTTGGGTTCCCCAGATCTATTTGTCCATTCTTCCACCAGTGCCACACTGACTTGATCACTATGAGTGTGATGGTACGTCTTCCAGCTGGGTAGCTTCCACTACCCCACCTGGTTCTGCAGTATTGTGTTAGTTATGCTGGGAATGTCACCTTTCCATATGAACTTTAGTTACCCACTTTTGTTGATATCCACAAAATAACTTGCTGGGATTTGTTTGCAACAAATTCTTTCAATGTTTATTTGTCTGAGAAACTTCTTTTTTTTTTTCCCTTTTCTCTTTTGAAGGATAATTTCTCTGGATATAGAATTCTAGGTTGCTAACTTTTTTTCTTTCAACCCTTAATCAACACTTTCAATATTTCAAGTTACTCTCATCTTGCTTGCTTGCTAAAAAGTCCAATGTAATACTTACCCTGCCACTTCTACAAATAATGTCCTCACTCTTCAGCTTCATTCAAGATTTCCTCTTTGTCTTTGATTTTCAGCAGTTTGGATATAATATACCAAGATATAGATCTTTTTTCCTCCTTGGTCCAGTAGGATTCCTATAAGCTGGAATATAGTTTGGTGTTTGTCATTACTTTTGGAAAGTTCTCAGCTGTTATTTTTTTTTTTAAGATTTTTTTATTTATTCATTTGACACAGAGAGAGAGATTACAAGTAGGCAGAGAGGCAGGCAGAGAGAGAGGAGAGAGGAGGAAGCAGGCTCCCTGCTGAGCAGAGAGCCCGATGTGGGCCTCGATCCTAGGACCCTGGGATCATGACCTGAGCCGAAGGCAGCGGCTTTAACCCACTGAGCCACCCAGGCGCCCGTCAGCTGTTATTTTCTTAAATCAAAAAAATTCCCTTATAATCAAGGTACAGTGTTATATTAGTTTCAGCCATTATTACTTAGACTTTTCTTCTGCTCCATTCTCTCCTTCTTCTCCTTCTGGTATTCTTACAGAGTACATGATACAACTTTTTACATTCTCCCACTGTTCTAGGATCGTCTGTTTCTTTCTCTCATTCTCTTTTTGTTTTTCAGCTTAAGAAGTCTCTAGTGACATATCTTCAAACTCAGTGATTCTTTCCTCAACCATGTCCAATCTACTAATGGGCCCACCAAAGACATACTTCATTTCTGTTTCAATGTTTTCAATTTCTAGCATTTCTTTAAAAAAATTATTTATTTATTTGAGAGAGAGCATGAGTGGGGGTGGGTGGGTAGAGGAAGAGGGAGAAGCAGGCTCCCTGTGCAGAATCCTGACACAGGGCTAGATCCCCGGACCCTGGGATCGTGACCTGAGCCGAGGGCTGACACTTATCCAACTGAGCCGCCCAGGTGCCCCTCTAGTATATTCTTTTGATTCTCTCTTAGAGTTCCCATATCTCTGCTTACATTGCCTGTCTATTTTTGTGTAAGGCCCACTTTTTTCCATTAAAGCCCTTCCATCTTAATCACAGTTATTTTAAAATCCCAGTCTCATAATTCTCAAACCTCTGTCATAACTGAGTCTGGTTCTGATGCTTGCAATGTCTCTTCAAAGTTTATTTTTTGTCTTTTGACATGCCTTGTAATTTTTTTTTGCCAGAAGTCAGACATTATGTATAGGATAAAAGGAACTGAGGTAGATTGGCCTTTAGTGTGAGGTTTTATGTTTATCTGCTCCAGAGTCCTATAGGCTGTGTGTGCTATTTCCTATAGCTGTGGTGTCAGTGGCTAAAATTTCCTCTTGTGTCCTTGTCTTTGTCTATCCTGTTGTCTTTCAGTTTTCCTAGAGATGTCCTCCCTTTTAGATAAAATCCATGGTTTACAGGTCTTTCCATTGTAGTTCCCTATTATTATACACGGTCCTGTTGATGGTGGTGGTAAGGGGTGGGAGACAGAAAGCAGCCTATAATCCTATGATTAAGTCTCATTCTTTTAGTGTCTCTGGACTGAGACCTCCACAAGAATCTCAGGTATTTCTTGTCATTGTTGCTGTTGTTGTGTGCGTTTCTTCATTTTTTTTTTCCTGCCCTGTAAGTGGGATAGGAGGACTAGAAGTGGCTGGAATTGGGTATGTCCTTTCCCCCACATCCTTTAGGCTCTGACCAAATCCATGTTGGTTAAGATCTGGCAAAACTGTTTTTCTTGAGAGCAGGCCTTTGTTAAGGAGACCAGAATGCTCTGGGCATATTTCAAAATAGCTAGTTGCCCCCTCTGACTGCTAGAAGCATGAAGGAAATGTTCTCAGACTTCACCCTGAGAACCCGGTGGGGCTCCTAAGGAAAAATTGGTATAAGTGGGAGGATCTTCCTAAGACTGGGTCCTCAGGGATTTTCATCTCAATGCTCAGACCCCAGCAATTAGTCAATTGACTTTTAGGTTTTCATACTATTTGCTGGTTCCAGTGGCCATTTCTGCTCTGGGTATGCTCTGATCCTCTGAATTTCCCTTTCCGTCCAGTTTTCAGGGTAGGGATTTGTTCTGGATCTCAATTCTCTGATGACTCTAAGGAGAATTGTTGATTTTCACATTGCTCTGCTTTATTCTTGCTATGAGGCAACTTCCACACTCCTAACATGTTAGACCGGAAACCACCCACCACCTTCTTTTGTACAACTGTGAGCTGAAAACAATTTTTTGCAATTTTTAAATGGTTGAAAAGAATCAAAAGAGAATATTATTTCACCACTAGTAAAAAAATTACATGAATATCAAGTGTTAGGACCCATCATTAAGTTTTATTAGCATACAGCCATGGTCACTTATGTACCTGCTGCTTGCGGGAATTTTCATGCCGCACAGGCAAGCTGAATGGTTTTGACAGAGACCTTGAGGTCACAATGCCCAAAACGTTTATTATCTGGCAGAGGAAAAAAAAAATCTAATTCCTGCTCCTTATCTCTTAATATTTTCTTTTTCTCTTTTTTTAAGAGGTTTTATTCAAACTGTAATGTCACCTTTTGGAGTACCCCCCCCTTTCAAAAGATTTTATTTATTTATTTGACAGAGAGAGCGAGGGAGCACAAGCAGGGGGAAGAGTAGAAGGAGAGGGAGAAGCAGACTCCCCGCTGGGCCAGGAGCCTGATGCAAGGCTCCATCCCAGGACCCCGGGATTATGACCCGAGCCAAAGACAGGTGCTCAACCATCTGAGCCACCCAGGTGCCCCTTAATATTTCTTTATCATATTTTTAAAATCTTTTTTCTCTGTGCTACATTCTTGATATTTTACTTTCCAGTTTATTATAACCTCCGTAGTTGTATCTAATCTGCTGCTTTAGCCATCATTTCCCCCCTTTTCTTCCACAATTTTATTTAAAATTTTTAACATTGTATTTTATCCTTTTCCTGATCTAAGTGGCAAGTTTTGATCATCTCTTATTGCTTTTTGAGTAAGCAATTTCTGTGATACCATCTTTTATTTTTTTACACATTTCATATATATTTATTCTATATTCCGTACCTGATAATTCCGTTATTTCAATCCCTTGAGGTCTAAATCTGATGTTGCTACTTCTGCTCCTGATGCTGGATCGTTTCCTTATGTATTTGATGATTTTTGATCGTGAGCTCAGATTTGGTAGATCAAGGACCTGTCCAGAGAGGATTTTGCTCTGCTGGAAGCCAGGGAGATGAATTGCACCTGGAGCACTAGAGCCTTCTTTCAATTTCTCTGACTTAATCTGAGGTTCAATGCTCCAGTCTTTCTCTGTTGACCCAAGACATCTCTCCCTTGATTCCAGCACCAAGATTGGCAGTTAAATTGGTGCCTGTCTTTAGGCACACCTGGCTTTCCCATGGGCATGCTTCTCCATTTTTCCCCCTACTCAGTTTTCTTTTTTATTCTTCTAGACAATTAGGAATGTCCTGTAGTCTCAGCAAAATTTTTTCTATGCAATCTCAATGTTTTATAACAGGAGGGTTTCCTGGCTATCTAATCTGCTATATTGTGAGGGCGGGAGCCCCCTCCAGTTCTTTGTTCTACCCTTATGACTAATTTTGGCCCCCACTTGTTAGTTTATCTCCTTCCTAGGACAAGGTAAAGGAATTATCTCCATACTTTCTACCTTCTCCTTTCCTTTGTGACAGCCCTCTGTCTGTCCTTGCCTTGAGCACTCATTTTATTCCCTTAACAGACACCCGAACTCAGAGTCAATAATGATGGTATCTTCTCTTTGACCAAAGAAACATCCGTTCTTTGGTTTCTTGCCAAGGACAGAATTTAGTTTTGGCTCTTTTCAAACATTTTGGGTCTCTTGCCTCCTCCCATTTCTAAATACACACAACGTCTATTCTCAGCCCTAACCCACTTAAACACGATCTCTTTGTTGGCATGGTTTAATTTTTATTCACTGATGTCGTTACTTCAGGTCCCCCCTGTGGAACCACGATGTTCTTTCTTGCTCTTAGGGTCTCCACAGAGTATGGCTTAAAGCTAAATGCTTTTCTTCCTCAGTTTACATCACTGCCCATAGATTGTTCTGTCATTTTTAGGTTGATTAGTTACTTCTGCAGTTGTCCCCATCAGTTATGAATGGCTTTAGACGAACAGACGAGGCATATGAAAATACTTCGTAAACTATAAAGCCCTGTACAATGCTGACGATGATTCAGGGATAAGATACACAGTACAGCTTACGTGTTCGCTGAGGCAAATGCCCCTGACTTTGGTTATTTCGAAAACCTGTCTTAAAGCCTTCTGAAGCTGAAAAGTGGTCTGGACAGGAAGAGATGTCTGAGTCTTTCAAGGGGGAAATGGGACATCCTATTTAGAAGCAGGCACCTCTGAAACATGGTGTGGAAGAGTAGAAGGAATTAGTGTTTGTGGACACTCTGGATGAGAAGATTCCAGAAGCTATGTGAATTCAAAATGATGAATTAACGGTGACAACCAGCCTATGGTTCCAGGGCTAAAACTTGGAAGAGGCGGGTTTCTGAAGTCCATGCCCGAGTGGCACACGAAGCCTTATGGACAGCAGAAAGAGCCCTGGACTAGGATTCTGCAGACTTTTTTTTTTTTCCTGATGAAAAAAAATTAATCGCTGTACTGTCACATGGTAAGACCAGTTCCTTGTTAGGAGGTTGCCTTCCAGCTCAAATTCTGTGATCTGATCATCATTAACAGTTGACATGGTTTTGTCTGAGTGGAAACACTAGGGCTTGATTAATGGTTGGCTTTGTTTCTCTTAATTCTCTGGGTTCTAATGCCCATGTTTCTGTGTTCCTGACTTGTATGCAGGCAGTCCCTGAAGACAATGTAGGAAAGAGAAGACACAACCTCTCTTTCCCCTAGGACCTACTTCCACCTATTCCGTGATATGGTCCATACCCAAGTCCCAAAAGCTCCCAACAGAAGCACTAATATTGTTCTTGAGGCACATTCCTGAGAACATGGGACTTTGTCCCCTCTGTTTCTTACAGTACTTCTCAGACACTTTAGCATCAGGAACTCCAGAACTTTTTAGATAGTGCTCTTCACACACATGAAAAGCATAATCGTAATTTCTAGTGTTAGAAATATTTTAGAGTATTTTAATAAATTGCTGTTTGTCTTTCTGCCTTCAAGTCGTAGATTTAAGGGCACTGTGGAAAGTCTTCTCTGTGTATCTACAGATCATCTCAATTTGCTGCTACAAAGGTTACTTTTTTTAACTTCTTACTGACTCCTGATTCATCCTTAAAAGCCTGTGTGGGAATTCTCACTACCTGTCCCAATGCATGACCTACCATTTACACTTGTTTCCCTTCATGATATTGGGGTTGCCGTCCTGGTTCCTAGAAAATGAATCCACTTGGTTTAGTCACGTTTGAGTCATGCTTACCTGGGCCATCGACTGTAACCACTCCCATATCTGGATACAGAGGTCCGGGACTGGGAATTGGCCCCACACCATCCCGAATCAGAATCTCCCATTTTGCAAAGCTCTTCAGTAGTAAGGTTACATCCTCCTTCCATTTCTGTTTCTGCCTCTATATCTTTTGTCCTTCCAAGACTTTCAAATATGGCTTCAGAAAGAAAAATTGCTTATTTAAGATCTGGGCCTCAGTATTTACTTCCAGCTAAAATTGTTTCTCCCCCAACTAGACTGTAAGCTTCCTCTTGCTGATAGGAACTGTGCCTTCTTCTGTTCAGACTCCAGAAACTACAATAGGCCTGGCATATGGTAATTGCCACATCCTTCGGTAACTAAATGAGTTAATGATTTCTATTAGTGGACACTGAATGAATGAGTACAATGAGCTTCTCTATTATTTCCTATCTCTTGATATTGCTGACACTGACTTCAAACTTTCTCAAGTACAGCCCATCTCTAAAACAATATTTAGGGTTGCCTGGGTGGCTCAGTCGATTAAGCATCTGACACTTGATTTCAGCTCAGGTCTTGATCTCAGGTTTGTGAGTTCAAGCCCCATGAAGTACCTCTCCTCACTGAGCTAACATTCTAGAAGTAGAGAAATAACATACACATATTAGCTAGTGATGTATGCTTCAAGAAAACATAGAGCACTTTTATAAAGCACTTAAAATGGTACCTGGCATTCCAACAGCCAAAAGGTAGAAACAACCCAAATGTCCATTAACTGATGAATGGATAAACAAAATGTGGTCTATCCACATCATGGAGCATGATTCAAGCATTAAAAAAAGAATGAAGTACTGACATATGCTTGACCATGAATGACCCTTGAGGACATTATGCTAAGTGAAAGAAGGTGGATACCAAAGGACATTTATTGTATGATTCCATTTATAGGAAATATCCAGAACAGGCCAATCCACATGGAAAGAAAGCAGATTAACATTTACCGAGGATGGCGGGGCGGGGTGTGTGTGCTGGGAGTAAGGGTATGAGGTTTCCTTTTGGGACGATGAAAATGTTCTGGAACTAGATAGCGGTGGTCATTGCACAAGACTGTAAATGGACTGAATGTCACTAATGGTAAATTTCATGTTGCGGGTATTTTACCACATGAAAAAGAAACGGTACTTGGCATGATATAAACATTCAATAAATTCAAATGGAAAATTACCAAGGGGTGGCCTGGGTGGCTCAGTCGGTTAAGCGTCTGCCTTCAGCTCAGGTCATGATCTCAGGGTCCTGGGATTGAGTCCTATGTCAGGCCCCTTGCTCAGAGGGGAGTCTGCTTCTTCCTCTGCCCCTCCCCCTGCTTGTGCTCTGTCTCTCAAACAAATAAATAAAATCTTTTAAAAAATTACCTAGGTCAAATAAATTATTAAGTAAATTTTTGATCTCTGGAATCCTATGCAGTCTTTGAAGACAGTGAACATGGTCTGTTAGTACAAACATAGAAAGATGTCCAAATCTACAGTGAGAAATAAAAAGACCCGCAGAGAAGTCTACATGGTACAACTTATGGTCAAATACACATGCATACATATGTGTAATATGCCTGGAAAAAAACAGGACTGGAAGTAGACGCATAGGAAAGATGAGGGTAGTGGTTTCCTTTGGGGTGAATAGGTTGGGGGGAGGAGCAGGGTTGGTTTTGTTTCTGCACTTTATACCCTTGTGTATTGATTGCTTGCTTGCGTGTGTACGTACAATATGTAATATGCTGGAATTTTAGATGATGAGGTCGGAGTTAAGAGTATGAGATGGCCATCCCAAAATCCTAACCTGCTCCGAGGTAGCATTACCAGAAACACAGAATCCAGGACAAGGGAGGTAATTACCCATCATGAGAATTAAAATGTCTTGGCTCTGTAACTCGTTATGAAAAATAAAACTGGACTTGCCACGTAGTGTAAAAATCCTTCCGTATCCGTAAGTGGTTTTTGCCGCTGGTCGAGACGTGGTGAATTCTTCCGCTTCTCCAAGTGGCCAGCACACCACAGGTGCTCAGCAATGTCTGTGCAGTGTTCCTCAAGTCCCACATAGAGGTGGTCCTTAAGCTTTAGGGCCTCCTTTTCTCCATGTTGAAGCATGTCTTTAAGAATGAAGTTAAATGCAGGAACGTAAGATGCCATCAAGAAAAGCCCGTTTACAAGTCTGAACTCTTAAAAAAAATCATTTTATTGATCCTTTACCATACAAAATTTATTCAAATTACACCCATTTGAAGTGATAAGATCACAGCTAGAGAACAGGTTACCCTGTAACAAATCTATTTACAAAATCCATCATAAAAGCTTTTTTTTTTTTACATTATATTACATATTTTCTTTTTTTTAAACTAGCATACAACACAAAGCTAAACTGATTAGTAGTTTGCCTACTCCCAATTTTGGGAGAAATACTTCCTTTTGACAAAAAATCACGTACCCCGTAGGAAAAGAAATTCCCACAATCTGACAATTGCTACCCGACTCACTCTGCAAGCCATGTTCCTTCCAACCCCTCTTCTCACACACAGGCTGTCATGCACGCATCTGAGTTCTTATTTTCTTTTTTTCCTGAAAGCTAAAGCTTTAAATACTGCAGTTTTATTTACAGATCTACACTTAAACAACAAAAACGGAAACAAGAACCACCACAACAACAACAACAAAAAACCAGAAACAAAATAGAACACTCTTAAAAAATTACAAACCAGCTAAAAAATATTCTGGCAGTGTTTACAAATTAATTGCTATTTTTTCCTTTTTTTTGTACAAAATTGCTAGATAATGAAAGTGTGAGGAGACTACATATCAACTTAAATAAAACGATCGCTATGCACAGATCTGTACATGTGAACACACACCTAACACTGTTTGACAGCTCATGTGTTGCCCTTTATACACTTTTTATTTTGTAAGGCTCACGCAGTCATAATTCGCACACGTGTAACTTTTAGCCATTTCATGTGTGATCGTTAATAGCAGCAACTCAATGGTACCAGAAAACCTGCATACTTAGTACTCGAAGTAACACAAATACTGTAGTACTAACCCACTTTGTGTGCCAGATACTATGTCAGAAAAGAAAATTGGGTGACGCGAACAGAATACAGCATGGACAGCTCATTCACGTACACCAAGCTCAGCCCCACTAACTGGAAAAATCTTATGCATGAAGGAACTTTTAAGACTTATTAGTATTCCTTTCATTTTCAAAACAATAAATACGGCATTATTACATGACGGAAAGGCTTAACGAGAAAGTCAACAGAACACACAACAACCTAGCCAGGTGAGAGCTCAGTCTTTAGACTTTGGAAACAGATCAGCTTTGCACAGCTGGCAAAGAGAATCGTTACAAAGCTGGAAGCAGAGGCAGCTAACCAGATGAGATAAATATGGGAAATGGGGAAAAGCTTGGCATAAATGGTTTCCTATACAGGAAAAAACCCCACAGTGCATTTCCAGTAGGCACTTGACACAAAGCTCCCCCTCCTTCCCCACCCCGATGCTTCATCACAGACCACACTGCTGTTTGTACCAAAGCCAGTGTGTGTGAGGGAGGCTGGGGACGGAGGCCGAAGAAGAAAAAGGAGGATAATGTGCACCTTTGTTTTTCTTCCCAAACACACACCCACGCATACCACACAAAGAGTTTAAAGTGCTGGTGTCATTCGTTTTGACCTCACCACCACTTTGCATATTGTGGAAATCTACCTCGAGTAAACTGGCGGGGGCTTTCGTGGTTTTTGTTTTGTTTTGTTTTTGTGTAGTTTTGTGTTTTTCCCAAGGGATATCTTCGATTCCGTTAAACACACGAATTGAGTGCTACTGTGTCAGGCACATAGCATTTCAATTTAACTGTTTTCGTATTGAGGTTTGTTTTTTTACCTGACTCCCTCATTCCCGCTGGCTTCAGGATCCAAGCAATGGACCTGAGGTACCATGCCACGTGCCCAGCGGGAGAAGGGTACCTCCCCGGGGCCAAGGGGAAAGCCATTCTTGGACCTAACTGGTAGGATTTGCAGCTGACACGAAGCCTCCCACGAGGGGACACCATTCCTGAAGAGTAAAGTGGGAGATGTCCTGGCATTCTATCGCTTCTCCTCCACATAATGACTTCCCTTGGTCCAGTTTACTCCTTCATAGAGGAAGGGGAATGGGTTCTGGGCCAGGACGATTACAGCCCCCGACGAAGTGGGAGTGCCCTGTTCTCACCAGCTTTTAAGTATATGCCACTGACACAGTGGGGATGTCTTTGTCCCCAGAGGCCTCTCCATCTGACCCCATCCTGAGAAGTGGTCTCCCTGAGTGCAGAGTAAGAGAGCCCTTGCCCCAGTCACAGGGCCAGGAAGCCCAAGGATGGCGGGATCCACACCTGCTGCTTCTTGGGACTGCTATGTCATCTGACCTGGTTCTCCTCTCAAATGGGCCACCCGTGTCCGTGAGCGAGCCCCAGGACCGACTCGCTCCAAGCTCCCCGTCCTGGGAAAGGAAGCAAGATGGGGTGATGCTTCTTGCAGAGGCGGTTAAACTTTAGATCATAAACGTTTAGATGCTCTGATCAGTAGAGGTCCTCTACCTCTGCTTAAATAATGTGAATTAGCAAAAACCGCTTCAAAGTAAACAATTAAATTGAAATGGTGCTGGGTGCCACAGGAATGCTTAAATGGCAGCTAAAAAAAAAATTTTAAAAAAAGGCAAAAACAATCCACAGAAAACTCCTAAGTAAGCATTTGCTACAAATCAACTTTAAACTTACAAATATGTTGGGGGCAGGGGAGTGGGAGTGGTTAATGGAGACAGGAAAATCCACAACAGCTTCAGAGTGGCAGAATTCTACCGTTCTTCTGTATCTGCAACAAATATCGGAAAACAGGTTCTTCATCCGAAAGGCTGTGCAGGTTCTCTTGGCCTCCTACAGGACACAAGGTACATAGCTTACACTGAATTATGACAGTAATTTAAATATTCCTAAGAAGAGCTGAAAAAATCCATTTCATACTTTTGCATGACTTCAAGTTTACAGTTCCTGTCGTTCCATTCCATATTAGCAGACCCCAAAGACATGCATTCCGTGGAGAAGGCACGGCTTGAAATGCTATTAAGGAAGATTGCTGTTCTTGAGTGGGCCAGTTGGCCAGACCCCATTCCACAGCACATCCGTCAGGCACAGCAAGCCAATCCGGGAGGGAGGGAAGAAAAATATGGGTGAGAGACACCTGATTGCACATTTTCTCAATTGCTGACTCATCCAGGAGATTTTTGGAGCCTGGGGCAAAGCAGGGCTTTCCCAAGGGAGCCTGCGACTGTGCATTTAGACAAAAAAAAAAAAAAAAATTAAATTCATTAAAATGTCAGCTTTGTTCTGGAGTTTGTAGTTTACTTCATGATACTATCTTGGAGGAAGAAGGTAGGAAGGGACAACACTGCATGACAGATGTTCTGGTTCCATAATAAAAAAATATTGGTTTATAAGGGGAGGTCACACAAAGCATAATCAACTACACATGAAGTCTTCCACCAGCGGGAGCTTTTCCAAATCATAAGCATCAAAGAGATCACTGATGCCTTCTTCCTCCCCAAGGCTTAGGAGATAGTCTTCTTGGAGCAGGGGAGGCAGTAAGTTCACAAATGGTCCTTCTAGGTTGGAAGGAATTTGGTCCTCAGTCTGCTGTAAGAGGTTGGCTGGGGAGGCCAAAGGAGAAAGGTTTGCCATAGAAATCGAACAATCACTATGTCCTGAGTTGGTTGAAGCCAAGTCTGCAAGGGAAAAACAAAAAAAAGAAAAAAATTGGAGGAAACCAAAAAATAAGTTAGGAGAAAAATCACACCAGCTTGTTGGAAGACTATGCACGTGGCTGTTATAAAAGCAGGCACTCTCTCTGCTAAGGACAATCAGATGCCACTACGATGCAGCCTGCCTCATGCACCGTGACTGGCAGCCTTTCGTTGTTCTGGTCTAACTCACTCAAATTTTGGGATCCCTACTGTTAGCAAACAAGAATACAAATTGTTTCAAAGATTAGAGGCTAACAAGTTCAAACACTTCTCTCTGCTATCAGCTAGTCAATATTTAAAGGAAAACAAAACAAAACATACATACTGAAAAGCTGGCTTCCTCGCAGGCACTCACGGATTTTAACTTAGCCTTTTTTGAACAACTAACTTTTTAAAGATACTTCTTAAAAATGCACATAATAAGACATATACGCTTTGAATGTCTGTGGCGAAAACCAGTGATCTTTTGTTTTACCATCTGAGGTGTTGTGGCAATTACAAATGCTCAGTATTACAAATCAGACCTGAGTCACTGAAATCGCTCCAATTTTTGCTGCTATATTGAGACAGTACGGGGAAAGATTAAAGACATATCCCCAGTTTGAAAGTGGAAAAAGGGGGAGAACTTGGATATTCCTGGGGTCTTCCTCCCATATCTTGTCCGCATCACCGTGGGGGGTGGGAATGAGGACGGGAGTGGAAATCAAGTTCAACTTCTTCGACAAAAGGCTCTTGGCTCCAAACTCGTTTCCTTTCGCTAACGTGATCTCTGTAGCATCATGAGAAGGTGTGTGGCCAAATGTAGGTGATGATTCACCCAGACAGCTCACAGCTTCACTCGGCACCCCAGCGGGCTTTCCAAAACACTGTAAGGGAAGTGATTTCTGCCCATAGCGAAAGCCTGAGGGACTCTGTCTGTGGGAGAAGTCATTGGCTCAAGAGCATGATTTAATTCTGTAATTAGTCAGACTGCCTTTAAAAAAAAAGTTACCTTAATAACGTTTAATAACAGAAGTATTTGGTTCTTGCCTAGGCATGTGGTTCCGACACCGGATCCTTCCGGTCACCATCGTTTTTAATATAGTTTCCGAATGACAAAAGTGGAATTTTTACCTTTGGAAGGGGGTTTCGGGATATTCCCATTGTGGTCTTGGTTGTTTGTTTTCATTGGACTGTGTGTTTCTGTCTCTTCTGGACACAAATAAACCTCAATGGGCCCTTGGGTACTTGCCAAATGTATTTGTAGGCTCTATCGACAGAAGAAGTGAGAAAAGTTCAAACTGAGAAATGAGAGCTATAGTAATTTTTATCTAGAAATGGGAAGTGAGGGTAATTTTCATTGTTCATTTAGCTTCTTCCCTGGTAGCCCCCCTGCCCCCCATCAATCCATGACTGTCATTGTCTAGGAGGCGCCAGCAAACTGCAGCCCGAGGGCCACATCCAGTTCACCAACTGGCTTTGTAAATAAAGTTTTATCGGCACAGATTCATGCCCATTCCCACTGTTTACAGATCGCCTCTGGCTGTTTTTTTTTTTTTCCTTTCACGCTCCAATGGCAAAGTTGTGCGGTTGAGTAGTCCCGAGAGACTTATGGCTCACAAAGCCAAAAATATTTACTCTCTGGTCCTTTAAAGAAAAAGTTTGCAGATCCCTGCACAAGAGGAGGTGAACTGTGTTCTTTAAATATATTCCTCCTATGCAAACTGTGAAAAGGTCCTTTAAGTGTTCCAAATACAGTATTTCCTTGTTGCTATCCCATTACAGTAGGGCGTTTTTATGTGAACTTTAATAACCACTGGATAAATAGTATTCTTAAGTGTTGGGAGCAGAGTTTAATAAGAGAATGCAGCACACTAACATCTCAAATTCTTCTTCATCTGGGTCATAGAGCTATTATTATCATTTAGGTGAGAATGCTACCCTAGATGGGAGCTTGTGAATCTCACTCTCTTTTTATTTTCTATGCATTTCCTTTTTGCTACATTTCTTTCTTATAGTTATGGTCCAGACCTATATTAGCAAAGATTATCGGAAACCAATCACAAAAATATGCTCCCTACTGTCTTATAATAACTTTGTCTAACAATTCAGCCAAAGTTGTATGTGATTTCTTAAAAGTAAACATGTTCTAAAAGACAAATTCTTAAAATGTGCTAAGATAAATTAGGGAGATACTTTTTTAAAAAATATTTAAGTTAGGGAGATACTTTAAAACATTTATGTCTCCGTTCTTGGTGGGGATCATATTCAGGGCAATTAACATAAAATTCCCCAATGGTTCAATCAGAGCCCCCAGATACCAAATGATGAGAAAGAAAAAGTACCAGAGGGAGAGGGCACCATACCTACCCTGTGTTCAATGCCCCATGATGTTAAAATTAGACTTTTGGGACACTCGATACGTATTGAACTGCTGAAATGTTTTTGAAGTTTGGGTTGGGTAAAAGGGATGAGAACGAACTATCGAGAGTCAGGAGGATACACACTTTGACCACAAGTCAATGATTCTTTAACTTCGGGCGTCCTACAAAGATCTCTGCAGATGAACAAAGATGTTATCTCCTTACCTCTACTGGGTCAGGCACTTCAAGTCTTGTTTCTGGAGGGGCTTTGACAACTATAACAGTTTGGTCTTTAAGGCCACTAATTTTTTGAATATCTTGATATGTAACGTAAGCTAACGTAGTTGAGTATTAAGGAATGAAACCATTTAGAAGATTGACAGAACAGACACATGGAAAAATTTTCAAGTAATTTATGACTTGTAAGAATATACTGGTCTCTCTGTCTCGATCTTTAACTATATGGGATCTCTCGCAAATCTTTTCTGGTTGATATTCTAAACAACAAGACGAATGTATAGCGTTTTCCTACCCATTTCTAAAAAGTCCACGGCGATTTAAAATGTTAAACATGGAAACAGAACAGTTAAATTATCAGAAGAAAACCCAAACCCAGTTTGGTCAGGGATTTCCTAGCCCGGTTGCTCTGGAACATGGACTTCTGTGAACTTTGGTGAAGTGTTCTGTCACTCAAATTGAATGATGGCAGATCCCAATTTACAGGAAAAAAAAAAAAAAAGTAAGCTCTTTTGCCCACATATTTCTTGGAACTCCAGTAACTTCTTTCTGCTGTTTGACCGTTAGCAAATGTCTGTAGCCATGCACATGAATGCGTGAGTAGCAAACAGATATACGGGTAGAAGAACTCAGAGGATGGGTCAGGCAGACAGCTTGTTTTCTTAAGGGCACCCGGGCTGGTTGGGATTGTATACTGCCTACCGATAAGAGAGTTATTATTTCTGTTAGAAAGAAGTTATCCTTTGTATGATATTACTATCAATATTTCAGTGTTCACAAGGAGGGAAAGCAGCTTCCAAGAGCTCTGCAACCTGAATCAATTTGAGAAACACTACTGCAGGAAAAGAGAGTGGAAGAGTATTTCACTACCCTTGGTTATGACTTCTGAGCGCTGAACAATTCTTTTAAGCATCCTGGCAGCCGAACCTAAGAGGATATCATGAAAGAATATGGTACTTACTACATGATGAAAAGTATTCATGCAAGCTTGCCTGGAGAGAAGAGTTTTTTACACGGCACTAAAGGAGCTCACATAGTTTTCTTATAAGAGTCACGTAGCTCTCTTGTATAAGGGACATGGAGTGACATAATTAATGTATAATGTCTTTGGCCATTGTGTTTTTTAGGTTAGCCCAGAAAAAATGCCTAGGATAAAACAGCAAATCACATGACTCAATGAAGGCATTTCTGCAAGTAATATAAT
This sequence comes from Ailurus styani, assembly GCA_002007465.1. Taxonomy (NCBI): domain Eukaryota; kingdom Metazoa; phylum Chordata; class Mammalia; order Carnivora; family Ailuridae; genus Ailurus; species Ailurus styani. The sequence continues at coordinate 2,038,539 of LNAC01000218.1, forward strand.
ATTAGCAAATAGAGTCTGTGATCTAACACGTTTCATACAGAAATAGGGTTTAGAGAGTCAGGAGGAAATGATGTCTCTTAGAACAGTGGCTTTTAATTAGAAACTGAAGGAAGCTAAGAACCTACTGTGCGGAAAAAAGCACATTCATCCCAAATTTGCATGTATTTTTAGGGGTACCTATTGCAGACCGTCTTCTTTAAATCTTAACAGTGGAGATGACAGCAAATTCGGTGCTGAGCGTGACAGGACAGCTCAGGCAAGAGTCCAGGTCTTAGGTCACCATGTATCTCGTCAAGGAAGTCAACTTTGGACTTCACACGAGACTTGACTGTTCTGAATTTTTACTGAGAACATGCAAAAACTGATAACCAGCTACTTACCCCCAGAGCCCACTGTCAAAAAGCTACGTGACAAGACCGTATTAAAAGAAAAACTCATCTACAGTTACTCAACATCCTGCAGGAAGGAGAATTTCAACACATTCGTGAACAAGCTGTACCACATTCGGAACTGAATGGCGAATTGAAATGAATTGTGCAAACACGTTTTCTAATCTTACAAACTTAAAAGTACTTCCACTGTGGCTCCCTCCTGAATTTTCTTTTTTGGGTTAGTAGCTCCCCGCAAGGAAGCTTTCAGTTTCTGCAACAAAGGCCCCAGAGGAAGCTAATGTCGGCGACAAGGTTGTCAGCAGCACGTTCCAGAGAGCTGCCAATCACGTGTAACCACCCTGTCTCGTTCTCCACGGGGCTCCCAGCTGAGGAGTGAATGAAACGGCCCGACTAGAGCTATTCTTGTTTCTTCCCCTGTAAACTCACTCTGGCTGCCACTGGGGGGTTCAAATCACCACACCTCTTCTCCACCTCACTAATCACCGGTGGACAAGATCAATCCTGTGGTCAACAGAAAATGAACAATCGCAGTTTCAAAAAACTGCCTAAATTGGAAAATAAATGTCCCCCTACTATCCAAGGGATAGCCTATCAGACATAAAAGGTAATGTGGAACAATCAGAAGTGGGGAACACAACTTAAGACATGGGTGTCTTAAAACGTTGGCTTTATCTTCTCCGCGTAACTGGGAATATTGCAAAATCGTCTTGTCAACACAATTAAGTCATCTTTCCCCTTCTTGTCGGGAGTGAGATGATGAACAGTGAGTTTTCCTGTGATGGCCAACAGACTGTCAGTCAGTTGACAAGAACTGGCTTTTAAAACTTTTTATTTCTAAGGACCAATGCCTATAAATAAACAGACGGAGATGTCTCAGGCCTGGGGGGCTGGAAGGGGGGAGGGTGCTTCAGAAATCAGTTTCTGGTGTTGAGCATCAGCATTAACGCACAGCAGAGGTTACAGAATGATTTTTCTAGACTCTTCGTTCCTTCAGCTATAGCTCAGACAGATTCAACAAATTCCAATTGCTCCAATATCTGATGAAAAGAAAATAGAATGTGAGAACCCCAACAGTGACAGCGAACGCCCACCAAAAATCTGGGGAGACAGAGAGGGAGCTACTGGTTGTTGTCATTAATATTAACACCGACCCCTTACCTATCTTAGAACGTGCTGCCTGACATGCGTGTGTCCATATGTCTCCAACCACATGTGAAGAACATGCATTCACGAGAGTAAAATTCTACCTGTGCAAAAGAGTCAGCCTGTCAACACTGGGTGTGTTCTACAAGGCACTAACCCCCAAGGAACAGGTGCACAAAGGATATCTTTGATTCTCTGAATCTTCAGTTAGCAGTTTGAGGTCCAGGGTGCAGCTTTGGATCAGTTCATCTAATTTCTTCTCTTCCTGGCTGAGCTCGGTCACTTCCTTGGACAGGCCTTGACACTGGGCCAGCATGCCCCCATCCTCAGACAGACTGCAGCCCCTGGAAACCCAAACACAGACTCTTCGTGGCTGCTCGGGGGCCAAGGGGGACAGGGTGCGAGGGAGGGGCAGGAAGAAATGGTCCTTTTGAGTAAAATGTCCCCTCTTGACACAGGAGGTCACACTTGTCAGCCAAATGTTAATATCAGAACATTTATACATTTGTATAGATTTTTGGTCCACGCAGTCCTTTACCTTTCACACCATAGAAATTAAGGTGGTGGGGGGGGAGAAATCCCAAAACCACAACCCTGTTATTTTCAGGTTTCTTTCCTCCAGGAGGCCTGTGTTTTCAGAAGGTTCCCATTCAAAGGGCAAAGGAGGAGCTCCTGCCTGCCACATGCCTCCCAGGAGGAAAGAGAAACAAAGGGCGGAAGAAAAGGATAAAGAGACGTCGAAAGATAGAAAAATGTGAAAGAAAATAGGAGTGGTTCAAAATTCAACGGAATATTATTCAGGAGGCACAAAAGACCTAGGTGCTTCTGCGAACCACAGAAAAGGAAAAAGGAGGTTAAGGGAACAGATGTGTGTCCCGTGCACAAGAACAAAGACCAACACCCAACAGGTTTCTCTAAACCACAGGCCAAAATGGGTCACTGAATCGTCACAAAATTCCCCAAAAGGACAAAAAGTTCCTCGTGTCTGAGGGAATCTTTTCTCAAAGCCACCCTGTAACAGATTTGTTCCTTCCCATAATGCTTTCATCGTCCCTCCTAAATTACTGGCCATACGCGGGCTCCGTCCGCAATTCACAAACGAGACCAGCCACGCACTGAATCACCCGTGGGGGAGGGGGGTGGAGAGGGCACACGTGTTCCCCGCCCTGCTTGCCGGGAGGAACTGAGGCTGCTAAGTCTTGCCTCCATTTACCCAGAAAGCGAGCTGACCTGCTGTTAGAGCCACGGATGAGGAAACGTAGCCGTGGCACATCTACACGGATGTGTTCATACACAGTCGTGGTTCATTTCCAAGCCCCCGTTAGAGACACGCCGAAGACATGTGCCAGCATCCTTTAGAGGACACGCGTCAGCACATGCACGGCCTCCCGGCTGCTGGTGAACGGCATCCTCCGGGGCGTCTGCAGGGCCCCTGACCCAATCCCGGGACCCCCTTGCCTGGGGCTAATCAAACGTCTCTGACAGTATCGAGAGGGTCAAGAGACCTTGAATTTCGGGCTAGGGAGCTCAGGGGCAGCGAGGAGGAGACCGCGGAAGGGGAGCGCGGGCGTGAACGTGACATCTGGGGCCGGGGGTCATGGCTTGTACTCACATCCACTGCACGTTGTTTTTCGACTTCTTCTTGATGAGGTGGATGCCTTCCAGCACGTTGGTGATGTCGTAGATTCTCCGCTTTTGCACCTTCAGCACCTCGGCCGCCTTGTTCAAATCCAAGACCCCGTCAGGGGACTGGCTCAGCAGCTGAATGAACTTCTTGGTGAGCAGACCAAGGGATGTGTCATACCGTGTTTTTTCTGAGGGAGATTTTGGAGCTTAAAGAAAAACAAGAGCCGAGCGGGTGGGGGGGATAGGGGGAAAGGTAAAGAAATGAAGGGTTTCTTTGCAGGAAGGCAAGCCCTCTCCCCCCGCTGCAGCCTGAGAATTAGCGTCGAAGCAAAGCCGCTGCCGCTGTTCTGGCTACGCTACAGAAAGCTACGAGATGGCTTTATTAGAGAAGGAAGGGACAGTGCGAATGCGGGTTTGATGAAAACGCTGTGCTGTGAACGTCCCAGGGGCTCCTCCGTGGCCGCACCCTCCTCCCCGGGTCTAGGGGGGAGTCCCGCACACAGCAAGCGCTCAGCGCTATCTGCTGTGGTCTCCAAGGACCAGCCCGTGGGGAGCCCAACCCGAGGGGCCCGGGGCTGCGAATCTCTCCCGCACGTCATGACAGAGGGGCTCACACCGACCCCTGGCAACTGGCTTTGCAGGCTCCATTGTCTGTGTGTGTCTGGGACCTGGTCCCCAGCTTTGCAGGGACTGCTTCTTGTCGATGACGAATAACTAACCAGCCTTTCCATCGACTCACCCCGTCCCTCTTGCATGTTACGTCCTCATTCGATATCGTATTTATTCTGTCGGGCGGGTGCACAGCACAGGGTTTGGGGACGGCCCGACTCAGAAACTCCCCGAAAGGGGAGAACAAAGTCTCATTGAGAATCCCCGTTAAATGCCAGAGACATCAAGGGCTATACTTCACGGTTTCCAACCTACTTTTCTCTGTCTCGTCAAAGAAACGGTCGGAGGAAAGGAAAACGAGCTGCAGTGGGTTGGGTCTCGGTCCGTTCTGACAGCGCCGGGTGCGGAGCCCGAGAACGAGGCCGGCGCCCACCTCACCGACGCTGGCACAGTTCTCTGCCCAGTGAGCCTGGTCTCAAAAGTGAGGTCCGGGAAGGGAAGTTAAAATTAAATTTGATTACAGAATGGTGCCAGGGAGCTTGTATTGCGAGCTGAAAAATGACACCGCACACATTGAAAGAGGCCTCCCCCCGAAATCAGTATTCAGGGGCCGAAGGGACCCTCCAGTGTCTGTGGGGTGAGTGCAGACACTGTGCTTCTTTTCTGGATAGGAAAAGAGAGAAATGAAAAAGGACACGACATGCCACAATTCCCCACGCCTTGGCACCCTCTCAGCCACCAGCTTTGAAAGGTGGGAAGCCCACACCGAGGAGAATAGGAGGCGAAAGGGATCCTTACTTTTTGGACTATCTGGACTTCGAAGGGCGGCTCTTCCTTTGCCCTTGGGGGTTTTTAAGCCATCTGAGAGGTACTGATGACCGCTTTCTCCTAGCTCCAGCCTTCGCTTTGCCTGCAACGTGAAAGTACAATCGTTCGTCACCGGTCACGTGGGCGATCACAAGCAGTGGGGCTGTTTGGGATCCGGCCGGGCCAAAAGGGGCGGGTGCGCGCCGGCTGCGTCCCCTCTGCTCTGCCTCGCTAGGGGCCCTGTCATGCCCTCCAGCCGCTGCTGGCGCCGAAACCTCTTCACCTGCAAGGGATGACCCGTCTAGGCTCAGACGGACCCGTTCCCCGGTCCTGTAGGATTAGGCTCAGGGGCCACACTGCTTACCCCTTCACCGAGTCAACATTATGTGCCGGGTGCGGGGTGAGACAGTCAGACCACAGCAGGCATCCTGGAACGTAAATTCGCTTTTCCCTCGCGCCACTCCACCGCCTACCTTCATCTCTGGTTTGGGTGGGACCTCCTTCCTTGTGTTCCCCCCAAATACTCTGTGTTTCTGTTCTATTAGAACGCTTACTGGATAGAAGGGTTCTTTTACTTATCTGTTTCTCATTTCCTTTACGGCAGGGGCTGTTTCCCATTTATCTTTGGATACCTAGGGCTTGGCATAGAGCCTGGGTTTCTGCAGGTATTCAATCACTCTCTCTATACATATGTTTATATTCAATGAAAGAGGGATTAAACAGTAACAGCTAGTCGCAGACTGTGAATGGTCATTCATCAGAGTAATATTGCAAATGCTCAATCTTGGGGTTCAACTATATTCCTGTCTCCATTTTTGTCATCAAACCTGGCAAATGAAGAGGAGTCTTCATCCAAGTTTTTTCTTTTTTTTTTTTAGACAGAGGGAGGGACAGAGGGAGAGAATCTTAAACAGGCTCCACGCCCCACACGGAGTCCACTACGGGGCTAGATCTCAGACTAGCCCCGAGATCACGACTTGAGCTGAAATCAAGAGTCAGACGCTTAACCGACTGAGCCACGCAGGCACCCCTTCATCCAAGCTTTTCATTTAATTTAATTTTACTTAAAAAAATATCCACTTAGTGTCTACGGACTGGGCACTGGGCTTAGGGAACAGAGGTAAAGCAAGGTAGGTAAGAGCGTCTGTCTCCCTAGCCTGTAGAGTTGCAGAGAGGAGACAGACAACGAAGTAACTGTTGTGTACTAACTAACCGTACAGTGGGTGTTTGGACAGGAGGGGCACTGACCAGACACCTGGTATGGCCCCGTGTCTTCAGGCTCATTGGAGGTCACCTTCCTCTCACGAGGAGATACCCAATTTCAAACTAACTCCTCGTGACACAGAAACAGAAGGAATAACTTATCAGCTGAGGACAGAGATTCAGCTTCTCTATAGAAAGTTGTCCGCGAATCTTGCTCTGTTCACTCCAGCAGCCCCTAGCCACGTGTGGCTCACCCAAATCAGCATGTGCTCGAAGTAGAAAATACATGCTGGAGGTTGAAAACGTAGCACAGAAAAGGGTAAAGGATCTCACCAGTTGTTTTTACATAGATTGCATGTTAAAATGATACTATTTTGGCTTTATGAAATGTGATTAAATCAGATGATAGTATGAAAATTATTATTTTACCTGTTTCCTTTTGTATATATAATATATAAATAATATATATTATATATGTCATATATATAATTTATATATATTATTTATATATATTATATATATTTTTTTACCCTGTGGCTTGCCTTTGTGGCATACATCATCTTTCTGTTGGGCAATGCTGGGCTGAACTTCACTCTAAAGGCCTAGGAATGACATTTGGCAAATTTCTTAACTTCATTTTCCCCTCCCAAATATTCGGTCAAATCCCTGTGTGACCCTGTTGTTTTGGTTGGCCCGGCAAACATTCCCTCTTCATGAGGCAAAGGCTCCCTGATTGTTTTGGGGGTGAAACCCTCCCCGGTGCTAGTCCAAGTGCGTTGTCCCCTCCCCCCCAGGTGACCCGGGCCTGGCTGATCTTTGTGTTCCATCCTCCCCCTCCCTCACAATGGCCAAGGTGAGCCGCATATGACCAAAGTGGGATGAACAAAGGCCAACCCCAGGGATTTTTCTGGAGCTCCTGGCAAGAAGGGGTTGTGCCTTCCCAGGAAGGCTGACATGAGCCAGAAGCCATGGAGAATGGCGGGCCCACAGGGGCAAGTGGAGTGTAGACATGGAGAGAGAGGGTCTGAGGCTGTCCTTCAGAAGTCTGAATCAAGGTCATACACTGGGAGCCATGGTTGGTCTTTGCCCCAGATTTCTCCGTTGCATTAGCCCATAACATTTCCTTTTTGCTTAAAGCTTTTGGAGTTAGGGAAATGGAAGTGTGGTGTTGCAAGCGACAGCCCGTGGAACAGGCTGAGTTGACTGAGCCTTGGTGCAATGGGGAGCTGGCAAGCCTCACTCAAGAGCGGCAGAGTGGGTGGGTCACTTCTTGGGGCCTTCAAGAAATTACCCCCGAGAGGCTTCAACTGAGGCTTGCCTGAAAGTCAAGAGGGGAACAGCTTTGCTATGGAGGCCTTGTCTCTCCATAGAAAGCAATCCAAGAGATACGGAGCTGTATTCCCTCCATGTGAAGGTCCCCATAAGGAAGCCAAATGGGAAAAGAGCTTGGGACCCAGAATTCTTAAGCTCCGAACTCGGGAAGTCTGCATACTCTCCTTGAACACTCGCAATAAAGAGCCACCCACCAGCTAGCGCCTGGGGGCATATTACTTTTGTCTCCCCATCTAGGCTGTTGTTCCAAATTGCTTTGAGGCAAAGGCCTAGGGAAGCCCTAAGCTGTAGGCCTGGGAAATTCCCAGAGATCTGTTGCTAAGAAACCGAGATCTAACTTCAAGGACCAGGACTAGGCAGGCTGTGTGACTTTGGGTAGTTGATCCGATCTAAATTCCAGATAGAAAACCTACGGAATCTTAAAGGCACTTCTGCTGCTAGAGAATCCGAGTCCAGAAAGCAAAGGTCTATGACACAGCTCCACCTTTCAGGGAATCAATCACCAAGCCAATAGGTCAACCGCAAGAAGAAATGAGCTGCGTTGGGAGGTCGGGCCCCTGCAAATCCTCCTGGAGGGCAGAAATCGGGGCGGTCCTCTGGGCTGCACGAACACTCACGTCCCCACCCAGTCTCCCACGGCCTGGAATTTATCGCTGTGCAGGAGACAGGACATGCTTTGGGAGGCGATCACTGTGTCATTTCCCTTCTCCCAGTGGACGTTTCTGATGGGCTAGCCCGTGAGCCTTCCTCTGCCGTGCAGTGGCAGCAGCTGAATGGATCTGAGAGGAACACATAGTACTTCCGACCTGTAGCTCCCAGACCTGGGGACGGGCGGACTAAGTGGGCTCTCCTTTGGGAATGGGCCAAACACTCTGGTCTCTGATGAAGCAGCGTTACTTCAACAAAGGCAAGGCATGCACGCTGGGTTAAAAAACCCAAAAAACTGGATGGGAGATTTTCAACAGTACAGGTGGTCTCTGCTCACACCAGGGCAGATGGAAATCTCTCTCAGCTCCATTTTTGTTTGCTCTCTCTGTGACCATCTCCCCGAACTGTGAGTTATTCTGTTTACAAAGAGACCTTCATATCCCAGGGCCCCCACCAGTAAAGTGACTCATCTACCTGGTGCTCAGAAGGCCCAGCCACTGGGTCCTCAGTAAGAGTCAAGGCTGGACAGGAGGACTGCTCTGCAGATCACCCACACCGCCATATTCCTGAGGCATTGTCAAGGGCAGCTTTTATTATAAAGGAACCGTGTGCTAATTTTAGAACCTCAGCCCAAACGGAGATGACGTGCCTCTGTAATGAAACACTTGCACTGTTAAATTTCTGAAAATGTATATATAAAAATAATAGGAATAACTGTCAGGCAGCCAAGCAGTGGGCTGTGAGGGGGAACATCCAGTTTCTGCTTGCCTGGCCCCTATTTTTCCCTTTGCGGAAGAAACTTCTCTACAGTTCTTGGTTCAGTTGGTTTTTTGGTCTCTAAGCCTGACAAGCAAAAAGCTTGACGTTGCTCAACGTCTTAGGCTGACCCTTCCCATCAGGGGCTCAAAGGAGAGGACTGTAATCTGGACCCCCCATCAGTATATTTCCAGTCCCTTGGCTAATGGGCCTACGACCAAGGCAAGAGAATCTGCCAGTGCAGGGACTTTGGTTAGAAACGGGGGTTCTCTTCACTGGGAGTTGGTAGGATGTAAGCCTGGAGCCACCTGGGAACCAACATGGAGGAAAGAGCTGGGGAGAGACTGAGTCCCAGTGCCTTCAAGGGAGGTGCTAGACAGAGCCACACCCAAAGGCAGGTCTACCCAAGACTTCCATTTGTATGAGCCAACACATTCCCTTTCTTGGTAGAAGAAAACTGAGGTAGATCACCACCATTTGTAACCCAGTGTCCTGAAAGAGCTAGCCGGCCAGCATTCGCTAGAACACAAGGAACATCTGAGTATGTACAACGTGTCAAGCACCATTAACTGGTTTCCATTTCATTATGCGATCTCATTTTCACAGCATTCCCAGAAGGCAGTTGTTATTATCACGTCCTATCCTACAGGAGAAGATGGAGGTTTAGAGCGCTTAAGCAACTCTTCCAGGATCCCATGGTCAGTAAATCTGCCTACTCCAAAGTTCGGGTCTACAACCGCTTTACAAAATGATGGTGAAAAACTGCCATGTAAGAATATTTGAAAAGTTTCACTAAACTGATGCCATCTTATTCTATAATAAACGTAGACTATTACTTGATTCATAATTTTTAAGAACTTTCCTTTACACAATAAACACAAGGAAATTCAAAGAGCGCAAATGCACTTACGAGGAAAGCAAATCTTTCTCCCCGCTCCTGATCCCGTTCCCTTCCTCAAAGGAAGGCAAGACTGTTAAGTTCCTTTGATATCCTTTTATTGATTTTTATTTATTTTTAAAAGATTTTATTTATTTGAAAGAGAGAATTGAGCACACGGGTCGGGGGAGGTGCAGAGGGAGAGAGAGAAGCAGACTCCCCACTGGGGAAGGAGCCCGACAAGAGGCTCAGACGCAGGGCTCGATCCCATGACCCTGAGGTCATGACCTGAACTGAAATCAAGAGGCAGACGCTCAACCAACTGAGTCACCCAGGCGCCCCTCCCACTTTGATATCCTTTAAGACAGACTATGGAACTCCAAGTACGTACATAGATAAACACTTCTGCAACCTATAAAGAAACTATACACAAATGATAGCAAACCACACATTATTCTAGTAACACATCTTCAAGTGGGACACATCAGTACACAGAATGACTTTATTTTTTCATAGCTACAGAATATTAGATTAATTAGTACACCATGATTTGTTTACCTAACCAAACACTTACTAACGGACATTTAACACTCTTCTAGAAACCACTACATTTTCCCAAAAAGCATTTGTGATGGCATTTTGGGGTAGATATTACTTTATCCACCTTGCACTGAGGAAGAGAAGAAGGTAAGGATTTACCTAAAGTTTCAGTTAGTAAGTCGCAAACACCAGGATTTGAGCCCATGACTTCCCTGGACTGATGGAAAGGGAAGTAGGCTGTTGCCATAGCAACTTCAAGGGCACCAGGGCCTCATTTTGGCATCATAACTTACGTATATGCTCCAGGTTTCCTCACTGGACCATGAGCTCAGGTCTTAAGTAGCCTTGCACTTGGCATGCACTCAGTCGAATTTACACACCTATTTTGAATGAACCAAGCAATAAATTCCCAAAGTCACTTGGCAGGTAAATCACAAAGCTCTGACATTACCCACCTGTGAAGCTGGCATTTTGCTGTAATGCATGTCTCTACATAGACACACACATGTGTACACATTTACATACGCTAGCAATTAAGCCCTACATATTTGGAAAGGTTTTCAAGAAATGTAAAGGGGAAAAGTTAAAGTTGCAGGATACGCATATAATGCGATTTTATAAGGGTAAGAAAAACTACAAAACATAGACTTCACTCTAAAAATTTCCAAGTATCCAGAGAGGAAGAAAGTCTGGAAAGATCCACATCAAATGTTAATGGAGATTATCTCTGAGAAATAAAATTAAATACCGGGTAATGATTTCATGTTTATAGTTCTATAATATTTGATTGTATTTTACAAAGCAGTGTGTAGATATTAAAGTTATACCTTCTCAACTAGCAAATCAGCTCTTTGGAGAATATTTGGAGAACATTTATGTTGTTTCTAGGGTTTGTCTATTAAAAACACAGCCAGTTTCTTGAATATTTTTATGTTTTGCCACATATGTCCAACATAAACGCCCAATTTCAGGAGAAAAATTCACTAAGTTATTGTACATTTATATAACGGAATGTTATGCAATTAATAATGATGTACATCTATATATGTAAGTTTAAAAGAAAAGTAGGTGTGAGTAGTAAAATTTTATTTTTGTGGGGAAATTATATGCATAGAAAGAAAGGATACCTAAGGATATATATCAAATAATTTAAGAGTATTAATCTTTGGGTGGTAGGATTACTGTGATTTTATTTTCTTTTTTCTTTTTTAAAGAAGTTTTTTTTTTTTAAGATTTTATTTATTTATTTGACAGAGAGAGATTACAAGTAGGCAGAGAGGCAGGCAGAGAGAGAGAGAGGAGGAAGCAGGCTCCCCACTGAGCAGGGAGCCCGATGCGGGCCTCGATCCCAGGACCCTGAGATCATGACCTGAGCCGAAGGCAGAGGCTTTAACCCACTGAGCCACCCAGGCGCCCTATTTTCTTTTTTCTAAATCATTTAAAAGTGTGCGTGGGTTACTTGCATCACGAGACAAGAATCACTTCCATTTGCCATTTGAGGTTAGACAAGAGAAAGCTGCTGGTTTGTTCTTTAGGCTGTTGAAAATCTTACGTATCATTCAGTAGGTCTGGGTAAGAGTTCTCAGCAGAACTGGGATGGAGACACTATCAGAAAGACGCCCTGGGCTCACCATGGGGAGCTAAGCGGTGTTCTTATCTACCATTCGACGGAACCACAGGAAAAAAATTAAACCAGAAAAAGGCACGGCCTGCTGTGGTTCACAAACTGAGCCCTAAAATAAACTCCCTTTACCCCAGTTCATAAGAGATCCGGGCAAGGGAAAGAAGCGGACCTACGACACATTTTGTCTCGTGGCCAGAGATGAGACAGGGCATTTTGAACAGGGGATGAAGAGAAACCGAAGATGGAAATTAGATAAAAAAAAAAAATGAGGGCCAGGTTAGGTTCATCAGTGAAATAACCGGAAGGACAGATTCTCCAGCTCCAGACCAGACCACAGCTGAATCTCACTTGGATTCTGGCCATCAGGTCGGCAGGTTAGGGCAGGAGGATTTTAAGAAAGGACTACCTAGCTTGCCGTTAGGACTACATAGGGACTCAATCTGGCTAACCATTTTTAAATCCATCTGAATATTTATTAAGTACCTGCTGTGTACCCAGCCCAGCAGAGGCAGATAACTGATTGTAAAAAGTGCTACCGTGGTCCCTGCTGTAAGAGACGGTGGGCAAACCAGTAACAGGAAATGCGTGATTTAGACAGCAAGGAGCCCGTGGCTGGGGGCAGGCAGGGAGGCAGGGGGCTGGATGGACAAGAGGGTGGAGGTGTGGAGAGGGTGGTTGGAGGGAGTGGAGCTTGAACCACGTCCCGGAAGGCAATGGGCTCTGTCCTGCACAGAAGGGAGTGGGAGTTGGGGTCCAAGCATGTGCAGAAGCGCAGAGACTTGGAAGGGCCACTGTTCAGGGGCACTGGTGGGTAAGGAGGGGCTTGGGGGCAGAGGGGGAAGAAGGAGCCACATCCTTGGTCCCTTCCATGCCGTGTGGCTATTGAACCACACTCTGTGTCCCTTTTCCTGGAGATGAGGTTACCTAGGATGAAGAGCTTGAAGGTCGTCCTCCCCGGCTTTCCTCAGCCAGGGGAACGTTCAGAATCCAACGAGAGCAGGGTCTCTATGAGCTACTAGGTGAGAAGCCTAATCAGAACCCGAATTCTGTCTGAGACCTGGAGAGCCGAACAGGCGTGCAGAAGGCCCTGACGATGCATGTGGAAACAGAAGTAGCAAGTGTGCATTTTACCTCAGTGAAGATCGCCCCTTCAATCCTGCATGCCAGTTGCCACCAGCGGGGAAGCGGAGGTCTCTCTCTTCCCCATGCCCCCCGGTCTAGCCAAATCCCCCCACCCCTGGGGACCTAGAATGGCCCCCAAACTTGGCTGTTTTTCTTCTTTTCATTTTTAAACCACAGATCTAGGGCATCTTAACTTCACCATAACTTATGTTTGTGGATTGGTTTGGGAATCTAACCACATAACATATGACTGATTCTCAAGGAAAAGAAAGCCTAACTTGTGGAACAGAAGCCATTTACTTATAAATCGGTGACTGCATTCCTTTCTAAAGGCATCTGCTTTGTTTTTAAGAATAACTGGAGACAGGGAGCCTGGCTGGCTCAGTTGGGAGAGCACTAGACTTTTGATCTCAGGGTCGTGAGTTCAAGCCCCATATTGGGTGTGAAGCCTACTAAAAAAAGAAAGAATAATTTAAGACAATTTAAAAGAAAAATCAGGGCGCCTGGGTGGCTCAGTGGGTTGGAGCCTCTGCTTTCGGCTCAGGTCATGATCTCAGCGTCCTGGGATCGAGGCCCGCCTCCGGCTCTCTGCTCGGCAGGGATCCTGTTCCTCCTCTCCCTGTCTCTGTGCCTGCCTCTCTGCCTACTTGTAATCTCTCTCTCTGTGTGTCAAATAAATAAATAAAATCTTAAAAAAAAAAAGTTTATAAAAGAAAAATCAATGTATGTGATTTTTAAAAATCCACTAGTTCAGGCAGCTTCTAGTGGCTCCCTCCCCAGGGGAATCAATTTTACTCTTTCTCCTGGCGGTCACCTCAGCATCTCTAAGGAGTAAAGCCTGTTTAGCTACTTCTGGACGAAAATGTCCAGGACCCACTGATGACTATCACCCAACCAAAGATGACCTCACCTGTTTATACCCACTGTTTTTTCTCCATCCCATCAATTTTTCTATCAAGTCCCCAGTTTTTCCTCCACCTGAAACTCTTGGACCTCTGTCGAGACTCTTGACTGCTCTGCAAGCCTATTGCAGAGCTGTCGTTCTGTGATTTTCCACTCCCTGGACCGTGATGAAGCCAGAGAGGGACACCTGTCACTTTATTTGACTGCCCAGCCTCTGAACCTTCCCTCCCATGGTTAGGAAACTCCCTACTTCCACCAGTCTCGGTGGGAGGCATAGTGGCCTTTCTACCGCAGATGCTGAAGGCTCCGCGCGCTCCCTCCTCGCTTGCCCGGAGCAGGGGCCAGGCCCGTTCCCTGCGTGGGACAGACAGACACACGGGCCCTGGACCTGGAATCGGGGTTGCTCTGGCAAGAGCAGCAGGCCGTTTGGTGACGGCTGCTGGCGCCCAGGAGAAATCACTGGGGTTGCTGGGCTCATTCTGTGGCTCGACATCTGGGCTGTGGTTCTGGCTACTGATCCTTCCTTCGCTCCTGCCTGTTCTCCAAGCCTGGTGCTCTCATCTTCCAGATCCTCCAAGAAATGCCTTTTCTGCTGAAGTCAGCCAGGGCTGTTAACGGATGGCTTTCCCGGAACACACCTGAACGGTGCAGTGGAAGAGAAAGTCCGAGTCCCTGTCTATCTGAAATGTGTATTTCATGCCACGCTCCACAGGTTGGCTAAGTAAAGAACTGAAGGCTGAACACCGGTTGCCCTCAGAACCCGGAGTCACCGTTCCAGTGGTTTTTAAACCCAGGGTTGATGACGAGCAACCTGCAGCCACTGATTCTCATTTGGCTGAAGCTATTTGGTTTCCATCTCCCTGAAAGCCTCCCAGGCCACCTCACGCTCATTGTGACATTTCCTAACATTGACTCGGCGGTGTCTCTCTTCTCACTCACTGTGTGAGGGACTCCTGGGCTCCCAGAAACAACCCGCGTGGCCTTCGGCTACAAGAAATGTTCATGTTGTAAATCATCCCCTCCCATTTCTCGTCATTTCCCTGGAATTCCTGGTCCTCTTAGAGTGATCCTCTAAAGCTCGTATTTTCTATTTTTCCATTTCTTTGCCTTTTTGTTCCGTTCTTACACCAGATTTAGCTGCCATCCACGAAAAAAAAGGTTTTTTTTTTTTTAAATTTGGGCAACTAGACTTTTAATATCCAAGAGCATTTGTTTTGCTTTTGCTCTCTGGTCAGTCTATTTTTATAGCATCTTGTTCTTTTATGAATAGGAGAGTCTCTCCTTCACCACTCATTATTTCTTTTAAAGGTTGCTTTTGTTTCCTGTTTAATCTATTTTCTCCACTGTCCTCTTTTCCTACTTAAAGAAAAAAAGAAATCTTGGCTCCACTTGGTAATTGTTGTAGTCCTTTTTCAAATGTCTAGTCCCTATTTAAGTGACATCTGGGGGCTGCATGACTCCGATTGAGGTGATACTCTTAAATGCCAGAATAGAGCCAATCCATTCATTTCGAGAAGACTCCTCAAAACCTATCCGGCTGAGGAAAAGACTCCCAGATTCTGCATAAGGTCCTTCTTGCGAACTCCTGTTTTTACCTTTGGTTTTGTCATACTTCAGCTTCTCCAAGGCAGACCAACGTCTCTCTGGCCCTAGCTTCCTGTTTTTGTTTTAAGATTTTATTCGGCAGAGAGAGAGAGAGTGCACACAAGCAGGAGGAGCAGCAGAAGGAGAGGGAGAAGCAGGCTCCCCCCGAGCAGGGATCCTGACACGGGACTCAATCCCAGGATCCAGGGACCATGACCTGAACTGAAGGCAGATGTTTAACCCACTGAGCCACCCAGACGCCCCCTCTGTTCTACTTTACTGACTTCCACTCCTCCATCCTTTCTCTGTGTTGCAGAAATCTGCTCAGTGATCTTGTCCACTAAAAGCCCCACTCTCATTTTCGGTGATTTTTTTTTTAACTGTTTACTATTATTTTCACCAGGCTTCCAGGGAAAGAAGAGACCTCTGTTTGACAGTGTGCCTTTCTGAACCAGAAGTGTCTATGTATTTAATTCTCGTTTATCAGCAGGTGACACCGACTACTCACCATATGTAAGGCACCGAGCTAGACCCTCCCCATGATAAAGACAATGGCTCCTTTTGCATTCAAGAGGAGCTGAAGCCCAAAAATCCCTCCTAAGTCTCTACCCCGATAATCGAATTTGGATTATAAAAAAGCAAAAACCTCCGAAAGCCTTTTACAGATTAATTCTGTATCTATACCAAATGAAGAATAAATGAATAAGAAACTTAAGAGAAGGGGCTGATTAATAAACTAGATTTAATGTTATGCAAATGAGGTGAAAATAAGTAATATTTTTAATAATGAGAAATACTAGTGATGACCTTTTCTATCATAACCATTGTGGTCTCTCGAACAGAGAGGGCAAAAGGTTTTGAATCCCCCATGCAAAGCTCAAGGTTTACTATTCCCTTTGAAGTCTACACTTCACATGCTTTTGCAGGAAAGCAAACACGGAAAACTGCAATTAAACCACTAACCCAAAAGAGAGTTTTAAATTCAGTCACATTACCCAATTCATAATGTGTTTTTCTTTTAAGTTATTGCTAACCTTAAGTATGTAGTTATGGCCCATAAAACAGAATTTAAGAATTCTTCTCTTCTGACAGCTGAATTTCCAGTTTGGAGGTTGGCAAAAAGGATTCACACTAGATTTAGGGATGGGCAGTTACAAAGCATAGTCTCTGCTGCTCAGGTATCTCCCCGAAAAGGTATACATGAATCTCCCACTGGGGTACTAGTCAGTGCATCTCCATTTCTTTTCCAACTTCCAGCTTTTGGTCTTAGGAATTTACCTCATTTCAACACCAATGGAATAAACGAGGAGTTGACATTTTTCTGTATAAGGCCAGTAAATATTTTAGACATTGTGGGGCACAGCCCTGTGGTAGTTCCCTTCACAGTTCAAAGTGCCATAATTCATAAATAAATGGGCTTCCTTGTATTCCAATAAAGTTTATTTACAAAATAAGCCAGGAGCTAGATTTGGCCCATGGGCCAAAGTTTGTGGACTCATGGGATAAACCATTATCCTCCTACAAGTTGATTTATGTTTTTCTTAAAGGTTATTTACATTGCTCACACCAAATACTTTAGTTTTATGAAGAAAGCCAATCATCTTTCTGGGTAATGGAATTCTGTCTCTGTCATGCTTTGGGTTATATGTGAGGACATTAACGAGGTAAGAAAAATACAAGCAAATTTGAGCTATTTGAATAGCTGCACCTCATCCCATCCATAGAAAACAATGACAATTGGGCGCCTGGGTGGCTCAGTGGGTTAAAGCCTCTGCTTTCGGCTCAGGTCATGGTCTCAGGGTCCTGGGATCGGGCTCCCTGCTCAGCGGGGAGCCTGCTTCTCCCTCTCTCTCTCTGCCTGCCTCTCTGCTTCCTTGTGATCTCTCTCCCTCTGTGAAATAAATAAATAAAATCTTTAAAAAAAAAAAAAGAAAACAATGACAATTAAACACACTCTTTTTTAATGCCCTCAACCTTTATAGCTAAAGAGATAATTTGTAAGTGCAATGATGAGCTATAAACAAATTCTTACTATGGGTTTGACAGATCAATTTTAGAGAATATTAACTGCTTCATGACTTACATAAAAAAATCTCTGAGCAAACTTTCTCCCATTGAGTTATTGTAGAACATCAGACTAACTGTTCTGAATCTCAACCAGACTTCGGAACATTGTTGCTAAAACAGCTTGCAGCTCAGTCAGTGCAAGCACCTTACATCTCGGGAAAAAGCATGTGTTTAATGATCAGTGTGGCTCCAAAGACAGGGCACTTGGTCCTAGAGGACACAACTTCACACACCGCCCCCTGGTACAGGAGCATGATAAATGGACTCCAAGGAGGAAGAACACTTTTGAAAGATTTATGAACCGAAGAACTAATTAAAGAAGTTCCTTTTAAAGTAGTAAAGTGTTACTTTCCAATCCTTGTACAACTGACTTGAAGACCGAAGAGTGCTACTTTCCCACGCACTCAACTTTCATTTAGTGGCAAACTTAATTCTGGTCTCTGAGAGCTGGGGAGTTTCTGGGTTGTAACACAGTAAGGAGGAACCCGGGGGAGGCCAATAAACTCCCTGAGTTGAGAAGATGGAACAGAGAGTCCAGGGAGGTCAAAGTAGCTGGAATTTGGACAGAGCCCTGAAAGGGGAGAACCGGTCAGAGACACAATCTTGAAAATCTGCGGAAGGTCCCTCTTCAGAATCCATCAGGATACAGTGTATGTGTGTGAGGAAGCTACCCAAGTCCAGGAAACACACCTGAAACAAATAGTAAAGAGAGCGTGCCTAGAGTTCCCATGGGGCCTGGAATTATAAGATTGTAGGCACACTGTTCCTAGTGGACAGACTGGTGGAAAAAAAATACCAAAAAGAGAAACCGAAACAAAAAGCAGCCTCATGACGCAGAGGCACAGGTAGAGTACTCAGAAGGGTGCGGCTGCACTGACAAGCCATTAGTCCTAGAATAAATACTGCTCTGGTCCCAACCTACAGAGCAAGAACTGAAAGATGAAACTATTTCAAAGAAACCTAATGGCATCTCAGAACAAAACTGAAGAATATTTACAGAAATACAAAAATGTCTAGCACCCAATAATGACTATCATTCAACCAAAGATTACCTGGCTTCCAAGGAACCATGAAAATATGACCCAGATTCAGGAGAAAAATCAGTCAAAACTGACCTAGAACCAACACAAATGGTAGACTCAGTTGACAAAGATGTTACAAGTTAAAGTGACTGTATTCTGTATGTTCAAAAAGTTAAGGGGCGATATCAGTGATTTAAACCTACAGATTCAATGAGCTCAATGAATCCCAAACACAAGGAAACACAGAGAAAACTGTAACAAGGCACATCGCAATCAAATTCTTCATAATCAGTAATAAAGAGAAAAGTCTCAAAAGCTAGTGGGGGCTAGTCGAGGAGGAGGTTACAAAAAAACCCAAAACTGAGAATCCTCATTTGTAACAATGTAGCCAGAAGGCAGCTGCAGCAGCATCCTTTTAAAAGTGAAAGAAAAGAAACTGTCAACCTAGGATTCCATACCCAGCAAAAACATCTTTCAAAATCCAAAGGCAAATAGAGACTTTTTCAGTGATACAAAAGTTGCACGATTTTTTTTTTAAACCAGTGGATCCACAATAAAAGAAATATTAAAGGAAGACCTTCAAGCAAAAGGAAATGATGCCAACTGGATCTATACAAAGAAACGAAGAGTTCAAAAATTTTAACTACATGGTAAATGTGTGATTTCTCCCCTTATATTTAAATCTCTGTAAGACAACTGACTATCTAAACAAAAACAGTAAATTATATTATGGCATTTATAACACATGTGTAAGTAAAATGCATGACAATACTAGCTAGCATAAAGGTTGGAAGGGGAGGTGAGTGGTATCATCTTTAGCATACCTAAATGAGTAGGGGTACATACAAACAGCCAAGAATAACCAAGAAATTTTGAAGAAATAAGAACAGCGTGGAGAGACCTGTCCTACTGGATATCCAGACTTGTATTGTAAAACTACAGTCAGCGAAATGTGCACTGGCACAGGGAGAGGCAAACAGACCAAGAGAATAGAATGGAAAACCCAGAAACAATTCCACGTGTACATGGAAATGTCATGCATTCTAGACTGCTGGACAGGGTGACTACTTTTTATTTATGTCTTTGTTTTTTTTTTTTTAATAAAGATTTTATTTATTTGGGAGACAGAGAGAAAAAGAGGGAGAGCACAGAAGGAGAGTGAGGGGGAGAAGCAGACTTCTGCTGAGCAGGGACTCGATCCCAGGACCCCGGGATCATGACCTAAGCTGAAGGCAGACGCTTACCTGACTGAGCACCCAGGTGTCCCAATGTCTTTTTTTTTTTTTTAATTGAAGTACAGTTGACACACACCACAACATTAGTTTCAGGTGTACAACACGGTGATTCAACATCTCTTTACATTCTGCTATGCTACACAAGCATACCTACCAAAGAATGACTATTTAACAAAGGGTGCCAGGATAAATACTGATCTGAAAAGAAAAAAAATAAAACTGGCTCCCTACCTCAAACCACACACAAAAATTCCACCGCAGATCTAAATGAAGGGACTAAACTTTACAGCTATGAGCAGAAACAAAGGAAATATGCGGCTTCAATTTTTTCTTACGAAAGAAATGCACAGATCTTACATGTGAAAAACTACATTAAAATTAACTCTGGTCATCAAAGACCACAGTGAAGTCAAGCCACTGGTTAGGAGAAGATACATGTGATGCACATAACCTCCGGAGAGTTATAATCCAAAAAAAGATAAAAGAATTAGTAGAAACTGGTAAGGAAAAGGAACCTAACCCAAGAGAAAAACAGATCAGTACCCAGAAGAGGGCACTAAATGGTCAAAATATTAAAATATATAATCAGGGAAACGTCAGTTAAAAAGAAAGACTCTTGAGTGCCTGGGTATCTCAGTCGGTTAAGCATCTGGCTTCGGCTCAGGTCATGATTCCAGGGTCCTCAGGTCGAGTCCTGCAACCGGCTCCCTGCTCCGTGGGGGAAGGGGGTGTGTGTCTGCTTCTCCCCCTCACTCTCTGTGTTCTCCCTCTCTCTCAAATAAATAAATAAAATCTTAAAAAATAATAAAATAAAAATAAAGAATCTTTTCACACTCATCAGATTGGCAAAACCTACAAAGTCTGGAAATACCAGGTGTTGCAAACATGCAAAATTGTTACATCTTCTTAGAGGGTGTGGTGGGGGGTGGAGGTTGGGGGGTGTTCACTCTCTGGACACAGGTTTTATCCATACTTAGTGAAAATCATCAACTGCTCAGGATGCACCATAAACTCTTGCACTCATGCCAAGGAGGCGTGGACAAGAATTAGTACCAGGCTGTAAGTCATCAACATGGATAAATGACACAAATTCTGAGTAAAAACAAATAAACAAAAAAAACCCACCACGGAATGGACATGGTATCCTTACATAAAATTGTAAAACGTTGAAAATCTTACTGAACAGCATTAGGGTATGACATGTGTAGTAGGAATATACACACATAAGGCATAGGTAGAAAAGAATGAGAAGCGCAGAAAAGAGAGAGGAAAAAGAAAAAGCCGTTGGGGAGGAAAACAAGAATCTTCAACTGCATTCCTGATGTCACGATACGGTGCTACTCTCTGAAATGTTTTATAGCAGAATTAAAAAATTTAAAACGAGTAGGAGTCAGGGAGAAGTATGGATGTGTGACCAACCACCTAGAGGGTAATCTGGCAATATTATTAATATTTGAAACATTCATGTCCTTTTGACCCCAAAATTGTACTTCCGGAAGAAAACACGCACAGGGAGGCATGTACAGGATGTCTGTTACAGCATTCTATTTAAGAGGCGGAAGTAAAAAAAAAAGCCAACCCTAAATGTCCAGCGTCCATTAACGGGACGGTTACGGAAACCAGTCTGTATTATACACCTCGTTGGAGGACACTGTGTAGCTGCAGCAGTCTATCCTGAGGTCCATCTTTGGCTTTATCTAGTTAAGAAAAAAAAGCAAGTCATGACAGTATTGGTGGTAGGACCTCTTATGGAAAAACAAAACCAGGGAAGGCCTGGAAAGAAGTCTGTCAGCAGGGAGGGACTCGAGGGTGGAGGAAGTCAGTACCTTCTACTGATGGAAGGTGTGCAAGAAAACAAATCTCGGGGCACCTGGGGGGCTCAGTTGGTGAAGCGTCTGCCTTTGGCTCAGGTCATGATCCCAGGGTCCTGGGATCGAATCATGCATCTGGCTCCCTGCTCAGCTTCTCCCTAGCCTTTTCCCCTTGTTTGTACTCTCTCTCACTCTGTCAAATAAATAAATAAAATCTTAAAAAAAAAAATAAAAGTACCGTACTGTATTTACTGAAGAAAAATCCACATGTCAGTGGACCTTTAAACTTGTTAAGATGAAAATTTCTTTGTATTTAAAAAGATCAGTGTGTAGGTGAAGGGGATGAAACGATATAAGCTTCCGGATACAAAATAAGTAAGTCCTGGGGATGAAAAGTTTTGATGAAAAAAACAATCAATGTCAACATAGTGACATTAGTCCTCAGATACACTGACTACTCAGAAGCAACATTTCACATAGTCCGTCGGTAATAGAAGGGTAGCAGATTAGTCTCAGGGTAAGAGTGATAGTTGGTTTTCACAGCTGGTGTTTCTGGGATCAGTGAGTCCCCACAGATAATCCGTGCGGGTTCATTCCTCTCATTGGGGTCTTCCTCGCTAGATCACTAAACAACTGGAAAATCTGACTTAGATCCCCAACTCATACGATCCTCAACATAGTATATAAAAAGATCAGGCCACTCTGGAAGTGGGCTAATCACCCCACAACACCCAGAGTGGGGTAGATGATGGACCCTCCATTATCCTATTTGGTTTTCCCCCAATAACTTCCAGAGAAGCATCCTGGAATCCTCTTTCCATGAAAAAGAATATTAAAAAAGCACCAGCCATACAGAGAAGCACATTTGGCCCCTGTCATGGCAGGTTTTACCAACAGGCTGACGGCCATTTTTGAGAAATCTAGAGTTTCAAGGATCAAATGGAACCCTGGGCAGGTGAGTCAAGTTACACTGAAAAGACATGGATTGGCCCTAAAACGAGACTTCAACTTGCATAAAAAGCAACAATTACCAGGGAATAGAAATCTGCCTCCCAACAGGACTACCATGAGCTTTCTGAGGCTGAGGAGACGGTCGAGGAGGGAGGTGTGGGGAGGAGCCGGACCAGGCTGGGAAGGTAGGTGGGCAGGGCCATGGACGGCCTGCAAGAGCACTTACTGCTTCTGCTTGACCTACGATTTAAAGGCCCCTCAAGCCAGAGAACTCAAAGATGGATCCTCCTGGTCTACACGGCAAAACACCACCGCCATCCAAGCAGAATTAGCGTGGCTCTCTGAAAGGAGTCCCATTGCTCCACTTGCACCCCGCAGTTTTATGACTGACTCCCCAGGTTCTGATATGTGACTCGGACGTTAACTCCCTGTTGGACGAACGGGGCCCACATTCTGAGAGAGATCATGACTCAGGAGCCTCTGACTTACCCACTAAAGGTTCAGAGGAAGGTGTCGGCTTCTTTTTCTTTCTTTCTTTTTTTTTTTTTAAAGATTTTATTTATTTATTTGACACACAGAGAGAGATCACAAGTAGGCAGAGAGGCAGGCAGAGAGAGAGAGGGGGAAGCAGGCTCCCCACTGAGCAGGGAGCCCGATGCGGGCCTTGATCCCAGGACCCTGAGATCATGACCTGAGCTGAAGGCAGAGGCTTTAACCCACTGGGCCACCCAGGCGCCCTCGGCTTCTTTTTCTACACCGTAAGGAGCCACAACCTTTGAGGCAGAGAAGAAAACCCAGACTACAAAGGCCTACAGCTGTGACTGCTACTGAATGCACGTGAAATCGTGTTCATTTTCCAAATGCACGTAAGAAGATCCTGAAAACATACCAGGAGCAAATGCTACGAAGAATGTAGGACGGGGCAGTGGTGGTACAATAGCTTTGAAGATACACAAACTGGGTAATAATGAATTAAACGAACATGTAGACAAAGAAAAATGTTTTTCAAACAAGTTTTGAACAAAACGCTAGGCCAGTGTTCTACAGGAAAGTGATGATGTTAATGCTAACTTTATTAATAAAAAAATTAGTAACAGGGGCTCCTGGGTGGCTCAGTCTGTGGAGCGTCTGAATCTTGGTTTTGGCTCGGGTCATGGTCTCAGGGTCGTGAGATCCAGCCCTGCGTCTAGCTCTGTGCTCGGCAGGGAGTCTGCTTGGGATTCTCTTTCTCTCATTCCCTGCTCATGCTCTCTCTCTCTCTCTCTCTCAAACAAATCTTTAAAACAAATCAATAACAAGCTAGAAAGTTTATCAAGGACCGGAGTCTATCCAGCAGCTCTATGATTACAGGGAAAGCAATGGTTGACGTGAACAGGTCTTAAGCACACACGGAGCCAATGAGGCTCTCTTGGGGGACACGACTGAGAGGCAGGTCCACCGAGGGGCTCACTCTGATGCTCTGCCTCCTTTTTCACAGGTGGGTTTTTCCCCTGCTCGTTTACCTCTTCCTCCTTTAGCCTGTATACACCTTAGAATCATTCCAGGCAGAGGCGCTTGGGTGGCTCAGTCGGTTAAGCCTCTGACTCTTGGTTTCAGCTCAGGTCATGATCCCAGGGTCATGGGGCCCCGTTGAGTTCCACAGTCAGAATGGAGCCTGCTTGATACTCTCTCTCTCTCTCTCTCTCTCTGCCCTTCATACTCATGCTGTCTCTCACTCCAAAATAAATAAATAAAATCTTAAAAAAAAAATCATTCCAGGCATCAGATGTTACCTCAATTGATATTTGTTAACTGGGAAACTGAAGAGAGATCTTAGGATCCCCAAAAGTAGTCCACTTGAACCTAACACCTTGGAGAACAATTTCTCCCTAATCTGTACTTATTTCTAGAGGTAGGCAAGGAGTGGGAAGTACACCAAGGAGAGACCCTCTTCATCTCTGAAGCCCCACATACATCAGATTCTCCCACTGTCTCTCCTCCCGCTGACTGGTGACCTGGAAAGCTCACCTGTGGGCAAAGTGAGTTCACAAACCTGAAATGCATCACTTTCATGATGAATGACTGCAGGTGAACCTCAAAGACCACCATAGAAGGTCTCACCTAAGAATTCATCTAGAGTTTTCTATTGCCAGTGTTAACTGTTTTGCAGTTAATCATTACAGGGAATAAAGTACCTACTTACTAAAAAAAAATAAGGAATGCTTATCTGTGTGATAAATAAAACTTCAAGATCTCTACAGATCATTTGACATTTACTTATCTGAAAACATTATCTTTATAAAATAAAATTAGGCAATCCAAAAAAAACCTTGATAGTTTTATTAATCATGTGATTAATGAGTCTTGTAATTACCTTGGCACCTTTCTCAACTAATGGACTGACAATCTTTTACAAAATCTATTTCTATTTGTACTCATACACTGATAGTATTGCTCACTAAAATGCGCACACGTGTACGCAGTGACTTCATAAAAATCACGGAAGAAAAGAGGACTGTTTGAATCACCTTCCAATTTAGGAGAACATTCTTAATGATGATATTCTCAGAGTGGTTTAGAAAGGTGAGTAAAATAAGAAACTAGACAAACAGATACATTAAAATGAGTGTTATTTCCATCATATAATTCTTTTTGACGGTTTGTAAAATATAACTTAAAAAAAAAAAACCCTTCTTTCCACTGTCAGGCTGTGGAGGAATGGCAAGACATAGAGCCTTCTGGGGCCTCAGCTTCCTCATTGTACAAAGTGTACAGAAGAACAGACGTATCCCTGAGAGTCTTGGGAAGCCTCGCCCACCAATAAAGTTTACCTCTAGTTCACGTGCGCTACCATCTCTGAGCAAGACACCCTGCCCCAGTGTGTACCAACCAGAACCTAGAAAGTGTTAAATTCACCGGAAATTTGTACTTAATTGGTTACCAACATAAGGTTGAGGGAAATCGATTTCAAAAACCATCGTAGACTCCTAAGGAAAAATCTCACACTGAAAGTCTCTTAATCTGTCACTTAGTTTGTGGCCAAACACAGAAGCTCCTGGTTCCCCAGCTTCTCCTGACGTGTGGCCAAGGCGTGCCTCTGCCCCAGATCCTTCCGTGACCTCTGGGTTCCTAAGAGTCTGGTTCTAGAGTTGACCGGAGTTGTAAAAGGGATGACAGACTTTCCTTCTGTCCCCACCCCTATGACCACAGTGTTTATGACCGGATGGCACCCTTGTTGGAGCAGCTGGGACACCCTGGCCCCAGGGCCACCGCGAAAGAACACTGACTTTTTTTTACGAGCGGTGCCCTGTCTTCAGGGAAAGCAGGATGTTCAGACGGAACTGGTCCAGCAGGGGTCGACGAAGTGAACCCCCGGCTGCTCGGAGGGCTGTGAACTGTTGCTGTGGACAAAACAGGATTCGAGAGCAAAAAAAAAGGCGGGAAAAAGTCCAGCAAGGACCACAGCTTAGATAGTAGAAGCTGCTGGGGGTGGAATGTTTCCAAGAGAGGGTCTGAATCCATCTGCTTACTGCATCGAAGCAGAGCCAGGGGGACAGCCCAAAACTGTTTACAACCCCCCCCCTTTCCCTACAGCTAACAAAATCGGCAAGACTATTATAATGAAACACAGAGGATGCAGAGAGGAAAGCCTGCCTCAACACGGGTTCTTCAGATGGGAAAGTCATCCAAAAAGGAGGTGATTTAAGTTTCAAACAAGTTGCTCTTTCAACTACAAAGGTCTCGCTCTGATCTCACTTGCCGTTTTCGGAACCGCTTTCTGGCACGTGGAAGTTGCTCCCTGTCACAACCAAAATCACTTTAAGACAAGTGCACGAGCCCTACTTCTCCAGCTGGGTCAGACACACACGGGCAATGAGTAGGAAACTTTGAAGAGCCTGATGCCTGGGTCCCACCCTTGAGACCCTGGTTTAGGTGTGTGGGTGTGGCCTGGGAGGCAGGGGTTTGAGAAGCTACCCAGTGATTCTAATGTCCAGCAGCGTTCTGAACTGTTGCTCTAAGCTGAACCCTGGCTGGCAATTAGGCCCAGAAGGTACTGCTGTTTATGCCAAAGTCCGCCTTCACCTGCCAAACGTAAGCACAATGATGGTGTGGCTAACAGTCATCAGAGGCAAAAATGAATTCTGTTCGGATATCAAATTATTTTTAAAGGCAGAGGGGCAAAGAGTGACAAGGAACAATGAGGCTTTTGTAGAGGTAAGACAAGTCTTCAAGGCTACACCACTTCCTAGCATATTATAGAAACCAGTTTTGCTGGTTTTTATTACAGGACAAAGGGAATCACTGACCCAATCGCAGAATTTTGGATGTAAGATTTCTAGTCCAAAGCACTAGTGAGATAGCTTTGTGACTCCTGGAAAAACCCAGGGAGGTTTTCTACTCAAAGAACAGCTCAGTTGAAGAACCGACGATGTTGTTTGGTGCTGGTGGTTCCATGTTTTCGTGTCAAGAGGATCAGGACCCAACCCCATCCACCAGGAGCGCAGCACCACGCGGCTGCAGGGTTCCACCAAGAGATGAACTACAACTTGGAAGGCCACAGGCCTCAAACTTGGGCCAGCTCAGAACCGTCTGGAGGGCTGCTCACACGCAGATGATCGCGATCACCGGACGCCACCACGCAGGCTCTCGCATCTGTAGGGAGGATGGGAATGTGCCTCCCTGACAAGTCCCCGGGTGACGCGGAGCCTGCGATCTGGGAACCACCCTCCGAGAACCCACGTTTTAAGGGCTCACAAGCGGCGTGATCCTTGATCGGTATCAAGAAATGCTTCTGCCCTGCTTCGGGCTTTGTGATAGAGACAAATTACTGTGAGCGAAATGACACATTGTCTTAGGTTAAATTCTGAGTGGCCAGGAGGCAAAACTGTGTCATTTCCCTAGAAAGGAGCAGATGGGTTCAGTGAACACCATTCACTCGCTCGTGACTAAACATCACCTTGGAGGAGAAAGTGGAAGAGGTGCCTTAAGAGGAAGACCTAGACATCCATCCCCCCAAAAATGTTCACGCGTGCTTTGTTTCCCAGGGGAACGTGGCTCTTTTTCACTGGTAAAATGTTTATTTTATTATGGGGCATTTAAGAGGAGGCCACGGTGGGCTTTTTAACTCGGGGTTGGGCAACTGAGATATCTGGACACAAAAAAATTAATGTTGAACCCGTACCTTACAGGATAGGGGACAAACCTCAAATGGTGCAAATATTTAAATGTAAAAAAAAGCCCACAGAAATCCTGAGATCAACTTCTGTATGTGTGTGTGGAAGGGGCATTGTGGAGAGCACTTGCTAACGGACTGCAAGTCCGGGAGCCATGAAAGAAAAAAAAATGCAGAAACTCTGCTCATGAGAATCACTGTATGGGGCACCTAAAACCTCTACGACTAAGAAAACTAACTGAGAACAGTATTTGGGGATCATATCATGGACTTAGATCTAATTAACCTCCCTATTATATAAAGAGCCCTACAGATCAATAAGAAAAAGATAAACAAACCGATAGAAGGCTAAGTACAGGAACATACAGTTCTCACACACAAATACCAATGGCCTTTACACGTAACAGATGTCCAACCTCACACTTTAAAAAAAAGCATGCACATTCAAACCGTAGCAATGCTCTACTTGCATATCAGATTGGCCAAAAACCCAAAGGGGGATGACCCCCTCTGTTGGTGAACCTCTCCTAAGTTGGTGGTAGGAGTGCGAAATGAAACAGTCCTAAGGAAGGGTGATCAACACCACCCCAAATTCACACGCACACGTCCTCTGGCCAGAATTGCAATCCCCCTTGCAGTAAACGACCGTCCAGATACACCTGCACCGTAGGGACCGAGAGACGTGCCACTTTGTTAGTAACAGCTGAAGGCTGACAGAATCCAAGAGTCTGCTCATAGGAGATTGACTTAGTGACTATGGCACATCCATACAAGGGCAGATGAGAATACCAGGCCATTCTGCATGGTCTGGAAAGCTCATTAAAGTGCACCACTAAATGTAAGAAGGAGGCAGAGAAGAACATATACTTATCTTTTACTAAGAGAGAAAGTGAAAAATATTTTTAATTTTTTGAATCTGCATAAACAGTGGATGAATTCACAACAAACTAAGGGAAATGATGACCCATAAAAGACACAGGAAGAAAGCTTGAGGGGAGGTAGGGAAGAGGCTTGGGAGCAAGGTTTTCAAGCATACCTTCTTCTCGAGTTCCTTTATAATAGCCATTGAAATCCAATTGTTAGCTCTATCGCCCATGAGAAAACGTTGGTATACCTGAACATTTTTATTCTTTACATGCTTTCTGCACAATTCAAAACCAAACACACACAAACGCACATGCACACACGCACACGCACACGCACGCACACCCCTAAGTACTTAGTAAATACCAGTGAAGTGATAGGGCTTGGCCAAAGTTATTGACCTCCAGGAGGCCAGACATCGATGGCAAAGTCCACTCTGCATGCAAGAGCTTTTCCGAGCGGTATTTACGAGGGCCTCTGAAGATGAAAGAAGCCAGGCTTTTCGTTTTACTGGATCATTCGATTTCTATAAATACTCTTCTCCCAATTAAGCCAATGAATTTACATTTCTTTGGAGCCCGTGCTTTTAAGTGAAGCTCAGACATTGGCCCTAGAACGCTTCTCTTGTTGTGGCACTTTCCACCCCCACCCTTGTTTTAATAAATAAGCCATCGGCATCGGCGCCTGATTATAGACTTCGGGAACATAAAATTCCCCAGATCAGACGAGAAATGCGGTCTACTCTTCCCCCACCTCCGCAGCCTGTCTCTTGCCTAATGCAGGGTGAGGAAACATCTTCAGATACCGTACAAAGTACAGCACGTGGAGTACACAAATACGTCCTAGTAACCGAGGGTTGTGGGTACCACGTCCGTGTTTCCCGGAGGAGATGCCCGCTTTTACGTATTCCCTAAAACATCCTACTGTCCCCTCATCCCCTATATTTAGACTGTTATATATACAGCTTATAAAAATTTAATATAAACCTTACATAAATGTTACGTAAATTTTTTTTAAAAATAAAGACACACACTTAACTCACTCTGGGCACACGCCAAGGCTCCAGAGTTTCAGTTCTAGGGCTGTCTGTCCTAACATCAATGAAGGAAAACAAGTCTGCTGTCCTCCCCGGGACTGATGCTCTCGATGCCAGGAATTCCCAGGAACATACAGGCCAGCGGGCCAGGAACGTGCCGGTCCTGCGAGCGCCCCTCGGAGAGCTGATTATCACTCCTCTGGAGAGGTTTCTATCTAATGCCTGGAGAGCACTCCTGACAACCAACCCAAAAGCCCACTACACACACTAGCTAGCTCTTCAGCATCCCTCACTCAGCGGCTGCTGCCTGTGATCCGCCCGGAAAAAGAGAACGGACTTGGACAAGGGAAAAAAACTTTCCCTAGCCACCTGAGGAATGACGCTTGAGTAAAATCCTAGCTGTTGTGTCACCAGCAAGTGGAAAGTGGAAGTGGGAAGGAGTTTTCCAGTCCTAACTCGGTGTGTGACCCTGGGCAAGTCACTTCCCCTCTCTGGGCCTCCGTTTGAGCATCCCCCAGAGGCAGGGGTGGGACCTGAGGTCTCATGAAGGTCTTCCCAGCCACACAATCAGAGACTGGAACTTTATGTGGCTTAATTCTGCCAGCGTCCTCCGTCACTTGAAATCCCGATTTACTGGTAAGAATAAATTTTGTCAGTGACTGTGGGTTCTTCTGCTTGTGACTGCTTGCAATGAATGGGTGTGTTGTAACCCACAGGGTGCATGAAGTGACTTCAGAGCCTAATCCTTTAGATTTCTGGCTCCTGATTGATTATACAGCAGTCTCTGCACAAGATGACATAATATAAAAATAAATTCTCTACTTCATCCTGTCCCCTATCCTTGGACACTAGATCAGTGCAAGTCACAGACATTCTGGCGGGGGGGCGGGGAGAGAGGGACAAATCCCAGAAGATTGCTGTGGTTCTCCATCTGGTGCAATGGTGAAGTTTGGAAACCCAAGCAGATAGCAGTAGCTTGGAGTTAGGATTACATTTCTAGGCTGAGGGCTGGTGGTGGGTTGTCAGAGACAAAGCAAAATGGCAAGACTTATCGGTTCTGCCTCTGTGTGTGTGTGTGTGTGTGTGTGTGTGTGTGTGTGTGTGTGTGTGCATGTGCGCGTTTCTCTCTTTTTTTTTCTCCCATACATACACGATAATGCAATGTTGCTTAGCTCATTTGTCCCTTGGGCAAGAAAGCTCACAAGAGAGGCAGTGCCTTCTCCCGTACCTGCAGACCACCAGGCATTGCGAGGAGCTCTTCCCCTTCAAAATGACATTAAACAGGTTAACGGGAAGGTTCCTCTGTCCTCTCTGCTCTGCGGACCTAGCTCTTCTGCCCGACAAGAAGACCCAAGCTAATACGTTAATCTAATTTATTACACTGCATCCTGATATTACCCAAGAAAGACAATTTAAAAAACGGCCATCCTTGGGGAAGGAGACAAACCATAAGAGACTCCTAATCTCACAAAACAAACTGAGGGTTACTGGGGGGTGGGAGGGTAGGGATAGGGTGGATGGGTTATGGACATTGGGGAGGGTTTGTGCTTTGGTGAATGCTGTGAAAGCCTGATGATTCACAGACCTGTACCCCTTGGGCAAAGAATAAAAAAAAAATTAAAAAAAAAAAAACCACCCCCCCAAAAAAACCCGGCCATCTTTTGGGTCCAAGGTGGCTGCATTTCTTTATAAAGACACAGTGTAACAGAGACATTATAGGAAACTGCTTTTTTGTGATTGACCGAGATCTATCTGCTTTAACTTTCCAGTTTCCCTCTAACTGTATGCATTGTCTGTCCAGTCAAAAATACTACAGAGTGTGGATTAACAGTCCCACTTTCCATGTCCCAGTCCAGAAATAGACATTTCCCATCAAGGCGCAGCATGCTTCCAACCTTCGGTGCTGCCCGTGGAGGTGCCCAGCAGGCCCTCTTCTCCGCATGCCTTCAAGCGGAGTCCCTGCCCTTTTGGCAAAATGATCGTAGGTGGTACGTGTCGAGCCTCTGTTGAGAGTCAGATCACGTGTTAGACACTGTTACTTCCCCGTCCCCCAACTTCTAAGTCACAGACGAGGAAACCGAGTGTCAGCCGCAGAGTGGCAGTGCAGACTCGAACCCGTCCTTCTAATACCTAACTCACCTCTAAGAGCGAAGGGAAAACAAGGTCCTTGGCTCTAGGAAGCCACTGGTAACAAGATGCACCAAGGTTTGGTAAACACATGTAGAGAGATCAATAGTACACAACGTACATGGACATAAAAGAAGAAATGTCTGTCTCAGGAAATGGAGAAAATGCGCTCATTCCCACACAGAAGGAACACCCGCTGTGACCTGCTCCCTCCTCTTCCACCCGACGTGCACTGAGCTCAAGGGTCAGAAGACAGGTACGGAGCACCTACGAGACCACCACTGGGAGCGGCCCAGTGACTCCCATCCTTGGGGGACTGGGCCGAGCCTCAGACCGGAAGCTTGGTGGTCCTCAAGCCAAAGGCCCGCCGTCCAGTCCCACACCGCCCTTCTCTCCCAGGGGGACTCAGGGGACTTCCTGTGAACTCACTGTGCAACACTTCCCAAGACTTACAAGAAAGTGTTAAAGGGTAAGAAAATGTGTTTTCTCTGCACCGTGTTTTTTTGTTTGTCTGACATAACCTTTCATCTCCAAGGCTCTTGCTCCTGGGTGGGGATGTGGGTAACAAGCCACGGGGAGTGGTGGACCCGCAGGCACGCCGCCTGCCCCGCCGGGGTCTAGGCACCGCTGCAGGAAGGAGCTCCCACACAAGGAAGACAGAAGGATGGGGCCACAGCCTGACCTCAGGTGGAGGTGGAGGGCCCTCAGGGATCGCGCTCGATGCCACGGGTTCTTCCCTTGTGAAGGAACTGAGAAACGGGCAAGCCTCTCATCTGCCTGACGGGTCCACGGTGCCGCTCTGCTGAAAAAATGGACACCTCAAGGATTTGGGTGAGCTTGTTTCACAAAGACTGAACTTGTTATGAATCATGAGTAGCTAGTATTGCAAATCTCCTAAAAACACTGTATTGAGTCATAAATCTGTGGAGTGGACCTATGATGCTGGACACACCACGGGGATGCGAATGGGTAGCTTTTATCTCTAGAAAGCTGACGGTCTAACAGGGAGAGTGTTCTATCATCTTAGTTATATATTTTTTATTTTATTTTTAAGAATGATTTTATTTATTTGAGAGAGAGAGTGAGGAGTAGGGGGAAGGGGCAAGGTCAGAAGCAGGCTCCCCGCTGAGTGGGGAGCCCGACGTGGGACTCGATCCCAGGACCCTGGGATCATGACCTGAGCCGAAGGCAGATGCTTAACTGATTGAGCCACCCAGGCGCCCCATCATTTTACAAGCTAAACAAGGATAAAGTAGTGATAAGAAATTGAAGTAAAATAAAATCAAGTAACCACTTTTTAATCGGATGGAAGACACATACTATTGGTGGGCACAGTTAACTGTTATTAACAACTAAATTTCCATAGGCAATCAAGCTACCTGAATTCCCACGGGCTGAGACAGGGTCGGAAGCACCGTGGTTTCCAAGCAATCTGATCAATTACCATGCTGGGGATTTCAGAGGAACAGAGTGCACGTTCCGGGCGGAGCTGAAGGGCTGGGCAAGCCCTGAGTTAGGGTGCAGGGTTAACCGCGTCCCCATCTGACACAGTAACTCCAGTTACTCTGTCCCCACCCGCGCCCCCTCCCCTTGCGGGCAGCTCCGAGGCTGTCCCGTCTCCGCCGCCCCTCCCGCCCTGCACCCCGACGGGAGTTCCTGGGCAGCTCCCACCTTCCTCCTTAACAGACACACCGGTTTCCTTCTCTGCCCGGAGAAGAGAATGGTGATCGTGAGCCACCTGCTTCACACCAGTGTTCCAAAAGCTAAATAAAAAGCAGACTGAGGTTTCTATAAAGATGATTAATCGAGAAACCTAAATGTTTACTAAAGGTTCCACCTGCGTGGGGTCAACGAGAATTGCGACCAGATATAAATATGCACATACACAGACACATGTATAATTCAAGGTGTTACAGCTTTTCAAATAATTCTACTCTGCTTGATTTATTGTTATTACATAATGATAAAAAGGTATAAAGAGCTGAATGTTAGAGAAACTCCAGTAATTCTAAACTTTGCTTTAAGAAATAATAATAAAAAAAAAGCAAGCACAGAAGTTTCCAAGATAATGGGTAAAATAATATCTGACACACGAGGAGCCTTTCCTTTGGTAAGCAGCACAAGATAAATTTTTCATTTAGATGAAGCATCGGCTATTAAGAAGCCGGCTACCAGGATAATGAAAAGACTCGCGGGCAGACTGTTTCTGGAGGCGGCGGCGTGAGCGCACTTGCCCACACCGGCTCCCCTTACAAGCGAGGCATGCAAAGCAGCACCCCGCCGGACCCCGCAGCCACGGGCAGCCTTGCGGCACCCCAGAAACAGGCCGCCACATTCAACCAGTGAAGGACAAGACAAAAATGACCCCTTCCCCCAACCCGAGCCAACCCGCCAGGGAGCAGACGCGGTCACTCACCGGAGACCCCGGGACGAATGAGGCCTGGCGACCCCATCGGTTAGGCGAGCGGCAGAGCGGGCCTACACAGGGGGCTCCCCCTCGCGCACCTGCTGGTGGGAGTGGGAAACGGGGCAGCCCCCGTGGGAGGCAGTCGGGAGGCTCCTCAAACCCTCAAAAGGTTAAACACGGACATAGCAGATGGTCCAACAACCGCGCTTCTGGGCATAGACTCCAAGGGACCGAAAGCAGGGACTCAAACAGATACTTCGAGGGCAATGTTCACAGCAGTTTTCTTCCCACTAACCCAACGGTGGGAGTGACCCCTCAAGAGAAGAATGGGTAAGCAATCGGGGTCTAGCTACACCATGGAACCGTATTCAGCCGTTAGAAAAGAATGGAATTTCAACACATGGTACGACACGGTCGAACCTGGAAGATACCAAGGGAAATCAGACAGACACAGAAGGACAGCTCTTCCGAGTCCCCTTAGAGGAAGGACCTGGAGAAATCAGATCGCTCCACGGTGAGCTGAGCGGGCCTTGCCGGGGCCTGGAGGAGAGGGATGGCTGCGGGGTGTCTGGTAGGGATGGGGGGAAAAAGTCTAAAAATGCATACTGGGGATAGCTGCAAATGTGCAGCTATAAATGCACCTAATGTCACCAGATTATACATGTAAAAATGAGAAGTTACCACAATAAAACAAAACAAGGATT
This sequence comes from Ailurus styani, assembly GCA_002007465.1. Taxonomy (NCBI): domain Eukaryota; kingdom Metazoa; phylum Chordata; class Mammalia; order Carnivora; family Ailuridae; genus Ailurus; species Ailurus styani. The sequence goes on from LNAC01000218.1 coordinate 2,073,081, forward strand.
CCCAAGGGTGCCCTCACCCCGCCTGTCCACACTGCATCGCAGGCTCTTCCCACCCCTGCCTCCGATCGCCTTCCCTCTCCTTCCCTGAGACTAATCCCGGCAGAAGTAGGCTCGATGAATCTGGGAACAGAGTTAGAGCACCAAGCCTGCGATCCTCGGTCCTGTGTTCCCCTGCTAGCTCCAGCCCGTGACCTCCCCTTGCAAAGGAAAATAAGTCATTCTTAATGAGTTTTCACACAGACGGTAACTACCAACACTGCAGATTATTTTGGAAAGAAAACTTCAGTTTCTCCAGTAGGTTCCAGAGACCAGAGCAAATCCCAAGTAGGAAAAGTGGGATTTTTCTACTGGTGTCACTGACTTCCTCCCAAGAAGCCAGAGAGACAGAACAGGGGCCAAGCCTTCCATGAGCCTGGGAGGGAACCATCCACTCTCCCCAGCTGGGAGCCGCACCTCCCCCTGTCTTCTTTGGGCTGATGGCTGTGCTTTGCGAGCTCTAACTGCCTTGATCAGAAGTAGGCAGGGGCCAAGGTGAAAATTCATGGTGGCCGTTTGCTTCCACTGAGGAATTCTGGGAAAATGTTGATGGAAGATAATGTTGACACTATCAACCTACATGATCATCATCTTTCTGGATAACCTGCTGACATAATTATGATTTCTTTGGTAGTCACACTCCTATCATGAAATATGGCCTGCGTAAGTACTTGTGGATAAAGACAATAAGAAAACGACTCCCTTAAACAAAAGATGAGTTCAAAATGTAATGAGGCCCACAGTGTAATAACATGGATAAGTCACTGATCTGCGGGAATGGGGGTTCAAGGAAGTGTAGTGAAGGGGTCAGGAGATGAGGAGATTTGGGGTAGCGTGCACCCCTGCTAGGCTGAGGAATTGATAACCCAAACCCAAACACACAGAAAGAAAAGGACCAGTACCGGTCGGAAGTTTAAGTATCTCCATTATGTATGCTTAAGTAAGACACGGCTTGTGAGGTTAATGAAATGTGGACTCTTCTGTTTATGGTGTTTGTTTTTCCCCTTTTTCTTTTTTTAAAAAGGGAAAATGAGGTGGGGGGGGATGGTTGCGGAGGCCCATGTCACTGCATTTGTAATCAGCTGTGGGTATATGGAAGGAACAGCAGTATTAAAATCAGATCTGCCAGAGAAATGGGCGAATAAATCAAGATAGAAAGACACAAACAAAGAGGAACATCGGAGCAAGCCTGTTCCTCCTGCCCCATGGGCAGCCTGCTTTGCTAACCCTTGCTCAGAGGTGGTCTCTTCATTCTAGAACTCAGTTCCAAAATCGGAGCCATTTTGCATTCTGTTCCACATTGGCAAAGTAGTTCTTCACTGCTACTTATTTATAATTTAATTCCCCCGATGGTTCTAAAAACAAGGGAAGAAATATTTCCAAACAAAAATCATTATTTATACAGCTGGAGTCTCCATTTAGTGAGGAAAATTAGTAGAAAAAATGTTTGGTCAGAATTTGAGATAAGTTTTGAATGTTTCACAAACCCTCCTATCATCAACTTCCAAATCTCTTTGAGTCTATTTAAGTCTTTCTCCAAGTCAACAAGGGAAGCCCCCCAATCAAGTAAATTAATGGGTTCTGATCTGGGCAGCTCCTTTGGCAAGGGGTGGAGGATTTTTGGATCAGCAGCAAAAATAGCTCAATTAAAATACCATCCTAATATGTAAGTTCGTTTTTGTTTGAAAATGGAAACAAGCAATGTGCTTGCATGAGTAAATAGAAGACAATTAGTCAGGCCGGGGTCTGAGAGCAGAGAGCAGAGAAGACAGTTGGCAATTATCTGGCTAACTTAACCAGATAAATCCATGCCTAAAAATTCACTCTGGTACCAAATTGCCCAGACTGGCTATATTCACAGAAGAACTAAAGAGTATAATTACCCAATCTCCTTCTAATCTGTGCTGTCGGGGCTGTGCCTCGGTGGGTTATTCCCAGGTGATGAGTGTATCTATCAATCCTCCCTTCCCCCCAGCGAGGAGCATGCTTGGATTTTCAGTGTTAAGCCTGAACACTTGCTCAAGTGTCTTAGGGGATGCAGTTATCCTACACACTGAATAAAGTATCAGAAATTTCCGATAGGCCGAGGGATTGACAAATGACAGTGGAGATAACACTTTAAATGCACACACCTGGAGACAAAGTTCAGACGAGGAGAAGGAGATGCTCTAACGCCTCGCGTGAATTCGAAAGGAAAAAAAAATACCAAGAGAATTTTGGTAATACTCTTAGGAAAAGAGTTTGCAAGATTATGCAAATGAGAGTGAGCCCAAATTTGAAAATGTGCCTTTTAGCTCATCACCAAAGTGTGAGACAACTCTCACACTTGGGTAGCACTTCGTGTTTTGTTTTGTTTTGTTTTTTAAACCAGGCCCTCCACCATTAATCCTCACCACTGTGCACAGTAAACTGGGGGAATGGTGTTATTCCCATTTTGTGGATTAAGAAAACAGGGCCCTCAGATGTGCTGGCGCAGAGCTAATGTCGAGGCTGAAACTTGAACCCAAGCCTTCCAGGTCCAAGTTGAGTGCCCTTTCCACCGTGCCGTGCTAAGGGCTCAGGTTCACGCAAATAAAAACGATCAGGTTACCCGGTCAAATCTGTGGTATTCGCCATCACGGAGAGTCTTAGAGTCAACACATGCCATTAGAGAAATCTTATAACCAGGCCCGGCCTGAGGATACAGAGAACAGACTGCACAGGAAGGTGGGGTCACAAAGGCTGCTCCCCACTAGCTCCGTCTGCTCCTGGATTCGGCTTCCTAATCCGTACAGAACAACTGAGTAGAGAACCCCCAAGCCCGGTCAGCATCAAGCTGATGAGAACATTAACTGGCTTCAGTTTTCTCCGTTCACACCTACCCAGAATTTGGTGTCAACCAACCCTCCTCCTCCTTCCGGATTGATAAGATGTGTCTCCAGGTCAACGGCTCTCAACCCACCCCGAATGTGTGAAAACAGGGCTCCAAAATGCGTTTTACCAACTTCTGCCCAACGTGAGAGGTAAACACTACACAAGCGTGACAGAACAAACACGTTTACAATTATTCAGTGTTTTCTGTAGGTGACCACGTTCGCCACGCTTCCACACTCGATGTGCACCAGCCAAGTTCAATACTCTTCGGGTTAGGTCTAGGGTAGTGGAAGCCGGAATAAGAACAGTCTTCCCTAGAGACGAACACGCCTCCTTCTAACTCGATGCCATTTCCAATGCTGATAAATTCGATTCAGAGTCACCAGTCACCTGTAACGGGCAATGGCATGTTTTACTTTCCCTAGAAGCCAGGTCCAGCCAGGAGTCCCGTTTCCACCTGGGAATATTGACTTCTGTTATTTTCGAAGGTACAGAAGACTTCCCAACTCCCTGAATGGTCTTAATTGTTACACTGGCTTGTAAGTCCACACTTGCTTGTAAGTCTGTAGTTGAGCTTTACTTGAATTCAAGGGCTTAAATGGTGGGCAGCATGTTCCCTTCACGTTCACGTTTTCTCACGTCTGCCTGGTACTTTTGTGTAAG
>LNAC01000218.1:2076720-2104244 GCA_002007465.1 Ailurus styani
GGGGCGGGGGGCGGGGGGGGAGGGGGGCTACTCCCACTGAGGGAAAGCATCTCATGCACCGATAAAGAGGAAGAGCTAGAATCTCCATTTGACCATAATAGGAAAAACTCAAACATTCCTTTTCCGTGAAGACAATTCTTTAATATACAATCTTTGTTTGGTAAAGTGCTCTATTTCCCCATGGGAGGCAGAGAGGCACTAGCGGAAGAACTCTAATAATAATAATCGCTGTTACCAGTGTTGCTCTATAATAACAAAAGGAGCCCATTCTTCTTACCTCCGGTATCTCTTTAATTACGGTATTCAGCAATTCAGTGAGGGTTAGTGATGTTCATTGCTCCCCCCCACCTCCTTTTTTTTTAAGTTAGCAAATTGGACGGTGAACTTCTATTTTTATTATGCTCAAGAGGTCTGGGCTCACTATTCATTCAAAGGCCAAGCAATACCCAAGTTACCCCCTATTGAGGGTTCACTGTTAATTTTATACACGACCTATGGGCAAATTAGAACCGCCCCAGGTCTCAAGTTCTTTCTCTGTAAAAATGGGGCTACACCACTAAACTACTTCAAAGTGGGAAATAGAATAAAATAAAAAATAAAAACTACCACGAAATACCCTGAATTGGTCCATCCCGACCTCACCCATCCGAGGCCACACCATTTGCACACCGTGCTGTGCAGAACGCCCAGGGCAGGTGCCCACTGATTTGGCCCTGGCGCCATGTTCTTGCACCTGGTCCTCCATCGCCTCCGCTTCACACCGGTCACCCTTCCGTTCCCCCCCATTCACCTGCTGTGCTCTGGTTATATGCGCGTGCCTCCGCTGATCCCGAAAAGCAGAGAAGCCACTGCTCAGTGGGTCAGTCCCCAGGGCTCACTCCTACCAAAGATGACCATGAGCATTATCAAGCTTGCGACAGCAAATAGGGTGTTTGGACAAGAAAGGGATGATCGGCTCCTTGACCCCCTTCTGGTCTTAAAGAAGTGAAGCTCCAAGGTCCAAGAGCTAAATAACTTCCTAAAGGCATTCTGGAAGAAACCCGGGTTTCTCTACAGACTTCCCAGAGAAACAGCAAGCGGCACACTTGGGGTCATGCCGAAAAACCCACTGACGCATTCAGATGCTTTCGGCGATTTCAGGGGCACAGAAGGGAGGCTGCTTCATTACTTGTACATTTTCTCCCGACACCTTGCTAGCACAGTATAAACGGTACCTCATTACGCCACACATCACAGTGTCTTCAGGTTCAGAGACTCTGAGGTCTCAGTGACCAATCCACCCCCTAATTACATGGATCACAAACTGACGGACCAGTTGGAGGTTTCCCGGCTGCTTTGTGCCCCGCTCACCAGAATCCAAGCCTCCTGACTCCCACTACTGTGGTCCTTTCTTTAAACCACAACAGGGATTGGCTCACGGTTATTTTCCTTTAATAAATTCTGGCCACAAGTGAATTGAGGCTGTTTTTAATTACGGTCTTCACCAATGAGATCATTTGGAAAGCTCTGTCCCTCCCACAAAGCAGGACAGGCTTGTTTTGACCGCCTGCCCAACGAATTTCCTGCTCAGCACCAAGGCTTTCGATACCCTCTCAGTCCCGAAGAGGCAGGTGCCTCTTGTGACCGCACTAGGAGAAAGAGAATCTCTCACAGAAAGTCCGCCTCAAAATTTATGGAAGATTGGGGAGCAGGGGAAGAAAAGGAGGAGGAGGAGATTCTAAAGGAATCAATAAGCCCAGAGCAGTGGCAGGATGTTTTCTGATAAGAATCTTCTCTAGTACAATGTAAGCCAACGTGATAGGACCTCTCTTTTTACCTAAGTCCACCAGGGCTCCTAAGCTTTTTTTTTGGTGCCATGGTCTCCTTTGGCATTCTGGTGAAGCCTACACACCCCTTCTCAGAATAATGTGGGTTTTTTTTTTTTTTAAGATTTATTTATTTATTTATTTGACAGAGAGAGAGAGAGAGAGAGAGAGAGAGAACACGAGCAAGTGGAGTGTGGGAGAGAGAAGCAGGCTTCCCGCTGAGCAGGACCCTGGGATCATGACCTGAGCCGAAGGCAGATGCCCAATGACTGAGACACCCAGGCGCCCCCAGAATAATGTTTTTATAGACCTAAAACAAAGCACATAGGACTGTAAGGGAAAACACTGTACTGAAATACAGCTATTCAAAATATTAAAAAGCAAGTTATGATATAGTCATCTATGTACTTTTTAATTAATGCATTAAATAAAAAGATTCAGTACCAGGTCAAAAAAGTACTGTAATTTTTTTTTTTTTAAAGTAGGCTCCACGCCCAACCTGGGGCTTAAACTCATGACCCTGAGATCAAGAGTCACTCACTCCACTGAGCCAGCCGGGCACCCCCAAATTACTGTAATTTTGAAACGGTGATGAGTGTGCACAGAGTATACAATATTTCGAGGTTATCTGCCGGCAAGTGATATTGAAATGTGATACGGAGAGATCTGTGATTTCTGTGGGTGGTCAAGACACAGGCGTTGCCAGTCCTCCGTGGTTTCCTGCCACCACATTCCTCGTGGAAGGAAATGTGGCATTTCAATTAGAGGGTCGTAATAGAAAGAAGCAAGATCTAGAATCCAATTCAGGGACCCAGGTAAAGAACCATACATCGGACAAAGGTCCCCATGAGGTCTTACTCACCCACGATTCCTGAGATCTAAGGAGCGAGAGGCACGGCACAAAGTAGACAGTGAATGCTGGAACCGAGTCAGTAGATAAGTCTGACTTATCTGCTGGGTGACCTCCCAAACTCCAAATCTCAGCTGGTCCACCAAGGGCCAGTCTACTTCAACCTCTTTGTTCCTTTAGCAAATATGCACGGAGCAGCCAGTAAGGGTCAGGCAGCATTCTAGGCACTGGGCGGACGCGAGATCCTAACTTTAGATGGTGATTCATGTTCAGAAGATAAAACATGCCAACAGGATAAAGGGTGACAGGTGGGGGAGGGGCGTGTTGGACTGGATGGTGGCAGGGGCCTTTCTGAGGTGTCAGGGGAGCCTGTAACGACCAGGAGCCAAGGTCGCATGGGAAGAAGTGGGGTAAGGCCATTCCTGGAGGAAGGAACAGCAAGTGCAAAGACTGTGAGGTAGGAAGAAACTTGGCGCAGGCCTTTCCTACCTCCAAACTTGTCCTCTGAAGGGCTGCTCTCCTCTCTGGCCCTGGGTTCCCACCAGCACAACATGGCCCAGTCCATCCTCCACGCTTCTGTGCTCTGGGCCCCTCACTCAAATATAGGAAAAGTTCCCTACTCCTCAACGCGCCGACCATACCACACCCTGTTTAACATTTCCCCTACTCCCCTCCCTTCACACAAACCCTCTGGCCTCTTCCAAGACCCTGGAAAGGAGGCGGTGTCCACTTCTTCTGGACCCCTCCCTTCTTTCCTTCATCACTTACATTTTCACAAACTCCAGGCCACACTGATCTCTCACATCAAAGGGTTTTAGGGCAGAGGTTCCATAAATCACCTCATTCAACCATACATCTAATAATCTGACCATTCCTTCAGTGACAGGAAACTGAATCCCCCTGACATGGCCTGTCCCCCCAAACTTCTAAGTTTATGATCTGTATCGTATAGCTTGTCTCAAACAAACTTACACTGTTCCTGCTGATGTACGACCAACGGTCTTGTCTTCTTGGCCTCTTGGCCCCCTCGGGCTGGCAGCACCCTTGCCCTGCCTTCTTCTCCAGAACGTATGGAGCGGAAGTAGAGACAGGCTGCTAGGTGAATTTAAAGGAAGACGGCCCCGTAATGTAATTAATTATTCTCCTTCAAGCTCACAGACCCACCTCTCCAAAGCCCTACAAGCCAGAAAAGTTTTGTGGAAATAGCCACAAACTTGAGACCCATTATGACGGGGTAGCCTTATTCTAGATTGAGGCTTTTCTTCCTCACAGGTGTTACGGGCTGAATTTGTTCCCGCCTCAACGATGCGACTGTGTTCAGAGACAGGCTCTTTAAGTGGGGGACCAAGTTGAAATGAGGCTGTTAGTGTGGAGTCCAGGCCAAAGAGACTGGTGTCCTCGCACACGCACAAGGGACCAGGGGAGACGCAGCAGAGGGGGACCATCTGCAAGCCAAGGAGAGCAGCCCTGGAGGAAAGCAACCCTGTTGGCCTTGGTTAAACCCAACCTCGATCTTGGACTTCCCGGCCTCCGAAACTGTGAAAAATAAATTTGCTGGGTTAGCCAGCCAGTAGGTAGTTATGGCAGCCCGAGCAAGCCCACGTGACAGGTGTCTGAATTTAGACGCTTCTGGAAATAGAGACCGAGACAAGGACTTGGGTGCAGGCGGTTCATGTGGAAGTGATCCCAGGAAGCAGGAGTTCGGGCGCAGGGAGTGTGAGGCAGGTGGATGACTTCAGGGCGTGTGAACCCAGTCCTGGCTGTGGGTGACGGGGCTTGATTCGGCCGTGGCCGCCCGGGAATTGTTCTGGAAGGCAGGGATGTTTACCCACCGGCTTCCTTCCATGCCCACAGGACGCAGGGTTGCCTCCAGGGATGCTAACGCCCTGACGTGTGGGCTGCAGTCTTTGCACCAGTGACCCTAGAGCAGCTCCTTGGGAGAGAGCAGGAAGTGACGCCGAGTGGGGGTGAGAATCTGAGCCCGAAGGACACCGGCTGATGCACTCAGAGGTGACTGAAGACAGAGGCCGGCCACCGCGATGTGCCCTGGGACCAGAGGGAATGGGCAGGCACTTGACCACAGCTGATACAGCAGAAACGTTGTTAGGGCAGCTGGGGCAGCAGGGAACCTGGGATGGACCGACCCACTTCGAGGCCACAAAGATGGGAAGACGCTGGGGTCTGGGGCAGCCGCTTTCCTCCCGTCAAGGTAAACATGGATGGTGCTCCCCAACGGAGAGGGGATGTTGAGGGCTCCTCGCTGGGGCACGCTCCCTTTCCACAGACTCCTACGAACTGTGTATCTTTCATGAGAATTCTGGTTGGGCTTTTGGGCAATTCTCCAAAGCTAATTTAGTTCTCTTATAATCAACCCATTCCCTTTGCTGCAATCAGCCTTTGAGCTCTAACACGAAATTCGAGCCATGATGAAGAGAACACGCTTAGATATCGTACACTCTCATTTAAGGGTTAGGTAATGCCTGGAAGCCAAACCAGAAAAAGGGTTCTCTGTCCCATCCAGGTTCCACCGCTGGAATCGAGTTTTTAGATCAAGTGCACGGCCCTTCTGAACATGACGTGAGAGATTTCTAACCTTGGGGTATTCGAGCCACCTTCAAAGACCAAGGAATGGGACCGCAGAACAAACTTTTTAAAATTCCCTTCAGAAATTTCCTTCTTTCTTGGCAAATAATTGCCGCAGATTTATTATTGAACACTTTTGTGAAGCCCAACATCCAAGATAAAGTTATGTGGGGAGATGCCAGACATGAGTGGTATTTCCTGGTGTTTTCCAATCCTGAGTCCTATCTTTAGGGTTGCCAGATTTAGCAAATAAAAATGTAGAACCCTCAGCTAAATTATAGTTTCAGACAAACAACAAATAATTTTTAGTATAAGTATATCTCAAATTCTACACAGGACATACTTATATTAAAGGCATTTGTTGTTTATCTGAATTTCAAATTGAACTTGGCACCCTATGTTTTCTATGGCAAGCCTACCGATCTTAATATTCCAGAATGGAAAATTAGCAAAATTAGAATTTTAAAGTAGAACTTCTATTTAAAATACGAACTTCCTGTTTTCACTTTGATAAACTACAGCAGAATGTTCGAAGCATGACTAGCTAGAACAGGCTGCTATTCTAATAGTCAGGATTCATTCTAGAACTGACGGTTCATTCTAACAACTGGGTCGTTCAGTTTGAAAGAAAGTTTCAAAACACATTATTAAAGTTCCCCTAGAAAGGAGTGTGTGTAAGAACAAAAAGTCATGTATTATTTGTATAAAAAAGAGTAACTGACAGCGTAAGAAGAACATTTTATTCGTATTGCCTGCCACTGTTTACTTAGTGCTCCCAAAACCTAAAATATCCATGACACTGGTGGGGGGAGGGCAGGAACACCAAAAAGAAAGCCGTTGTGAGAACTTCTTTTTTTTTTTTTTTTTTTTTAAAGATTTTATTTATTCATTTGACACAGAGAGAGAGATTACAAGTAGGCAGAGAGGCAGGCAGAGAGAGAGGAGAGAGGAGGAAGCAGGCTCCCCGCTGAGCAGAGAGCCCGATGTGGGCCTCGATCCCAGGACCCTGGGATCATGACCTGAGCCGAAGGCAGCAGCTTTAACCCACTGAGCCACCCAGGCGCCCGCGTTGTGAGAACTTCTGAGCAGATCTGAGAGCTTTCTATACCTCAAGCTAGAGGACAAACTAAACCAGTATTTCCTCTCCAGCTTCCTCTGCCCCTTACAGTTTGAAAGATGGTTCTAGATTTTTAGGATTTTGAAGATTTTTCATATGGAAAACCAATATACCTTAGAAAATGAAAAGACTGAGGACTTTGCAGTAAGGGGGGGTAAAGCCTGCTTCTGACAGGATCACCTGAGGGCATGGCTTGGCCAATTGGGCACCAAGGACACGTGGGGCCCAATAATTCTGTTCTGCGGGGGCTTCACAGCGCCTACCCACGAGGTGCCAGCAGCATCGCCGCCTTCCCTCCCCTCAGTTACGACAACCAGACATGGGAGCAGACTTGTCCCCAGTTGAGAACCACTGGCCTCGGAGAACCTTCGGCGTTCGGGCTCTCCCCTGGCAATTGTGCCGGCCTGAGTTCCAGCAACTTTTAAAAATACCATTGCAGGACAGCTTGGAATAACAAGAGGGAAAGAGACAGAGAGAACTACAACAGAATTTGCACCAAAGCCATGCTGATCGAAATGGTTCTAAATATACGTACGGTCTAGTTAAAGTCAACAGGTCTGTCTATCTAAAGATGCTTCCGAACGTCTGTGCACCCGGGGAGCCGTGTGCTCACGCCAGGCTTAGACCCGGGACCTGCGTCTGGCCTGTCTCTCCGACTTCCTAACCATACAGACTAAGAGCTAACCGTTCTGCTCACTTTCCACATTCCAGACGTGCATCCTCATTCATTCTTCCATCTCCGCCCTGGTCATTAATTGTCCCATGTTATGGATGAAGGAACTGAGGGCCTTGAGAAGTGAAACAGTTTGCTCAAGCCCCCAAAGCTCATGAGATTAGACCAAAGTCTAATCCCATCTCAGCTTGGAAGGGAAAAGAAAGTCACAAATTGCCTCTGACTTTCATTCTGTTTCCTCCCCTGGAACCTGGAAATGACATTTCTTAGTATTTTTCAGAATTGCTGTAAGAACTTGGAGGCAGTTTCCTGGGTTGTTGGAGGGAAGGGACCAAAGTCCTGGCAACCCGCAAGCAGTGAGGTTCAGCGATTTCTGGGCGAGTGTAACATTCACCCAGGCTTGCTGCATTGGCCTGGGGCCCATCTCAAAGGCCAGGAGAACCACGCCCTGAGTCTGAGATCTACTTAGACTTGAAAATGAACCAGTGCCACTCACTTTGAAAGAGCACTATCAGGAATGCAAATGTAAATAGTAAACATCATAATTAACCCTTAGGACTTTGAAAAGTGGAGAAGTCCGAGACACCAAGTCTGGCAGGGGAGGGGTGGGGCGAGTGGTGCGAGGGAGGCGACTTGCACTCTGGGGCTCCCCCTTTGCACAAGGTCTGAGTCACCTCCAGTGGGGCTCCAAATGCAGGCGGCAGATGAGTGGCCACCTGGGGCGGCAAAACCTCCCCGAGGCCTCAAGAACCCTGGGGCCACGGTGGTGGGTCCCTGTGACTTGAATGGACAAATCAGCCAAGGTCTAAGTAGAAGGGGGCTCTGAAGATCAGTCACGTTTGACCGACAAGGAACTGGAGCCTAGAGGTTAAGGACCAACCGACCTTGTCCACCCAGGCTGGGGCCCCCGCCAGACACCAGGCCTCGAGTCTGACCACAGAGCAAACCCACTCTCCGCGGCACACCTCCCCCCTGCCCATAAGTGATCACCGCGCAGTCTGGCCCACCTCCAGCCCAAACAGAGCCACATTTGTCAGGTACCTATTTTGCAGTAGTTTCTGGACCAAATTACTGTTTTGAACTTCTAAGAGAAAAAGGACCAAATACAAAGGGTGTCGGTAACCCCGTCCAGGAAGCCGAAATAAAACGTTTAATCTTTGGGTTACGAAGTCTCATTAGGGTTAAGGAAGAGCTGTGGGAGCAAACCCAGCGAGGTTCTGGATTCCTTTTACATGGTCAGAGATGCAATTAGTTTGAAGTCGGCTGGCTCACCGTGCCTGGGGGAGGCAGGCAGCCTGGGTGGCGAACACACCTCTCTACCTCATCACAGATGCGAAAACAGCAAACAGGCACCTTCGATGGAACTCGTAACTAAATCACTTTTGGACACAGGTCACCCCTTCCCTCCACGCGTCATAGCGGAGAAGGTGGTTTGGGTGCCTGAAGACCACGGACGATCGGAAGAGAAAATTGTCCCATCCTTCGTTTCATGAAGCCACATTGAGATTCTGGGTCTAATTTCAACAGATTATCAGTACAGTGGAGCTACAGTTACAGTGAGGGGACAGATCATTTGTCAAGAATGGAAAAACCCCGGATGCCCACGGCAGGTGGATTGGGAGAAGTGAAAATACGTCTGGAAGGCAATCAGGAGAAGGACGGCTAACCGGGCGGGCAGAGTTGCAGCTTAAAGCCCAGGAGGGACAGAAAGCTCAGGTCAGCGGAGGCGAAGCCACAGACCACACGCCACACCTACAAGCAGCAGGGCCCACCTGCGGCCGCGCATCCCAGCCCTGAGTGCGAGTAGAGGGAGCAAGGCGCAGGGCAGGTGCTAAATAGATAATAAGATGATTATACATTCACCTCTCAGTCGGGAAGGAAACCTTGCCGACGTCCACAAAATGAAGACAGCCGTTATGCAGTAAAAAGGAGAATTCTTTGATGCGGTGTCTTCTGTTTTAGAATATAAGATCTTGGAATGTGGACTGATTAAACAGATAAATGAATGCCGAAGGCACGGTGATCTATTTTTATAAAGGCCTGTAAGATTTAATGGCGATTCCTCTGTCCTTACCCCGGTGACGGGCTGACGAAGAAAAAGTAAATTAAATGATTTAGGATATGAAAACAAACTTGACCCACCAATTGCCAATTTAATTACACGTACACGAGAAATTCACTGAGCACCTAATCATTTATATTCTGGAGTAGTGTTTCAGCACAGCTAGTCTGTTAGATATTTTAAATTATAATTTCAGATGGACTCATTGTCATAGGCCTCTGGGTCCGTCTGACACACAGAATCAATATACTCCTCCTAATAAATCGGATTACTTTTCTAAGGCTCCCAGTGGGCGCTCAGCTGGACTTCTGTTTGGGAGGCCGTTCCGAAGTTCTCCAAAGAAAATTACTTCCCTGATGTTCAGCCTCAAGAACAGGAGGCACCCGAGAGAAATCGAATCAGGGGGCAACCGTCTGCAAAGGAAGGCTCAGCCTGGCAGGCAGACTGATTTGGACTCGGAGGAAAAAATGCCCCAGTTTAAGTTCTCCTCTCCAGCCACGTGTTTCCAGATCCGCCAAGACCTTTGCTCCTCCCCCAGAGCGGACACGTGTTGCCTTTTCTTTGAAAAGGTAGCCCCCTGGCGGGGGGGCGGGTTGTGACAAGGGCCTTTGCTGCCAGAATGCTCTGGAATGTCCAGGCTGAGGGACCTCACAGTTCCACAACTTCAGGCCCAGGAAGCATGGAGCTAGGCCATCTCCCCTCGTCTCATGTCCATGTCACACTGGGGTCCCACCGTGACCCGTGTCCTGGATGGGAACATACCCCCAGCGAGGCTGGAGTTTTCAACCCTTCCCGCCCCACCGTGGGAGTCCTTGGGAGGGCTCTCGTTGGCTCTTCCGCCGCACACTTAAAACTCCCTCCAGCACTCGAAGACACCTAATCACCCATCCCAAAGGCCCCGGGAACGTCTCGGGCGGCGACTCCACGCGACTGGCTAGCACCAGGGTGAAAGAAGAGGCTGGAAATCACCTGGGCTGGAATCGGGCTTCCACCGCTGCCCGGAAGCGTAGCCTCGGACCAAGTGCTGAGCCCCCCAACCTCCCTCTGCTCCTCTGCAGCTGAGGAAGGGCTGCTCTGGCAGAAGCACACACAAGATGCTCAAGGCCACGCCTGGCGTACAAAACTCTTCAATAAGGCAGACAATTATTATTTTCTTTTTACCCTAAATTCATAGTAGATGGGGGCGGGGAGGGCCCCAGTCTGTGAAACTGCAAGAAAATATGTTGGAAAACTCTAATTTTAATGAAAGAAAAAAAGGGGGGGGGTAAGATGAGCGGGGGGGGATTTTCTCTACTTATAGCAAAACATACCCTAAAGCTACTGTATTTAAAGCACTGTGCTCAGGGGAGCAGGGACAAGGTCCAGAATCAGGCCAATACAGATCCATGTGCGTGCACGTGCACACGCACGCTTTCGTAGGATAAACGTGGCATTTCTTTCTTTCCTTTTTTTTTTTTTCCCCCTAAGCAATCTCTACTCCCAGTGTGGGGCTTGAACTTACAACCTGGAGATCAAGAGTTGCATGCTCTATCGACTGAGCCGGCCAGGCGCCCCAAAGTCGCATTTCCAATTCATGAGGAAAAGGCCAAGCCATCAACAAATGGCACTAGTATGACTGGGTACCCACTTCGGAAAAATGTAAAGTTAGGTCTCTGACATACAAAACACGTCCTCTTCCAAGGAGGTTAAAGATCAAAATAACAAAATTATGAAGTCGGGAGAAGAAAATACAGATTATTGTTATAATTTAGGGATTAGGAAAGACTTTCTAAAACAAGCCACCAAACTCATAAACTATTAAGATTACAGTTTTATATATTTAAAAAAATGAGCAAAACCTTGCTGGAAATATTTCATAGGTAAAATTAATAGGAAAATGACAGAGAAAAATATTTACTACACACACACACACAAGCACACGCACACGCACACACCAGGGAAAAGTCCAATATCTGTAACTCATTAAAAATTCCAATCATTCAAAAAGAGAGTTATAAACAGCCTTGTAAACAAAACATGGTAAAGGATAGCAAGAGGAAACTCACAGAAATACAAGTCGGGTCAGAAACGCTTCAATTTACATCTGTACAATGAGGACGGTAGATAATCCTACCAAATTCATAAAGATGCTGAAGTTAAAATTAGAAAATTCCACGTAAAGTGCTTCAAACAATCCTGGCACGGAAATACACTCCGTAAATATCAGCCGGTAGCAGTAACAGTAGTCGCAGAGGTGGAGGTAACTAGGTTTCATTAAGAAAAAAAGAACGAAATAAAAATCAGACATCACCAGCTCGCGTCCCTAGCAAAACTGCAGAAAGGCTAATGCTGCCCAACACTGGAAAGAGTACAAGAAAACAGGCATCCTCCACACCTGCCCGGGGGGATACATACGTGTACAAAAACACACGCGCGAGGACAGTTAAAACCCGCAAGAACAGAGACCACAATCCCACGGGAGGAACGAAGTCCATTCGCCCGCAGAACGGGCAGCAGTGTGTCTGTGACGGAGTGCACACCAGCGCGGGACTGTGTCTACGGCCCCACTCAGCTGAGACTGCAAGCCACAATTTGCACCTTCGTATAAAATATATGTTTGCAAATGAACAAAAAAGGGAAAGGCCAAGCTGTGATTGTGGTTACGTCCAGGAAGGGAAGTGGGACGAGGAGGGAGGACAGGGTATTTAAAATTTTACCTCATTGACTGTCTTTGATTTCTTTAAATAAGCAAGCATGTACTAAAAACAAGTATTTTCTTTAAACAAAGGAAAAAGGGCAACAAAGTCTGTGTTTCACAGCAGTCATCGGTGGACACCTGAGTGAAGGCTAGCGTCTGTTACGTTCCTTCAAGGGCCGGCAGGAGCCCCGCCTCGGCGGGTGGGCTCCAGAGAGGGGCTACCACGGCCGGATACTAACAGGACCATTCAACTTGAACCTGAGGCCGCTAATGACCTCGGGATCAGGAATACAAGAACGGCAATGCCAGCCACCGGCCATTCCAAGTCTTAGGGTAGATGAGTGAGTTCACACGCTAGTTGCTCAGTCTTCACAAGTCTGATTTACACAAAGAAGTTTCCCAGGGCAAGAGATTCGAGGTCCTAATCATGCCAGGTGGGGCGCCTACAGGGATTCCTACAGAGATCCCTTCTCGCAGGGGCAAAAACAGCAGGAGACCTTCCTGACCTAAAAAGGACAGCCAATAAGCAGGCGATTTCAACACCATTATTCTTGTATTACAGCAAAAGGTAAAGCAAGACCCAAAAGAGCTCACCGCTTGGCAAGTGGTAACCGTCGGATGTGACAACGAATGCCTGGGTCCATTTAAAAAGTATTTATAAAACTCAACAACGTAGACGGCACGGCTGACTTCTTTTACCCCCCAAGGCAGGATGGGAGGACCACACCCTGGCCCTGGTTTTGGGAAGGATGGCAGCCACTGAGTCAGGCTAGGCCTTCAGAAGTGGCCCGTGTCGAAGGGCCACACCTTGGCCACCCTCACCACACTGCGCAGCAGACGTCGGAAGTCAAGGGCTTCAGAAAAGCTGATCCTCACACTCTCGAGCAAAGCAGGAAGCAAGAAATGAGTAGTGCCTGCCGTATTTTCTCGACCTCTATAATATCATCAACCGCAAATGGCAAGCTTAAAACTGTCAAACTTAAAACTGTCTCTGTCACCAGAAGTTGTTTTGGCTGCAGGTGGACGGAAAGGGGGCGGAGTTGCCCACCAAAGGGCCAGAGAGACATTTTTAGAAAGAGAACCACCAAGACAAACCTGGGCCATAATCAAGCCACATGATCCTTCACAGGCATTTTCCAGACAGCCTGTTCTCAAAAGAAACTGTCGTTCCCTCCCAATCACTCCTTTTAACAGGTAGCAGTTGATCAGTGTTTCTAAACTGAAGACAGGTTACTTAGAAGACGACCCCAGTTTGGACGGGTGCAGAAGTAAAGAATCCCTCTTCATGAAGGGGAAAAAAAAAATCAGGTTAACATCTTTTTTATTTTCAAGTTTCTAAGTTTAATTGTACATATATGTATATGTAAAAGTTTTCACTTTTACATGAAATTCCTGATCCCATGATTTTGATTATCATTTATACAATGGTGATTCATACCCGTTCAAACTGGGGCGGGGGGGTCAAAACTTTTCACACGAAGCAGCGTGCCATCTGTTTCACGCCTTTCCCGGGGAAGGGGCAGGGACGGCAGACAGTGACCGAGTGCCTGGCCACTCCGTGCCCAGCCCCAGGCCGGACGCTTTCCCGTGGTCTCTCATTTCATCTGCTCCTCACAATATCTTTAAATACCCAAATTACCACACAGACAGGCAAGGAGAGTGACCATTTCATTCCCAGATAAGTCCTGTACATCTGGCTGGCAATTTGGTTATAAGGATTTTTAATGGTGCGAGATAAGAGGACCGTTAAGAGGGAAGGAATCAAAAGGAGGGAAATATTTGTCAAGCAAACATGTCAACAGTCTCTGGAGAAAAGGGAGGGAAGCAGTTTCCCTGTTTGCTGGATGATGAAAAGCCCAAAGAAGGCTAAGAATTTCTGTTCCTGAGTTCTGGGCCACGGCGGGCAGGAGCCTCGCGGAGTCCTCTGGTTTCAGGAAGCGATGCCAGGCCCAGGAAGAGATCAAGGGGTACTGCCAGTTTCGAACGGTCTTGATACACCCAAGACGACCGTTCGTGAGCTCTGCTGCTATGACATTGGCACTTCCGTGAGCAGCACAGCCGCACAAACAAGGGCCTCGCATTCCCGGGGGCGTTCTTGCAGAGAGCTAGCTCTTCTCTAACGGTTCCTTTCAGACGTGGTGCCCCAGAATGATCGGGGGGGGGGTGGGGGTAGGGGGGGGCGGNTTTCCCTGTTTGCTGGATGATGAAAAGCCCAAAGAAGGCTAAGAATTTCTGTTCCTGAGTTCTGGGCCACGGCGGGCAGGAGCCTCGCGGAGTCCTCTGGTTTCAGGAAGCGATGCCAGGCCCAGGAAGAGATCAAGGGGTACTGCCAGTTTCGAACGGTCTTGATACACCCAAGACGACCGTTCGTGAGCTCTGCTGCTATGACATTGGCACTTCCGTGAGCAGCACAGCCGCACAAACAAGGGCCTCGCATTCCCGGGGGCGTTCTTGCAGAGAGCTAGCTCTTCTCTAACGGTTCCTTTCAGACGTGGTGCCCCAGAATGATCGGGGGGGGGTTGGGGGTAGGGGGGGGCGGAGAGAGGTGACCCGGCGCTGCTGGTCCCACCCCAGAGTTTCTGACACGGTAGGTCTCGGGTAGGACCAGAAAGTCTGCAGTTCCAATATGCCCCGGAGTGCTTCCCCGGATCGGGGACCACACACCCACTGTTTGTTGTTGTTGTTTTTTAAAAAGACCAGAATCCATCAAAGATAGGAACGGGGTACTTATGATGTGGCAAAATCTTTCAGTTCTGATCTGAGCCACCCAAAGGCAGGGGATTTTGTCTGCTGCTGGATGCCTAGCGCCTAGAAGAGGGACCCCCTACAGACCCCCCCCTGGGAAGTCAAATCATCTGTACGCTCCACACCCGACACGGGCCGCGCAGGGAGGGAGCCAGGGAAAGGAGCTGTATATGCGTCAGCTACAAAGGGAATGGCTGCTAACGGTTTTCGGGTTCTTTTTTTCATGGTCACAACAGTATACATTTTTAAATATTTCACAACTGCTCTCCAGGGGAAAAAAAAAAAAAGAAAATAGCCCGAATTTGTAGCATGTGCCATGTTCCTCGGTGTAAATCCTTCCACCACGGACAATTACGAGCCATGCACGTGGCATCACTGGATGCGGAGTTGGGGAGGGATGAGCCCCGTCGGCTCTCCACAGCCCCGGGGATACAGTCAGAGGTTGTGCGGAGCCCAGGCCAGGTGACTCTTCGTGGCACGTTCGAGTCCTTCTCGTCCTGCAGCCTACTACCACTTGAGAATGCAAAGTAACTGATATGCATATTCTTGCTAAAGCATTTTAATTCTGAAAACTCGGAACTTGGGTTTTGCATGTTTCAGCGAGCAAGTCTGAATGGAAGGCTGAGCTATGGTATTTTTATTAGTAGAAGGGAAAATTGTGTCACTTCTAGGGGACGGAGGGCCGACTTATTTCTGTTATCTGCTTCTGTGTGTACCACAGTCAATATTGTCACTTGCAACATATAATAAACATGATGTTAAAAAAAACATCAGGTTTTTCTCTTCATTTAAAAATGTAATCGAGTCTTCAACAACGTGTAAATTTCTTGGTCGGACAATGTATTTCAAAATGTATGGATTGCACAGTTACTATATATGATGAAAAATGTATATTATGCATTTTTTCTTATCAAGTATTTGATGCAAATTAATATCTCCATTGACATTGATTCACTTCTGCTGGCTTGTTAATAACACTAACAGATGTTTCTTAAATCTCTACAGACTCCAATTCTTTTTTAAAAGAGTTTTACCTTTCTAATTTCTTTTCTGATATGCACATGTAGGATTATTTTCTTCTGAGCATTTATTTTTATTTATTTATTTAGAGAGGAAGGAGAGGGAGAGGCAGAGAATCCCAAGCAGACTCTGTGCTGTGCATGGAGATCATGACTTGAGCCCAAACCAGGAGTTAGACGCCTCACCAACTGAGCCACCTAGGCGCCCTGTTATTTTTACTTTTAATTGAAGCATAGCTGACGCATACAATGATAGTTTCAGGTGTCCAACACAGTGATTCAATAGTTATCTGCTCTAGGAAATGCTCATCACCACCAAATGTAGCTACCGTCACCATACGAAGTGATTACAATATTATTGACTATTTCCCATGCTGTACTTCTCATCCTTGTGACTAACTTATTTTATAACTGCAAGTTTGTACCTCTCAATCCATATTTCCAATCAATATCCATATATAATCAATAGTTCCCCTTATTTGCTAACAGCAGGGCTGGGCTGGAAGGAAGCTTTCTACTTAACAACGGTACCACTACCAACAGCCATACGACGACGGCAAACACTCCTCAGTTGACTGGGTGGCCGGCCCTGACCAGCACTTGACACACGTTACGGCATTCGACCTTCATTCACGAGAGCCCCGAGAGGTAGGAACCCCAGTTCGGGTGAGGGAGATGGGGGTGAGAGGGGAAATTATGCGCCCGGATTATCGAAGTATGGTGTGGTCACACGGAGATCAACAGCCACGCTAAGAACGTCCTGAACAGGGGCGCCTGGGTGGCTCAGTGGGTTAAATCCTCTGCCTTCAGCTCAGGTCATGATCTCAGGGTCCTGGGATCGAGCCCCGCATCGGGCTCCCTGCTGAGCAGGGAGCCTGCTTCCTCCTCTCTCCGCCTGCCTCTCTGCCTACTTGTGATCTCTCTCTCTCTGTCAAATAAATAAATAAAATCTTAGAAAAAAAAAAAAAAGTCCCGAGCAGGTCTGTCTTAATGACCCAGGTCAGTACATGGTAATGCAAAACTTCCTCTCTGAGTGGCAGACTTCGATCCTTTCTTCTCCAAGTTACAGGGAGGCTTCGAGGGGCCAGTTCACTGCACGCCCAGCCAGAAACTGTACAGGGCTTTGGCAGGCTAGGCAGAGCGCGTTTTCTCTGTATCGTCTACAGAGGGTGGGAGCACGGATCTGGGGTTCCACAGAAGGGCAGGCATGCCGAAATTAAAATCAAGCTATGAGAAATCCTTAGCTTTGAAAGTCTCTACCATATATTTGAATATTATACACTTTATATAGAAGATGCATCTGTGGGATTCCCTGTTTCTGCCCTTCCTTCAAGCTCTAGTACAACGGTTCTCAACGGCGGGTGGGGTTGATTTTGCCCCCAGGAGACATCGGCAATGTCCAGAGACAACCTTGACCGTCGTAATTGGAGGTGCTGCTGGCATCAAGGCAGTGGAGGCAGTCTCTGCCCAAAACATCAGTGGTGCCTGAAATCCTGCTCCATTTTCAAATGCCCTCAAACTTTCTGTCCTCTTCCCCAAGTTTGGATGCCTAAGAAGCTCCACTGATACCATCTTATGGCCTTCACTGTCTTTTATCTCGTCTTAATGACTGGAGAACACGTTCCATCTTGCCTTCCTCCTGATGAGGGCAAGGGCGTCTTGGTCGCCTCTGGAAGCGTCCGCACACGGGGACTGCATTCCGCACAAAATGGGGATGTGGTAAGCATCCAACACTCTGCTCTCCCTGGAGGGTGGTAAAAACACTGAGACTTCAGGCTCACCAACACTCAAGACTTTCTACTGTGGAGGTGCAGGAGGGGAACACACGCTTCCTATAAACGCTATCTCATTTAATCCTTCGAACCACTGAAGGAGACAGGAAACACTATTTTAGGTACCTTCAGCTCACGTGTCTAATTTATAAAAGGTCACATGCTGGTAAGGGACAGAGCCTGTTTCTGAGGCCAGATATTCCTGCCCTGTGCTCCTTCCATGCCCCCCTGCCACGGCACCGGGCTCTGGGGCCGAGTGCCTTGCCTCCGACAGAGTCCCACATTTAGGGTGTCGGAGATGCCGACGGGGGAAACAGCAACGTGAAAGGTTGGAAACTTTACATTATCAGTGCGATCGTCACCAGTTTTGCAACCCAATACAGCCACGAAATCGGTCCGTTCACAGAGTGCTGCAAATGGGCTTAAGTACACGGTACGTATTTAAAAATTAATTATAAAGATACTTAGAATTTACAGGAGTCTTTCCTCCAGAAGAGTACTCAAAGATTCATTTTTAAATGCTAATGTGCTAGAGCTTAAGAAAGTTCAAGATTTTTTTTTTTTAATCAGCAAAATCAGAGAGCCCGGGAAATTACCGTCCAAAGAGCCATCTTAGTTCAAGACGTAATTAGGTGACCTTTCTTTATGTGCAGCACTCTCTTGCTGGCTCTCGCCTTCGAGAGGTGCAAACGGGGGGCTTTCTCAAAGCAGCCAGGAGCCAGGGCCGGACCTGGTAAAGCACATAATAAATAACGTCTGATGGCTCGTCTCTGTGAGCCCTGACAGTATTGATCCCCCAAATCAACCTGATGGATCTGTCTCGTTTTCATATTACACAGGGAGAAGTGAAAAGAGTGAAAGGTTTTTGTGGCACCACATTAATTTTTTTTTTTTTTAAGTTAGGGAGACCAGTTCTTGTTCTGCAAGACGCCCACTGTGACCTCTGTTCCGAAGCCACGTTTCCAGTGTGCGACCCTACCCTGTTAGGATGCTGGATGGCCTGTGGCATCACACAGACAACCATGCCCTCCCTACAGCGCACCCCGGGACGCAGGATGCGCTCAGCCTCATCCATTCAACAGTCCCAGGAGCGAAACCGCGGGGCAGTCTGAAGTCCTTTTACTTCTCTTCTTAGCCTTTCCCTCACTTCCATCCGGTCTATTCACACGGTCACTGCTGCTCTCCTGCTTCCGGACTCAGGAGATCTACGGCGCCCAGACCCTCAGTGGTGTGACCTGGTTCCCTTCCCAGGGAAATTTCTTGGCCTTGGGTTCACGTGGTAACCTGTTCCAGGCAGGACTAGACCCCAAACAGCCTTCCTACTACAGGGTCAAGTACATCCTCGCTGGTACCCGGGCACGCGCAGTCATGCCCACTCGGACCTCCTGAGCCAAGGTTCTCAATGCTTGGGGAGCCCCTTCTGGTTTCACCCACTTTGGGTTTTGGGTAATCCACGTTCAGACGGTCTGCCTCAGCAATGACCTGGAGATACAGGTGTTGGAACCACAAGGGATGGGCTGGGGTCCAGTGCACCTGGCCCAGGTTTCCGGGGTCTGCAGGGCTATTCCCTCCAACTGAGGAAGGAGTTGAGATGATACGAGAACACTGGGCACGGGTTCTGTTGGTGGCTTCCGCCCTCGCCTGGCTGTTCCAGCTTCCAGAGCCTTTGCCTGTGCTCAACTACTTCCAAAGGTGTTTGCCAAACGTCCCAGAAGATCAGAAGATCTTGGTATTTCTAATTGAAGAGGGTGGAGGGAGAGCCTGGAACAAGTGCTACAGGCAATTCCTACGATCAGGTAAGCTTGGAAAAACACCAGGTGATTTCTTTTAGACAGGAATCTTGAGTTTCTGCTATAGAATGAATACCATGTCGGAGACCGCAGAGGATAAAAGCCAGGAATAAGCGGAGACTTGTAGCCAGGCCCTTTGGGTTCCACGGCTCCACTCATTAACCCCTCACTGTCTCTCCGTGTGCAGAACAAGCATGATGATAATACCCGCTTCATAGGCTGTTATGTGGATAATGTGCTAATGTGCGTAAAGCACTTAGTTTAGCGCCCTCCGCACACGCGGGCACTCAATAAACATTAGCTATTATTATCCCATAGACCAGAGACTGCTGAGTGGCAGCCCTTAAGCCAAATCTGTCCTAGAGACCTATTTTGTTTGGCCTGCACATTTTCCTATTTAATCGAGCCAACATTTTAAAACTGGTAGATTTCTGGCATTTTAAGAAGATTGAAGATATGGCAACACGCAGGGCCTGCCTTCCCCTCTGGCAGACGTTGCCTAGGGCTGGGCCCCACGGCCCCCCTGTGATGGGGCATTTCTTCTGTGTTCAAGCACAGCCCCCACATCACTTATCCCCTCCCCCCGACTACCTCCCTGCCTGACCCTGGTGGGAAGGCCCATCCTTCCTCCAGGAGGTTCTGGACCAGTACCACCAACACGTCCCATGCGAGGTCCTGTTACTCTGCGGTACTGACTTCAGTCCAACGGGTCTCTCCTTATGTGACCTATATTCCACTCCCTACCTTTCGCCTCAGGATGCGCCCCGGCCACGAACAATCTCCTCAGTCTTCCCTCTCCACCTAGCTCCGTGGTTCCCACCGAGAGTGCACAGCGAAATGATCTGGGACACTTTGAAAACAAGAGAAAGATTCCCAGGTCTGGATCCCACCTTCAAGGATTCTCATTAATGTGGGTGGGGCCCGAGTTGGGGCACTTTTGCAAAGTGCCCAGATGATTCAAAAGTGCACCCTCGTGCGCTCCAGGGCTGGTGGCCCAGAGCTCCCCGCTCTCCTGGCCCGGCCGGCACCTCCCGGCGACACCGCGCCACTGAGGACTAGATGAGTCTTGTTTTCCTCCTGACTCCTGTTTGGTCTTGCTTGCGAAATCGCCTTGTGTTTAAAGCCTGTCTCCCCAAACAGACAGTAAACTCGAGAGTGGGCGGGTCACACCTCAGACTCCGTCTGCATCCCCAACAGAACGACCGCTGAGGAGAGCACCACCGACCGATTTCCCGGGGCCTGCGGGAGCACCGGTGACGAGGCTGCGAGGAGGCTGGCGGGAATGAGGGCGGCGGAAGCGAGGTGGAGTGGGAGCAGAGGGAGCCCGGGAGCAAGCGCAGGCCCCGGAGGGAGCCCTGCAGCCGTCCGACCCGCGGTGCCAGGCCAGCCGCCGAGCGGGGAGGAACGGGAGGCAGAACGGGACAGGCGAGATTTCCCCGGGCCTCGAACGCCGGGGAAAAGGTTGTAATTAATCTGGTAAGTCACAGGAGCAGCCAGAGGCAGAGGTGAGGGGTGAGAGCGAGCTGGGGAGGGCACAGGGAGGCCCGGCAGCAGACTCCCTGACTCTGGAGAGCAACGTGGCCGGGGTCCGGGGTGCTCAGACACCCCGATGTCTGCCATTCAGTCTGAAGCCGTGGTTTCCCGTGCAGAAGTGAAATCACGCTAACAGTGCAATTCATGTTAGCAGTGCGACTTTATTAACACATTTAATCGCAGAAATAAAGATTTTTGTCGTGATGCTGTTACTAGTACTATTACAGTAAGAAGCCTATTCTTCCGTTCCTTCTCCCAAGTCAACGCACGGCTTATAAAGACAGCGACCCTAATGACCAGGTCAGGAGAGGACCGCTCTGGGCATCACTCCTGCTCGTCACCACCTTCTGTAGAGGCCTAACTGGGTTTAAGTGAGCACTGCGCGAGTTAGGAAAACAGGCCGCAAGGGACAGCCCAAGGGATGGCTGGGGAAGGGGAGCCGGGTGCTGCCCCGTAGCTACTGAACACGCTCACCCCCACTCCCACCGCCAGGCCTCGCCTCAAGCACTTTACACATAGAAACCCCTGCGACCTTCCTGACACCCCGGGGGTGGGGGAGGTACTATGATCTTCCCATTTTACCGGTGAGGAAGCCGAGGCGCATGCTAAGCCCTAAGTCACAGGGCTGGTGCGCAAAGCCAGAGTGAGGACCCAGGTACCCCGGCCTCCACCATCTGACCCTCATACCTTCCCTCGTTGCCTGGATTCGAGGCCAGGGTGCCGTGTGGCACACATAAGCCTCCCTCTCTGATAAGGCCTGCCGGACCCAGCGGGGCCCGAAGGGGATGGGGTTTGGGGCTCTGGTTTCCCAGCTCTGGAGCCTCGGAACATCAGAAACAGCAGCGGGCAAAGGAGGGGGTGAGCTCTCCCGGCTCGGAGTTCCCTCCCTGTGTCCCCAGTGTCCCGAGCCACGACCACGGGGTCGGGAAAACTAGAGCACGGCGAGGAGCCGGGAGGCTCTCCGGGGTAGCCAGGCGCGCGGCTGGCCCGGAGGACCAAGGGCATCTGGCTTCTCCCTGCCTGGAAGCCGGACGCCGTCTACCACAGTATCTTCGGGGAAGAGGAGCTTCCCTGCGGAGCACAGCTGCGGTCCTGGTGCTGCTGTGCGCGCCCGGCCGGCCGTCTCCGCACGCGGCCCCCGCGGGTCCGGGGGCGACACGCAGGCCGCAGATCCCAGCCCCTGACGGCCGGATGAACTACAGCCCCACCTCGGATTGGGTTTCACTTTTAGGCTCCAGGGCTTGAAGTGATTCTATTTTTAAGCTTCCACAGTTCCACCCGTAAAAGAAGACGTTTTAATGAAATGCGTTCTGGGTTTTAGGGGATGGTGACTTCCTCTGAAAGCACGAACTGACCGGCCGCTCGGTTCAATCCGAAGCCTTTCCTGCGGGAAGAGCCTCGAGTCCAGCGTGACCCGGCAGGCGCCTCCGAAAACCTGTCCAGGGGCTCCGCACGGGGACGGCCCCGGCCGGAACTCCCAGCACCAGAGGTAGCTGGTGCCCAGCCCTGAAGAAACTTTGAAAAGTCCTCTCGGGTCCTTGTCTCTGTACACGTGTCCCCTCTCAAGCACCAGAAATGGCAGAGACACAGAGAACAAGCTTGTAAGTAACAAAGCTTTAAAAACACTACCATGTTTTTGTAAGAGTCAGTCATTCTTTCCATTTTAAAAAACCCCCTTTCACTGAATATCTAAAGTCGCTTCGCTTATTCCGAACAGTTGACAATGAATTGTTACTCCAAGACCAACTGCTCAGAGGATTCTTCCATATGTGCACATTCCGAAACCAAACCAAACCAAACAAACAAACAAACCCTCCAGAAGGCCACACCTACAATGTTCCCTATACATCCGATTTTCCCCACATAGGCACCGAGACCTCGTTAACTTTTTCTTGGTGAATGAGGCTTCCTCTAAGAATTCAAGTCTCCAATTTCAGTCCTGGCTTTGCCATGAGCTAGCTTGTGACCTTGGGCCAGTAACTGAACGCCACTGGGGCTGAATTTCCTCACCGGCAGAAGGAAGGGGGCCGGGTCGGAGGATGACTCTGTGGCTTTACAGCTCTTACGGTCAGCAGTCGGACGAAGACCGTGGGCGTCATCGACTGTCGCCTGGGCTAACCGAAAACATTACTCCTAGGGACGCGAAGTTATCAGAACAGTGCCTGGACCCTACGGCTAGCCCCCGACAGTTGGGCCAGTCACTTATAGTTGTGCCTTGAACAATACAGGTTTGAAGTACACGGGTCCATTTCTACGAGGTTTTCCTTATTTATTTTTTGCAGGACTAGAAGTGTCTTTTCTGTTCCTTGGGATTTTCTTAATAACATTTTCTTTCCTCAGGCTTATTCTATTCTAACACTGTATGTGATACACAGGCAAAATCCGTGTGAACTGTGTTATCAGGAAAGCTTCAACAGTAGGCTACGGGTGGTTATGTTTTGGGGGGTGTCAAAAGCTACACTCAGATTTTTCACTGTGTGTATGTGTGTGTGTGCTGTTCAAGGGTCAACTGTATTTTCTTTCCATCCCTTCCCAATTCCATCAGCTGTCCATTCTCCCCAATAGCCTCCAAGGGGACAGAAACCCCTGCCTTAGTTGGCAAATCTAAGTAATGGCCTGCTTTGCTCAGGTTCTCTTCAGCAAAGCGAAGGGCATGGGCTTGGGGATACAATTTGGCAACCAGGGGGCTTCGTCTCCTCTTGTTCAAAGTGACACTGTAGGTGACTGTGGCCGCCATGGTCACAAGACTGACCCCCCAGTTAAGGTCCGGGGAAGACTAAGAAGGCATTACATTCTTTGAGTTCTGAAGACACTGCTTTATGGGGGTGGGGGAGTGTTTGAAAAAAAGTGACAATAGAGAATGAACCAATTTCCTTATTAGAGCAAAAGCAATGTGCGTGATCCATCTATGTTAACCCCCCTCTTGGGTTTCCTGTCCCCACTTCAGCTGTCGCTTCTCTAAGCTTTCTGCTGTATAACTTTTCTTTGTGTAAGATACATTTTCCAAGTCACTCTGTGAAGCCAAAGAGCGGATCAGAGCAGGAGGAAGGAGATACCATTAGTGGTTTCCTGTATTTACTGCTTTCCTAGTTTATCTTCCCTTCTTAGTGCCATGAAAAATTAGTAGGGAAAAAAAATGGTTCGGAGTAATTGTAAATACAGTCCCTAAAACACTATTTTTAAGCCGCCAACAAGCATGAAAATATGCATTAAACCACATGCTTAGGACCTCAAAGAATTCAGGAAAGTTCCCCTCTTTAAAAACCAAATTGAAACAGAGAATCTGATAAGAATGAAATCTGCTTCTGTGCCTTGCACTCTTTGGGGTGGTTTCATGGGCACGGAGGCGGGACTCGATATCCTGAGCACAGGCCACTTGCTGGCTTTCTCTCATCCTGGGTTTAACAATGTCCGTGAGCAAGGAGGTGGTTACGAATGGGAGCCGGGGACCTGGCAAAGCAGACCTATGGAAGACAGGTAAATCCTGTGAAATCAGAAAAGGAACGATGGCTATCTAAAGCTTTGCCAAATGGGTCCCAGCCCTGTGGAAAGGGGGTTAAAGGTGTGTGTATTTTCGGGGAAGGCCATCAAGACAGAAGAGGTTTCATTTGTCTTGTTAAAGTAGGCTCAGTGCCCAGCCCAGCGTGGAACCCAACGCAGGCCTTGAACTCATGACCCCGAGATCAAGACGGGAGTTGAGATCAAGAGTGGGACGCTTAATGGACTGAGCCACCCAGGCGCCCCCAAGACAGGAAAGGTAAAAGAAAACTACTGCACGAGATCTCTGAGAAATGAGAATAAAAGCAACCCTGCCCCCCGCCACCGAGCCATTAAATCTCCAGGTGCTGCTGTTTATTCAGGCCTAAGCTTTGAGTATTATTTTCTGTTTTCAAGTTAGCTTTACACTGTACAACATTAATCTCAGAATCTACTCTTCCAAGCGTAACACAAGGTGACGACTTATAGAAAAATAAAAAAAAAATCCTTTCCTGTTCGCAGGCTTGGGTTCCTCGGCGCCCAGTGGCACATTTAAGGGCGCTTTGTTTCAGACGATGATGAGAGGGGCACCCTTGCTACTGATTATAGAGGAGCTATTTGTACTGCCCAAGTCTGGGCACTGCATTATATTAAAACTTCCATTTTGGGGTATGTAGTGACTAAAAATTCTCTCTTAGTTTAAACTTGGCATTAACCATATATCTCAGCAGAAGCAAGATTATTGAGTATAGAACCACAGGAACCCGGCATTTTTCTTTTATACTTGCAAAGGAAAAAACAGAGTCCCAGCCAGAGCATCTACGGTTTGCCCATTCTCACCCTGAGATTTCAAGCACTGTGGGTTCTTTCCCCAAGTATAATCAGGAGGCCGCTGTGACTGCATTAAATTAAATCAGATGTGAAAGGTCACTGTCTCTCACATTAATAGATCCCAAATTTTCTAGGATGAAATAAATTTCACCTGCTTTTTGAGAAGAGGCGGAAAATGATGAAGCCCTTTCTGCTTCAGAAAATAGCACTTCTGGCTCTGGTCCTCTACAGCTCTTCCACTTCCAAAAGTCCACCAGCTGAAAATGAGTCTACCGAGAGCACGCCTCTGCCTTGCTGACAGCTGAGAGCCAGGGGGCACACACGGCACCCCAAAGGGAGCAGGTCCGTGGAGTCAGAGGAGAGGTGGAGCCCCGGCGAAAAAGTGAGGGTGAGTTGATCTAAATTTATCACCACTCAGGGCACAAAGATCATGTACAGGCCGTTCAACACCATCTCTATATAGTCTTGTCCTACTGACATGTCCCTATTTTACCCATGGCTAGAAGAGCCAGGTTCTGTGGGTTTAAAAACCCAAAAGAACTCGGTTTGGTTAATTACATATCATGTTAGAAAACTTTTAACTCTTTTACTCTCACATGTAAACAAGGGATTGTGCACAAAGTCTTGCACTATTTCTCTAACTTATAAAAGAAACATTTCTGGATGCTGATCTGGTTGGCTATCTACTGCGTGAAGTTTTACATGCATTATCATATTGAACCTTAAAAAGAACCTTAGCCTTGCTATTGTTCCTATTTTACAGAAGAGGAAAACTTTTGAGAAATTAAGTGATTTGCCTAAGATCATAAAACTTGTAAATAATAGCAGCAATATAGCTAGTAAGGTAATACTCATATATTTCCTCCCATTAAAAAAAGGTGAGGATCTGTTCCTGCAAAAAGTTAAATGTCCTCGAGAATTGGAACCAGGTGGGTGTGCAAATCTGGCCACCAGAACAGAGTTCTCAACCTCTTCTTGGACACAAAGTGTTTAAATGGGTGCTCTGCTCAGTCAGTCACTTAGCTAACCCCAAGCTATCTTCCGCCTCAGGGAAAGAAGATCAACAAAATTTCAAGACTTACATAAAAGTCTAATATAATTTTGATAAGAAACTCAAACTTTATCTTCAGTGCTCATGACTTTGGAATAATAATCTCATGGAAAGAAAAAGTTTTGAAATAACTTGGAAGACAGTGAGGATAATTTTTATACTTTAAGTACAATGAACTACATGTAAGTTTGGCTAGACAGTTTTGGAGGCTCGACAAGCAGGCTAAGATTCAAGAAAAAAAAAAAAACCCCAGCAATCTGGTGGTCTCATCATTTCCCATTATCAAAACTACTCTCCCATAAATCTGAATCCAAGAATCATGTGAATAGCTGGTTGTTTCAGATTAGGTTTATTATATAGTAAGAGAACTGTGTAAGGGGCCAATACGCTTAAAAAAAATATTCTAAACATGTTCAGGTCAGATGAAATTAACAGTATTTAATGCTAAAAGCATGGAATATTCTCGCGCCCGAGATCCAGCATCCTGGATACGGTATGTGTAAGTAGGTACTGTACTCTATCTCCCCCCTGCTGGCAGACCCTTGTCACTAAAAAACGATGAGCTTCTTTGAGACTATATGAGACTATATCACACATCCTCAGCAACTATCTCCCGGACTGGAAAGCAGTTAAGATCCAACCACGGGAGAAATTGGAAGGAGTAAGGGAATTAAAAAAATTTTCATTATTCCACAACCCATCTGATTTCCCAAAGTGCTGCCAAGGTGCTGACTTTCTTAAAGAGCCCTGCAAAATCTTGATTCTCCAAAAAAATACACCCATTTGGAACTGAGACAAGGTGAGGTCAACGACTGGTATTATCAACCACAGCCGACTCGGGTTCGTTTCTAGCCTCGTGGGGGCCAAGCCTCACCACGCGGGTGAAGACAGGAGGCATGGAGGAAGGGAATGAAGGAGAGAGAAAAGGAGAAAGGGGAGAGACCTCCGGGCCACACTTCTTTCTAGTATCAACAAAAAGAGAAGCCGCATACTGACCTAAATCATCTCTCAAAGGCGCTTTATAAATTACAGGGACAAAGGGAGGGGGTGGCGGGTGGCCTGGGAATCCTACAGACACCCTACCCTCTGACCCGCCCCCTCCCCCTCCGGCACAAGGGAAGGAAGACAGAAAACAGAGCTCAACTCGGCCATTGGCGAGAAGCCCCCCCTCCGCTTTTCGATCGCCCATCCGTCGGCCCCCTAGGAAAAAAATCCACGTAAACACCATGCCCACCGCCCGGGGCGGACACTCCCGGCCCGAGGTTGCTCGAACCGGAGGCCGGGGCATTTACTTAGTTAGATTTTTCTTGCTTACTCATTTCCCTCAAGCACCCAACCCCCCGTTCCCACTCCAAAATCCCGCTCAACCGCCTACCCCCACGGCTGCAGCCCCCAACAGAATCCGGTGCCCCCGCGGCGGCGGCAGCCCCCGCGCCGTCCCGGTCACTAACCTGCTGCTGTAAGGGCATTTCCGAAACCAGCCTGGCTCCGGGGGAGGTGGGGGGGGCCGGCTGGAGAGGGGGCCCGGAGGGCCGAACA
>LNAC01000218.1:2105398-2115710 GCA_002007465.1 Ailurus styani
TGGTGGCTGCTGCAGCAGCCCGGCTCTGCTGGAGGGTCCGTGCGGCGTGGTGTAGAGGAGGCTGCCGGCGGTCTGCTCCGCGCCGGGGGCACTGGGGAGGAGGGGGCCGGCGGCGACGGCGCCGCTTTGGAGGGAGGAGGAACAGGAGGTGGTGGAAGTGTTCGTGGTGAGGATCTGGATGTACGCGCCCGGGGCGGCGGCGGTGGCGGTGGCGGCGGCGGCGGCGGGGAAGCCGGGGCTGGCTAGCAGTGCCCTTTTGTCCATGGAGGCTGCAGCGGCGGCGGCGACGACAGCCGCCCCCTCCCCACCCCCGGCGGTCACCAGGTACTGCTCCAGGGCGGGCTGGATCCCCTTTCTCATCTCTCGCTCCTGCTCTTTTTATTGCTATGGTATATTAACGTATTGTTTTCAATTTCTTTATTATTTGCGGTCGGAGTTTCCAAGTCTCTCCTCCTTCTCTCCTCCCCGCCCGGCGCTTCCGAGCCCCTTCTCTCTTTTTCTTTTTTATTTTTCCGCACCGCACGGGCCCCGGGGGCCAAAAATAATCGGGGCTCTGGAGAGAGGAGGGTCCCGGCCGCACGGATATCGGGCCCCGAGGGGGGATGGAAGCGTCGGGGGCGGCCGATGCAACGGATTGCGAGGCGGCGGCGGCAGCCCGGGTGCTGCGGCCGGCAGCTGAAAAATGGCTCCAGGAAGCTGCTGCTGACAATGAATGAAGGGATACGGTTTACGCGCCAAGGTCCTCCCGCGAAACTCAGATTTCCCGCCGGCTTTTCAAACCATATTTACATATCCCCGCCCTTCAACCCGCCGAGGACCGTTCCCACAGCCCATTGGGCCGCTGCCTCCTTACTTAAGTCCCAATCGTGGTGCAGGGCCGCGACGTGCTGGTTTCCATTGGCTATCGTGCATCATGGTTACCGGGGCGACAGGGGCTTCATTTGCATAGGCCTCCTTGATTGGCTGGGGGAGAGCAGGGTTTCGGAGAGGTGGGGCAAAGCCTTTCCTTCTCTCCCACGGAAAGCCACGCCTTGTCCAAGCTCCGCCCGGTCCCCGCCCGCGCGCCGGGCGGGGGCTGTTGACCTGGGCAGGCGCTCAGCGCCCCGCAGACTCAATGCCGATCTAGTCTGGAGCGCAAGTTTCGCTTTTAGAAATCGTCAAGGTGACCAAGGGGACACTCGCCGGAATTCTCTTTCCTCTGGCCAGTCAGTGTAGTAGATGCGCGCGACCTGGAGGTTCTCCCAAATACGTTCCAAAGACAAGTTGGACCACGCGGACGATGCCCGGCAGGTGGGAACTGAGCCCTTTAAATCGTGGGTTTCTCTTTTCCTGAAATCCAACCAATGCCGCGGCGAGAGCTGATCCCGAGGCCCAGGCTGATCGACAGAAGCATGTGGGCAGACGGGATCGTGGGGGCAGAAGGTTCGCCTGACATGATTGCGGGCACCACTTGAGTTAGCATTCCAGATCCTTCCTGGTGCCTTCATTATGAGCCTGGATGGGGTGCAAGTGACAATTAACTCTGCAACGTTTGGAGCGAAAGCTCACCACGAGTGTTGGTTGGAGTCCCGCGGACACCCCTCCCCCCTCCGCCCTCTCCCCCTCCCCCTCCCCTCTGGCCCAGGAGCACCCAGGGCAGTTAATCAGGGCTAACCTAGGACTGATCTGCGGGTTTCTAATCCGCCAAGCTGGAATCCGAAGAAGTGCACGCTTCCCGCGATGACGTCTTGCTCCCAACCAACGCTGCACGCCCAGACACCAGCGCTTTACAACCTCGGTTTCCTACCGAGTTCTCCGACTGAAAGCAAACGCGACGATCCGGACTCCTTCCAAAACATTTTTAAAGACTTTTTTTTTTAAGTAAACCAGAAATTGTCACCAGGAGTCTATGTGGTCAAATGGACTTCTGTATGGATGCAACTGTTCATGGGTCTTAAAATTGAAGATTGCCTCTGTGAGACTGAACAGGAAAAGGGACCCCTGCAGGAATGTGGGGAAAGGTGTACGTGTCAGTCGTCATTTACAGTTCCAGTGGCCGAGAATTGTACACAATAGCCCCTGAGCTGGTGTTCACGGGGTGATGAGGGCTGCGGTTCTTCATGCCCCGATGCAAAACTTTATTATTGTTACATGATTGTTATTGTTAATAATAATTTCCAAAAACTCATACACTCAGTATTATTATGGAAGGCCTGGCCAGATAGGTCAGTTGAGGTATTAACTCCTTAATACCTCATTCCTGCTACCTGGTCTGAAACAGGACGAGCTAAAAGTACTGGCAAACCTGGCACCGGGCTCAGGAATGTTTCGGGCTTGCATGCAAGCCAGTTGGGGACACGTGGCCCAGTCCCCAAGCATTTACTGACACTCTATCATAAAACTGACACTCTCTTCAGGGCAGATTAGGTGGTACTCAGGACGTCAATTCTTTTGACTAGAGGCATAACGTATTAGCAGTTTCCCTGATCCTGTCCCATCCATGCTGCTTTCCACTGCTTGTTACTACTGAGAACCTTAGTACTGACACTACGTGGATATCAGCCCGTGTGGGAGATGGCTAGCAGTATGCTTTTGGTGGTGGCAGTGAGGGTTGTGGGGGAGTCCTGACAGACTTGCATTTTTAAGATTAGAGACAAGCCCAGGATTTGGAACTGTGTACAAAATCCCGGCTGGAGCGCCCGGCAAGTGATTACGTTAAGATGAATACGACATTCAGAAAGGACCGTGTTCACAATCCAGATCCGCACCCGTGATTCTGGTTTAGAAAGCTTTGACATACTTATTCTACTTCAGCCAAGTTATATTTTTAATGTAGGGTATTTGGTAGGAAGCAAATGTTTTGTCACTTTAGGTCTTGCGACGGAAAATAAGAGGCTAAAATTGGAGGTAGGCTATTGATTTGTGGACAGGGAGCATGTTTTAGTAGAAAGATAATGGGCTTCGGAGACACTTCCTAGTTATAGAACTTTAATCTTTAAAAGCCTGTTTACTCGTATGTTCCGTGGGAACTCATACTGCAATACCCACATTACAAGGTCATGATGAAAAGAGGCAATAATAAAAGGTAAAGTGCCGGGCATATAGCATAGCAGGCGCTCGATAAGTGGTAGCTATTTATGATTCTGTTTATGTGTGTGATTGTGATTTGTAGCTCCGTGTAGTCCAGTGTGACTCCCCGCCTCAAATCTTCCCTATTGCCCCTGGATGTTCATGTGCCGTGGCAGCTTAGCTTTGTCCCAGAGTAGGAGCACAGGCATGTCCTGGTTAGTGGGGACTCTAGAATCCTGACTCAGAAGTTCAGGGTCATAAAATAAAGTCATCTCTGCTGCTCTTCCCACTCCGAGCTCACCTGTTAGTGGCTCCAGGCGGGTTCCCAAGTCTAAGCCTTCCTGTCCTTCCCTGGAAGGTTAGACTGATCTAGCACTAGAGCCAGACTGCTCTTGCCAATCACCACCACTTTCTCTTGCTTTGACAGTGGCCCAGGCAGCTAGCTGTTACAAAATGGGCCTGTATAGTTTGTTTGAGTGGTGACCCCTCAAAAAATCATGTCTTTATCCCTAGAACCTGTAGTGTAAACTTATTTGGAAAAAGGATCTTTGCAGCTGTAATTAAGTTGAGAATCTCAAGATAAGATCCTTCAGAATGACCTGGGTGAGCCCTAAATCCAATGACAAATATCCTTATAAGGACACCCGGAGGAAAGACACAGAGGAGAGTCTTTGAGAAGATGGAGGCAGAGGTTGGACTGAGCAGCTCAAAGTCGAGAAATGCCAACAGCCACCAGAAGCCATAAGAGGCAAGGAGTAGAATTTTGCATAGAGCCAGTGGAGGGAGCAGAGCCCTGCCAACACCTCGATTTAGGACTTCTGGTCTCTAGACCTGTGATAGAATACATTTCTGTTGTTCTGAGCTCTGCAGTTTGTGGTAATTTATTATGGCAGGCCTGGGGGACTAATTCAACCTGTTAGCCTGCCTACCGAAACTCAGACCTCTTCGCTGCTACTCATGTTTTGTGCTGCTGCCAAGAGACCATTCCTTGC
This sequence comes from Ailurus styani, assembly GCA_002007465.1. Taxonomy (NCBI): domain Eukaryota; kingdom Metazoa; phylum Chordata; class Mammalia; order Carnivora; family Ailuridae; genus Ailurus; species Ailurus styani. The sequence continues at coordinate 2,109,439 of LNAC01000218.1, forward strand.
TGGACACTAGTGACACTAATTGTCAGCCTGGGCTAGAGCCCCCGTTGAAGACTTTTCAAAGTATGACTTGTTGCAGACTTACCTATGGAGCTCGTAAAAAATGCAGATTCTTGAGCTCTCTACAGTCCTAATAAGTTGGAATCCTTTGAGTCAGGGCCCAAGAATCTTACTTAACAAGTCCCTCCAGGTTAATTTCTTCAAGCACTAGAGATTGAGAGCCACAGGCAGCTGTTTGACGTTGGACTTGCTCCCCTTGTTTCCTGTTCTAGCTACAGCTGGAGTTGCCTCTCCTGAGCCTAAATGCCCTGTTGGGGTTTCTCATCCTCCTGCCCCTTCTCAGCCTGCCAGTTAACATAACAAGCTCGGAACTCCTTCTCACTCATGGACACTCGCACACATACCCACGTACTATGTATATACAAAGCTGGATGTTATAATCTTCTCTAAAAGTCTTCACTTTCAATTTCAAAATATAACTTTGCCAACATCCATCAGACCGATAGAAATAATTACTAAGAAACAGTACTGTTAAACAGCTTTGTGGCAATCCAATATTAAATGTTCAGATAGAAAAATCGTAGGTTCAGGAAACGAAAGAACCTGCTCATAAGCCCAGAAAGTCTTTGGAACAGTGAAAAGTTTAAAGGGTGCCTCTAATTCCAGTTCAGCCATACCCAGATGCCACACTGGATTTAGAGTACGTGGCTTTAAAATTTGAGGGTCTGGAGAAGACTAGTTTAAGAATTTAAGGCTTTTGTAGTGCAATTCAGTTAGTTGCCCCCAGAGAAATAACATTCTCCATTTTATCTTCCTGGTTAGGAAGAGCACGTCCTTAAGCCATTACCACATCACACGCTAGTAACGAAATTTCTAGGTGCTTATCCTGGAAGATTGACCATTATAGTTATTATAGATTGTGGTTTAGATACCAGTGTAGAGTTTCTTGTCTTTAGCTCTTTGTGCAGGAAGGTACTGTTTGGATAGAGCTCTTGTGTTTTTATTATTTATTTATTTATTTATGATTTTATTTATTCATTTGAGAGAGAGTGTGTGTGAGTTGGGAGGGGCAGAGGAAGAGGGAGAAAGAATCAGAAGCAGATTCTGCACTGAGAGCAGAGCCCAACTCTGGGTTCGATTCCACAAGCCGGAAGGCATGACCTCAGGTGAAACCAAGGGTCAGATGCTTAATGGACTGAGCCACCCAGCTGACTGGCTGTGTTTTTAAAGAAATCTAGGATGAACTTGCGGCACAGAGTGTGGCTCTCAATCGCTTCTAGTGAATCTGCATCTCTGATAGGAGCCTAGGAACGTGCTTTATTACGAACAGGCTAACTGGGAGGCAGGCAGTCCTCAGAACGCACTTGGAGGAGAAACACCCACAGGCGTACAGTTGACCTAACAATCTCTTACCCTATAAATGGGCTTCTTGGGGAACTGTGACATTGACCTGCAGACCCTTTCGCATGCTCCATCCTGATCACAGCCCCCAGCCTCCCCAAAAAAGTTAACCATCAGCCTGATGTTTTTAGTCTTCACTTCCTTTTATGTTTTTTAAAGTTTCATCACCTAAATACACATCTTTAGAAATCATCTTGCCCATTCATTATATGTCTTTTAAGTCTCTTTTAACCTATGGTTCTTCATCCATCCTTTTATTTTCCTTACGATTTATCTCGAAGCATGGAGTGGGTTGAATGGTGGGCCCTCCCACAAGGTATGTCCACTGGGACCTTTGATTTTGACCTTTGACCTTATTTAGAAAAATGGTCTTTGCAGAATAATGAAGGTAAGGCTCTCAAGAGGAGATGACCTTGGATTGGGATGAGCCCAAAATCCAATGTCAGTTACTTTAGAAGAGAAGAGGAGAAGAGAAACGTAGAGGAGACCTGGGAGTAGAGACAGAGATGGAAGGGATGTGTCCACAAACAAGGCACACCAGGGATTGCCCGCAGTCACCGGCAGCTGGGAGAGGGGCATGGAGCACATTCTCCCTCAGGAGCCTCCAGGAGGAAACAACCCTGCCGCCATCTTGATTTCAGACTTAGGGCCTCCAGGACTGGGAGAGAATAAATTTCTGTTGTTTTAAGCCTCCTAGTTTGTGGCCGTTTGTTATACCAGCTCCATGAACTCTTTCAAGGAATTTGGGCCCTTTAACCTGAATTTAACCTGAATTTGGCAGAATGCACCCTCCTGCTGCAGTTAACCCACCGGCTCCGTCTCCTGCATTTCCTGCAGATTTTGCAGCTGGATCCACAGTATGGACCGGACTCAGGTTTGATTCGTTTGGCAAACCTGAGGCACGCAAGGCCATTTGGGCCCTTGGTTCTGTGCTCCTAGCAATCGTTCATGCTTCTTATTTTCTTTTTCCCACCCTATTTGTCCTCAGTACTTTTCTGTGAAATTTGTTTTCTCGAACTTGAGTGAGAAGGGTTCGGATGAGCTTGTCTGTCTTCACAGAGCTCCATGTTCCGTGTGGTCATGAGGATGGAGGCTTACTTTCTGAGATTTCCTTGTTGTGTCCTCTCCACCCCTACTCCAGTCTAGTGTAGACCCTCCCTTTCCTTCTGCCGTGTCCCTGTCCTGCTCAGTTTTTGTTTTCTTTTCTTTTTTGTTTGCTCGGGTTTTCTTTTGTTTTTTGTTTTTTGTTTTTTTAAGATTTTATTTATTTATTTGACAGAGAGAGAGGAGGAAGCAGGCTCCTTGCCGAGCAGGGAGCCCAATGCCGGCCTCGACCCCAAGACCATGAGATCATGACCTGAGCCGAAGGCAGAGGGTTAACCAACTGACCCACCCAGGCACCCTGGGGTTTTTTGTTTGTTTGTTTTTGTTTTTTTTTTTAAGAGAGAGCGCACTTGTGAGTGGGGTGGGAGGGGGTTTGGGAAGGGGAGAGAGATAATTTTAAGCAGCCTCCCTGCCCAGTGCAGAGCCCGACTTGGGGCTCGATCTCATGACCCTGAGATCATGACGGGAGCCGAAATCAAGAGTTGGACGCTCCGCCGACGGAGCCACTAGGAGCCCCTTTCCTGGTCAGTTTTGATTCCATTCTAGCCCTTCCTGCTTGGTGTCTCCCCATCTTGAGAGGGAAACCTGAGGGTTTTCAGAGGCCCAGGCTAGACTGTTCCTGTCCCTCCAGACCATCCTGCTACTGTCCTTGCTGTCCCCTGCTCCTGGGGGGCAGAACCCACCCACAGTTTCAGCTGTCATTCCCATGCCACTCTGCTCACAGCCCCGTGAAGCTCTGATGGCTCTTGGGGGTTGTTCAAAGGTCCAGCAGGCACTGCCCTGTTCTTTCTTTCTTTCCCGACATAGGTGCTGAGACCACGCAGCTCTCAATGTCAGTTGGTGGTCTGTTCCCTCTCATTTGTATTTTGGGACTCATGGGGCTACTCTGTCACCAAATTTTGTCATAAACATTGCTTGTGGGTTTCTGGCTTTCCTACAGAGATGTCCTTTCTCTTTTCATACGGGGGTAAGGGGAGATTGAAGAACAATGCTGCCTGCTTGCCATCTTCGGATTTACCTTTCTTTCTTAAGTTTATGTTTTAATTTCAGTTAACATACGGTGTTATATTAGTTTCAGGTGTACCATATAGTGATTCCACAATCCCCATCACCTACTTCACCCATCCTCCTCCACCTCCCCTCTGGGAACCACCAGTTTGTTCTCTATGATTAAGAGTCTGTTTCTTGATTCGTCTCTTTCTTTATTTCCCCTTTGCTCATGTGTTTTGTTTCTTAAATCCTGCATCTGAATGCAGTCAGAGGGTATTGATCTTTCTCTCACCAACTTATTTTATTATGTTCTCTAGATCCATCCATGTCGTGGCAAAAGGCAAAATTTCACTCTTTTTATGGCTGAATAATACTCCCTATATATACCACATTTTTTTAAAAGATTGATGTATTTATTTGAGAGGGAGGGAGAGAGAACATGAGCAGGGAGAGGGGCAGAGGGAGAGGGAAAGAAGCAGACTCCCCACTGAGCGCAGAGCCTGACACGGGCTCCATCTCTCGACCTTGAGATCATGACCTGAGCTGAAATCAAGAGTTGGACCCTAAACTGAGCCACCCAGACGCCCCTATAGCACACCCTCTATCTATTCATGGATCAGTGGACACTCAGGCTGCTTCCACAGTTTGGCTCTTTCGGATGATGCTGCTATGAACATAGAGGGGCATGTATTGTTTTGAATTTTTTTTTTTGGTATTTTTTGGGTAAATACCCTTACCTTTGCTTTAAATCAAATTTATTTTGAATCCACCACATTGGACTGTCATAAAAACAATGCGAGGCAGGCACACATTTCCAGAGTGAGAAGGGAAAGGAATGTTACGAGCTGTTTTCTTTACAGGTTATCACAGAGAACTTGAAAAAAATGAGCTGAGGAAGAGAAGTGGAGTCAAGATACTTAATTTTACTTAGGCAGCGACTCCAGTGAGATCTAGAATAGGAGGAAGCAGAGGAACACAAGCTACCTTGCCACACTGGGCAGTCTGGTGGTACTTCTTTCGTGTGGTTTTTAAATGGGGAGCATTGCTGGCAGGGCATCATAAATGGGTCTGTGGGGGAGAAAATGACTTTTTCTTTCCCCTCCTTGGATTCCTTGACAGCATTCTCTCTGGTTTCCCATTCTACCCTTCCGACTTTCCAGAAGTCCTTGATGGCTTTCTTTTCCTTGCTAATCTCTTAAAAATCTCTTTTCAACTTTCTCCTCCTGCTGTTCTATACATTCTCCCTGGACAATATTTTTTTTACTTATTATTATAGTAAAATATATACAACATAATATTTATTATTTTAACCACTTGTAAGTATACAATTCAATGGCATCAAATACATACAATGTGTAACAACCATTGCCACTATCTATATCCAAAGCATTTTAATGATCGCCAACAGAAACTCTGCACCAGTTAAATACTAACTCTCCCTCCCCCATGACCCAGTCCCTGGTGATCCCCAGGGTCTTTGTGAATTTGACTACTCTAGGTACCTCATATAAGTGAAATTATATAATGTTTGTCCTGGGTCTGTCTTATCTCACTTAGTGTAATGTTTTCAAAGTCCATCCATGTTGTAAGAGATATCAAAATTTCATTCCTTTTCATAGGAGGAATAATATTTCACTGGATGTATATACCACATTTTGTTTATCCATTCATCCACTGATGGACTCCTGGGTTACTTCCACCTTTTAGATATGGTAAATAATGTTGCCATGACGTTAGTCTGCAAATATCTGTTCAGGCATCTGCTTTCAGTTCCTTGGGGTACATACCTAGGAGTGGAATTTCTGAGTCCTATGGCCATTTTATGGTTTACTTTCTGGAGGGCTTTCCGGACAGACTTGACTTTAACTGTAATTTCAACTTCAGACTAGATGATGTTGCCCAATAGAACCTTCTGCAATGATGGAAATGGTCTATAATTCTGTACTGTCAGATACAGTAGCCATTAGCTGCATGTAGCTAATGGTCACATGAAGTGTAGCTAGTGTGATGACATGAATTGACTTTTTAAGATTTATTTATTTGTTTTGCAATACAGTATTATTAATTATAGTCACTGTGCCCTACATTGCATCCCCATGACTTGTTTATTTTATACCTGGAAATTTGTACCTTTTGACCCCCTTCACCCATTTAGTTAATTTAAATTTTAAATTTGTTTTTAGTTTTTATTTATTTTTATTTATTATCATTTTCCCCCTATTGTTTATACTTTTATTTTCTGAGACTTAAAACCAAGGCTTTGAAGCAATACTAAAATATAAAGTTTATCATTTAGGTTTTACTGTTTGAGAAAATAGAAACCACCAATATAACCATGTGCTTATCAGTGCAAGCTATTGAAATTACTATCCACTTCCAAGTTTAAAACATATATTAAACAAATTCCTATATCTGAAAACTGTATTTTTTCCACCTATAAGAATTGTCACAAGAATTCAGATAAATATTTTCTTTCTTTTAAAAATTTCAGCCTCAAGTGCTCAAAACACTGTTGCATAGTCTTTTTTTAATATTTAATTTTTTTAAATTATTATTTGCCCCAGGGGTACAGGTCTGTGAATCATCAGGCTTACACCTTTCACAGCATTCACCATAGCACAAACCTCCCCAATGTCCATAACCCATCTACCCTATCCCTACCCTCCCACCCCCCAGTAACCCTCAGTTTGTTTTGTGAGATTAGGAGTCTCTTATGGTTTGTCTCCTTCCCCATCCCATCTTGTTTCATTATTTTTCCCTCCCTACCCCCCACGACCCCC
>LNAC01000218.1:2116050-2161512 GCA_002007465.1 Ailurus styani
AATGGCAAGATTTCGTTTCTTTTGATAGCTGCATAATATTCCATTGTATATATATACCACATCTTCTTTATCCATTCATCTGTTGATGGACATCTAGGTTCTTTCCATAGTTTGGCTATTGTGGACATTGCTGCTATAAACATTCGGGTGCACGTGCCCCTGAGGAACACTACCTTTGTGTAGGACTACCTTTGTATCAGTAGTGCGATTGCTGGGTTGCAGGTTAGCTCTATTTTGAACTTTTTGAGGAACCTCCATACTGTTTTCCAGAGTGGCTGCACCAGCTTGCATTTCCACCAACAGTGTAGGAGGGTTCCCCTTTCTCCGCAACCTCGCCAACATCTGTCATTTCCTGACTTGTTGATTTTAGCCATTCTGACTGGTGTAAGGTGGTATCTCGCTGTGGTTTTAATTTGTATTTCTCTGATGCCGAGTGATGTTGAGCACTTTCTCATGTGTCTGTTGGCCATTTGGATGTCTTCTTTGGAGAAATGTCTGTTCATGTCTTCTGCCCATTTCTTGACTGGGTTATTTGTTTTATGGGTGTTGAGTTTGAGAAGCTCTTTATAGATTTTGGATACGAGCCCTTTATCTGATATGTCACTTGCAAATATCTTCTCCCATTCTGTTGGTTGTCTTTTGGTTTTGTTGATTGTTTCCTTTGCTGTGCAAAAGCTTTTAATCTTGATGAAGTCCCAATAGTTCATTTTTGCCCTTGCTTCCCTTGCCTTTGGTGAGGTTCCTAGGAAGAAGTTGCTGCGGTTGAGGTCGAAGAGGTTGCTGCCTGTGTTCTCCTCGAGGATTTTGATGGATTCCTTTCTCACATTGAGGTCTTTTATCCATTTTGAGTCTATTTTTGTGTGTGGTGTCAGGAAATGATCCAGTTTCATTTTTCTGCATGTGGCTGACCAGTTTTCCCAACACCATTTGTTGAAGAGACTGTCTTTTTCCCACTGGACATTCTTTCCTGCTTTGTCGAAGATTAGTTGACCATAGAGTTGAGGGTCCATTTTTGGGTTCTCTATTCTGTTCCACTGGTCTATGTGTCTGTTTTTGTGCCAGTACCATACTGTCTTGATGATGACGGCTTTGTAATAGAGCTTGAAATCTGGAATTGTGATGCCGCCAACTTTGCTTTTTTTTTTCAACATTCCTTTGGCTATTCGGGGTCTTTTCTGGTTCCATATAAATTTTAGGATTATTTGTTCCATTTCTTTGAAATAAATTGCTGGTATTTTGATGGGGATTGCATTAAATGTGTAGATTGCTCTAGGTAGCATAGACATTTTCACAATATTTATTCTACCCATCCATGAGCATGGAATGTTTTTCCACTTCTTTGTGTCTTCCTCAATTTCTTTCATGAGTACTTTATAGTTTTCTGAATACAGATTCTTTGCCTCTTTGGTTAGGTTTATTCCTAGGTATCTTATGGTTTTGGGTGCAATTGTAAATGGGATTGACTCTTTAATTTCTCTTTCTTCTGTTTTGTTGTTGGTATATAGAAATGCAACTGATTTCTGTGCATTGATTTTATATCCTGACACTTGACTGAATTCCTGTATGAGTGCTAGCAGTTTTGGAGTGGAGTCCTTTGGGTTTTCCACATAAAGTATCATATCATCTGCAAAGAGTGAGAGTTTGACCTCTTCCTTGCCGATTTGGATGCCTTTTATTTCTTTTTGTTGTCTGATTGCTGAGGCTAGGACTTCTAGTACTATGTTGAATAGCAGTGGTGATAGTGGACAGCCTTGCCGTGTTCCTGACTTTAGGGGAAAAGCTCTCAGTTTTTCTCCATTGAGAATGATATTCGCTGTGGGTTTTTCGTAGATGGCTTTGATGATATTGAGGTATGTACCCTCTATGCCTACACTATGAAGAGTTTTGATTAAGAAAGGGTGCTGTACTTTGTCAAATGCTTTTTCAGCATCTATTGAGAGGATCATATGGTTCTTGTTCTTTCTTTTATTAATGTCTTGTATCACATTGCCTGATTTGTAAATGTTAAACCAAACTTGCAGCCCAGGAATAAATCCCACTTGGTCATGGTGAGTAATCCTTTTAATGTGCTGTTGGATCCTATTGGCTAGTATTTTNAGATATTGGTCTGTAATTCTCCTTCTTGATGGGGTCTTTGCCTGGTTTGGGGAATTAAGGTAATGCTGGCCTCATAAAATGAGTTTGGAAGTTTTCCATCCATTTCTATTTTTTGGANCGATTCTTAAGGTGCTGGCATTCTTCTTTAAATGTTTGGTAGACAATAGAGAATCCCTCTCTCAAGAAATAAAAACCCTTTCTGGAGAAATAAAAGAACTAAAATCTAACCAAGATGAAATAAAAAAAGCTATTAATGAGGTTCAATAAAAAATGGAGGCTCCTACTGCTAGGATAAATGAGGCAGAAGACAGAATTAGTGATTTAGGAGACAAAATGGCAGAGAAGAAAGAAGCAGAGGAAAGAGAGACAAACAACTACTGGACCATGAGGGGAGAATTCAAGGGATAAGTGGTACCATAAGACAAAACAATATTAGAATAATTGGGATCCCAGAGGAGGAAGGGGGGGCAGAAACTATATTGGAGCAAATTATAGTACAGGATTTCCCTAATTTGGTAAGGGGAACAAGCATCAAAATCCAGGAGGCTCTGATCTTTATTATTTCTCTTATCCTGCTGGGTGTAGGCTTTCTTTGGTGTTCTTTCTCCAGCTCCTTTAGGTGTAGGGTTAGGTTGTGTACTTGAGACCTTTCTTGTTTCTTGAGAAAGGCTTGTATTGCTATATACTTCTCTCTCAGGACTGCTTTTGCTGTGTCCCAAAGATTTTGAACAGTTGTGTTTATCACAAGTAGGCAGAGAGGTAGGCAGAGAGAGAAGAGGAAGCGGGCTCCCTGCTGAGCAGAGAGCCTGATGCAGGCCTCGATCCCAGGGCCCTGAGATCATGACCTGAGCCAAAGGCAGAGGCTTTAACCCACTGAGATACCCAGGCACCGTCCATGAATCTTTTTAATTCTTCTTTAATTTCCTTGTTTACCCATTCATTCTTGAGTAGGNGAGTAGGGTGTTTTTAGCCTCCATGTATTTGAGGTCTTTCCAACTTTCCTCTTGTGGTTGAGTTCTAGTTTCAGAGCATTATGGTCTGAAAATATGCAGGGAATGATCCCAATCTTTTGGTACCTGTTGAGACCTGATTTGTGACCCAGAATATGGTCTATTCTGGAGAATGTTCCATGTGCACTGGAGAAGAATGTGTATTCTGTTGTTTTGGGATGGAATGTTCTGAATATATCTGTGATGTCCAACTGGTCCAGGGTGTCATTTAAAGCCTTTATTTCCTTGTTGATCTTTTGCTTTGATGATCTGTCCATTTCAGTAAGGGGGGTGTTCAAGTCCCCTACTAATATTGTATTCTTGTCAATGTGTTTCTTTGATTTTGTTATTAATTGGTTTATATAATTGGCTGCTCCCATGTTAGGGGCATAGATATTTATGATTGTTAGATCTTCTTGTTGGACAGATCCTTTTAGTATGATATAGTGTCCTTCTTCATCTCTTATGATATNTCTTATGATATTCTCTTGGAATCATTCCCAGCATATTTTCAGACCATAATGCTCTGAAACTAGAACTCAACCATAAGAGGAAAGTTGGAAAGACCTCAAATACATGGAGGCTGAAGAACACCCTACTCAAGAATGAATGGGTCAACCAGGAAATTAAAGAAGAATTAAAAAAATTCATGGAAACAAATGAAAATGAAAACACAACTGTTCAAAATCTTTGGGACACAGCAAAAGCAGTCCTAAGAGGAAAGTATATAGCAATACAAGCCTTTCTCAAGAAACAAGAAAGGTCTCAAGTACACAACCTAACTCTACACCTACAAAAGCTAGAGAAAGAACAGCAAAGAAAGNGGCATGGTAAATTGTTTTCAATGCCCTCACTTTAAATCTGGAGATGTCTTTGTGTGTAAAATGAGTTTCTCGTAGACAGCATATCGATGGGTCTTGTTTTTTTTTATCCATTCTGATACCCTGTGTCTTTTATGGGGCATTTAGTCCATTTACATTCAGAGTAACTATTGAGAGATATACATTTAGAGCCATTGTATTGCCTGTAAGGTGACTGTTACTGTATATTGTGTTTCTTCCTTTCTGGTCTATGTTTCTTTAAGGTCTCTTTGCTTAGAGGACCCCTTTCAATATTTCCTGTAGGGCTGGCTTGGTGTTTGCAAATTGCTTTAGTTTTTGTTTGTCCTGGAAGCTTTTTATCTCTCCTTCTATTTTCAATGACAGCCTAGCTGGATATAGTATTCTTGGCTGCATATTTTTCTCGCTTAGTGCTCAGAATATATCATGACAGTTCTTTCTAGCCTGCCAGATCTCTGTGGATAGGTCTGCTGTCAGTCTAATATTTCTATCATTGTATCTTATAGACCTCTTGTCTTGAGCTGCTTTCAGGATTTTCTCTTTGTCACTAAGACTTGTAAGTTTTACTATTAGATGACGGGGTGTGGACCTATTTTTATTAATTTTGGGGGGGCTTCTCTGTGCCTCCTGGATTTTGATGCTTGTTCCCTTTGCCAGATTAGGGAAATTCTGTATTAAGATCTGCTGTCCTATACACCTTCTTCCACCCCCCCCCGCTTCCTCTTCTGGGATCCCAATTATTCTAATATTGTTTTGTCTTATGGTATCACTTATTTCTCAGATTCTCCCCTCATGGTCCAGTAGTTGTTTGCCTCTCTTTTCCTCCACTTCTGTCTTTCTTCTCTGCCATTTTGTCTTCTAAATCACTAATTCTGTCTTCTGCCTCATTTATCCTAGCAGTAAGAGCCTCCATTTTCAATTGCACCTCATTAATAGCTTTTTTGATTTCAGCTTGGTTAGATTTTAGTTCTTTTATTTCTCCAGAAGAGATTTTTATTTCTCTAGAGAGGGATTCTCTATTATCTTCCATGCTTTTTTTGAGCCCAGCCAGCACCTTAAGAATCGTCATTCTGAACTCTGGTTCTGTCATATTACTAATGTCCGCATTGATTAGGTCCCTAGCCGTCATTACTGGCTCTTGTTCTTTTTTTTGTGTTGATTTTTTCCGCCTTGTCATTTTATGCAGATAGGAATAGATGGATGAGAGAACTAAATACTAAGGGGNACAATGACCCCAGAGAAATATACGCTAACCTAATCAGAAGAGACCTGGAACTGGGGAGAAATGAAAGGGGAAAAAAACCCCCCACAAAATCAACTGCACAAAATCAAACAAACAAAAACAAAACAAAAAAATAAATAAAACAAAATCCTATATCTATATATTATCTATTTCTGTTTCTATATCATTCTCTGTCTCTGACTCTATCTCTATCTCTATCTATTAGGCTGGTGAATTGAACAAACCCTATGTGTATACAAAAANCTGTTTCTATATCATTCTCTGTCTCTGACTCTATCTCTATCTCTATCTCTATCTATTAGGCTGGTGAATTGAACAAACCCTATGTGTATACAAAAAATAAGGTTAAATACAATGAAGGGATAAAATATGACTATAACAATGAAAATTTAAAAAAATTAAAAAGTGTTGATAAGATATAATAGTTAAAAACGTTAAAATAGAAACAAGGAAAAAATTTAAAAGGAAAGAGTAAGGAAAAAAACAAAATTCAAAGAATTTAACTTTGAATGACTAAAGAATCATGGGGAAAAAGCCATTAATTCTCTGCTTTGCTTTCCCCTAGCTCCGGAGCTCCACAATTCTCATTGATCTTGAACTTCGCTTTTGTGGATGTTTTTTCTCATCTTCTTGCGGAGAGGCCTGTTGCTGTGATTCTCAAGTGTCTCTGCCCGAGGCGGATTCCCACCGCCCTCGCCAGGGGCCAGGCTAAGTAATCAGCTCGGGTTCGCTCTCGGGAGCTTTTGTTCCCTGAGCGCTTTCCATACCTCGTTGGAGGACGGGACTGAAAATGGCGGCTCCCAGTCTCCGGCCCAGAGGAGCCGAGAGCTCAGGGCCTCAGTGTTCCGTGCATCTCAGAGAAAAGCAGTCCGTCCCTCCCGTCTCCTGGTTTCCGGCCGCGCTCCGAGCTCACCCGGCCTGTGACCGAGCGTCTCTATCTCTGGCTTGGCCCCGTTTAGAATCTCCGAACCCGGCAGATTCTTGCAGCTGCTCCTGCGCCGCCCCTCCCGGAGGAGGAAGGAGGAGTCTCTCTAGGTCTGCCGCCCGTGGGGTCCCCGCTCACAGAGAAGTGGCCCGACCGTGCTTTGGATCCTGGCCCAAGGTAACACCAAGCTGAGAGACCCTCAGCTCAGCTCCGTCTCTCCCGCCGGCTTCTCTCTGAGACCTGGGAGCTCCGTCGCACTCAGACACCCCTGGTCTTTTTGTGTCCCCGCGGGTCCTGAGACCACAGTGTCCCCGCGAGGCCTTCACCTCCTGCTTAGCCTCTGGGGCGCCGTCCCTCAGTGGAGCCGACTTCTAACAGCCCCGAGTCTGTGCTCCGCTGCTCGCTCACCTGCCGGGAGCCGGCCCCTCCCCCCGGGTCTATCTTCCCGTCGCTTCAGATTCACTTCTCCGCACGGCCTACCTTCCGGAACGTGGTNGAGCCGGCCCCTCCCCCCGGGGTCTATCTTCCCGTCGCTTCAGATTCACTTCTCCGCACGGCCTACCTTCCGGAACGTGGTCGATTTTCTGTTCCTAGAATCGCTGCTCTTCTTCTCTTTAATCTCCTGTAGAATTTGTAGGTTTTCAGAATAGTTTGATAGCTATCCGGGTGAATTTCTGGGACCTGATGATAATCGGTCTCCTACTCCTCCCCCATCTTGCCGCTTCCCCCATTACCATTATTTTTTAAGTAGGCTCCACACCCGGCATGGAGCCCAGTGCAGGACTTGAACTCATGACCCTGAGATCAAGACCTGAGCTGAAATCAAGAGGGTGACACTTAACCAACTGAGCCACCCAGATGCCCCTAAATTCAAATTTAAATAGACATGCACGGGCTAGTAAATCAGATAGCATATACTTACAGGCTGTGGCTTTTCCCAGTTCTCTATTTCCAACCTGGCCATTTTCCCTGAGTTTCAAGTATGAAACTTCCACTGTGTTTCCACAAACATATCCTTAATTCTCATGGTCTTTACTTCTTTTGTGAACTTGCTGCAACTCCAAATTTATTTCCTAACATGAAGTTGGCACCAAACTCCGGTCAGTTCTACTGCCAAGATGATCTTGTCAACTTTATCTCAGACACTTTAATTGGATCTAGGCTACCTGTATGGGAATGAGATCTAAGTGAAGTTTCTAAAATGTCAATCCAACCAACTTTGTCTTTCTGAGGCTCCCCATTACCTGAGGAATTAAGCAAGACTGAATTTCTTATCTTAGCCTATAAGTTCTCAGGTTCTCTCTCTTGTCTCACCTCACATCATTTTTCCCCTGGTGAGAAGCACTCCAGCCATATCAAACTACCTGGAGTTCCTCAAATGCTCTTTCTCTCTTCCATGATGGCTACAGCTGTCTATTTGGACGTGCCTGTCCCTTTCTGTCAAAATTATACACCGTTACTCATCTTTGAAGGCTCAGCTCAGGGAACACCTCCTCTGCTCAGATCCAATATTTTTCATCCATCCAATGAATGTTTATCAAGCATCTACTTTGTGCCAGACTCCAATTTAGAAACTGTGGTTATAAGTGAGAAACAGACTTAAAGGTATCTTCTCCAGGCTTGAAGATAGAGGTTAGCTAATAGGGAATAATAATGATATAATTATAACTATAGATAATGATAATACATTACAAGTCTGTGATGTGAGGCAGTACATGGTGCTATCAAAACACTGCAGAAGGACACCTCACATGGGCTTAGGGGAGAACTTAAGGAAGGCTTCCTGGAGGAGGAAATAGAGGAATGAGTAGGGATTAATGAGGTAATATAGAATGGGAGCAGGGAACATGAATGCATGGCTTCTTAAAGGAAATGGAAGTGGTTCAGCAGGCGATCGTGGAGGACCTTTATAAACCAGTATCAAGACATTTGGAGTTTATCCTGAGGGCGATGAGTAGTCATTGAGATAAGGTGTGACCTGAGACGATCTGGCCTAAGAAGGATGCCTCTGGTTGCAGTATGGGGAATGTATTGGAGGAACCAGGACTATGGCAATGATCTAGGTCAGCAAACCAGCAATTTCAGGTCTTTGCTTTTAACACTTGGAAACTCATAGGGCCATCTTTCTCTTAATTTTGTATTGCCTAGAGTTGACCTTAACTTTCATCCTGCCCCAAGTTGGAAGAATATCCATAAGGAAAAGTGAAAGTTTATTCCCCTGGGTACTCACTAGTCCTGTTCTTATATGGTATGCACGCACATACGTAGCACCTAGCACCTAGCACCTGAAGGTCAGCACCTCCAGATCAAATCTGGCCCATGGCCTGATTTTATACACCCTGCAATCGAAGAATGATTTTTTTAGCTTTTTCTATTTTTGAATGGTTGGAAAAAAATCAAAAGAATATGTCCCCTATCAAAAGAATATATCCCATGATACATGAAAAATTAAATGGAATTCAAAGTTTGGTTCTTGTTAATCAAGTTTTATTAGAGCATCGCCAAGCCCATTTGTTTGCATATTGTCTATGGCTGCTTTGGGGCTGCAAGGGTAGAGTTGAGTATTGTTGCAATGTAGTTTAACCGACAGAGCTGAAAATACTTGTCTGGCCCTTCACAGAAAAAGTTGACCAACCTCTGATCTCAGTGAGACATCATAGTGAACTAGACCAGATCACCCAGGCAGATGGAGATGTCTCCTCTTTTCCATTGCGTGTGACTTAAAATGATAATCTATTGATTTCTTCTTTTTCTTTCTTTTTTTTTCTCTTCCACTAAACCGTGAACATCTTGAAAGTAGATTTTTTTTTTTCAGTTAACTTTGTCTTTTGGACTTAGCACAATGTACTTGCTTAGTAAATGTTTGCTGGAGAAATAGATGTATGTAGATTTACATGGGTATAACTCTCACATGTAGATATCAGAATGCATCTGCTGCTTTTGCTTGCTGACCCCTATTCCTCACTGCCAGGAACCATGTGATTTAGTTGAAGGTGAGCCCTTTTATCCCCACTCCAGGGGTAGGAATGTAATCCAGGCCTGTTCAGTAAGTCTTTTCCAGGTCTTTGCTTTTAACACTTGGAAACTCACTGGGCCATCTTTCCCTTAATTTGGTATTGCCTAGAGTTGACCTTAACTTTCATCCTGCCCCAAGTTGGAAGAGTATCCAGAAGGAAAAGTGAAAGTTTATTCCCCTGGGTACTCACTAGTCCTGTTCTTATATGGTATGCATGCACACACATACCACCTAATGTCAAGGGTAAGCAGGTGGATTAGAGCATCCTGTGTGCTCTTTGGAATGCCCTTGCATGGAGAAGGAGCACTAAGAGAAACAAACAGGAAAAGGAAAAGAAGAGCAAATGCAATAAGTGGAAGGCAAGAGGAAGAAAAGAAAGAGGTAGAATGTGGACCTATGGCAGTGCTATGAACAATTGTCTCAAATGCCATTTATTCACACAAGCAAAAACTAAGATGAGCATTAGGTCCTTTGGAAGGACTCTTAGTATTTTTAAAACATTGGTTATAATTTATCAAATATAAAAATATTTTAATTTGTGAGCATTTAACAATGATAAAGCCTTATGCTTTTACATTAAACTATTCTAATTTTACAAGGAATATATGGATACTTTCTCATTTAAAGTTTAAACAAATATATATTCACAATAAACAACAAGGCTAGGTGCTTCTATCCTCTATAACACATAGGTGTTCTTACCCTCTCTAACAGAAGATGACAGATGTATAATGTCAAGCACAAAGTGTCATATGTGCTAGATGGCAAAGTTTCTAACAAGTTCATACTCTTGATTCAGTGATCCTTCTACACACCGTGACACTCTAAAGGGGAGCCCAGTGGCCTATAGACACAGCTCTGAAAATGGAACACTAGTCTAACCTGAGAAGCCAACTTCTCTAGAGGACAATACCTGGTTTCCAAGTCATTCTCAAATAAAATCACAGATCCCAAATGTTATGGGTTGAATCGTGTCCCCCTAAAAAAGATACGTCCAAGTTCTAACCCCCTACTGCCTTGGAATGTGACTCCATTTGGAAATGGGGTCATTGAAGATATAATTAGTTAAATTAGATGAGGTCATACAGGAGTAGAGTGAGCCCTTAATTCAATGCGACTGGTGTCCTTTTAAGAAAATGGCCATATGAAGACACAGAGGCACAAGGAATATGTCCTCTGATGATGGAGGCAAAGATTGAGGTGTGTAGCTACAAGCCAAGGAATGCCAAAACTTGCCCACTGACTACCAGAATGCAGAAGAGACAATGAAAGATTTCCCTACAGTTTTAAAGAGGAGCATGGTCCCAACAACATCTTGATTTCAGACTTCTAGCCTCCAGAACTGTGAGACAATAAATTTCTGTTGTTTTTAAGCTGGCAAGCTGCAGCGTCCTAGACACCACTACACCAGGTAAATTCTACATAACTGAGGTAAAAGGCTTTGCTAACAACTTACAAAGAGTGATCATATTCTCTTGGTCAGGGTGACATTTTCTGTTTATATCTTAAGTTGCTCAAACAAAGCCAAAATTCATAAGAGGCCAGAAACATTATGATTTTTACCTCAATGAGGATTTGTGAGGTCAAAGAAAAAGAATATGTCCTTGGTGTAAGAGCAAATAGTTAATATTTAATCCCTGAGGTTATTTTCCTCAACATCTTATTATAAATTTTTTTTTAACTCTGAAGTTATTTTGTTGGAAACATATAAAGAAATATTTACATGTTATCATTGTATGAGAACCTTTTCAACTTAAGCTATGGCAGAAAATTTATAAAACATGAATGCTACTTGAAGTATGTATTAATTTTTTTCTCTCCTTGCAGTAGAGGGCTTGCAAGAAGGTCATTGAATATTTTTCATTGAGTTAGTTTTGTGCCGGGGATGACCTATATGTAATAGTATGAGGTGAAGGTCCTTCAAGTTTTAATATATCTCCCATCCTTACTACCCTGGCCTAATAGTCCTTCTCGTAGAGTCAGTCATTTCTTTGGGCTACAGAACAAAGGTGAGGGGATTGTCTGTAGAGACTGCAATAATTCGGACACCCAAGAGAGGTAGAAGTTGAGGGCTTAGATTCTCCATGGCTCTTGTCCCATTGCCTGGTGAGCATAGGATAATTTATTTGATCTGCTAAAATTTACCAGCAATGTCAAAGAATCTGGATTGGAGAGGCTCACTTTGGTGGTGGAGAAGGGACAATAATAAGAGCACGGAGCGTTGTTGGAGAGAGCGGTAGGCTCCTTATTTGGACAACGTGCTTATGTGGGTAATGTCCTTTGATGGATGACATTCTTACCTCGACAACATTCTTACCTGAACAGTGGTCCTTCACGATCTGGCAATGTCATCTCCTCCCTCAGGCTAGCCAGCTTTAGGAGGGATGTTCTGGAGCAAGTAAGAATGAAGGTCCACCCGCCAAGGAGCAGTTGGAGCCATGCCATTGATGAATGGTGGTCGGGATGGGTTCGAATACTACCTTCATACCCTAGTGAGGAGGCAGGACACATAGTGGGGCCTTGAGTAACAGTATTCTCGGAGCAGAAAGTTGGGAGTTGGTGCTGATGAAAAAGGCCAGCAGAGAGGGAACAGGGAGAACAAAGGAGAAAAGGACCCTCAGAGGACCACTTTCCCATTAGTAGGTTTTATCCAGAGCTACCCTTTTTCATCCTGCCCAAAGTTGATGAGATATCTACCAGGAACAGTGAAAAGTTGATCCCTCTAGGTACCCACTAGTCCTGTTCTTCCAACACACACACACACACACAACCCCATGTGTGAAACTGATCACTCTAAGGTAGTCATCATTTTTGGCTGTGGACTACAAGAGGAGGTAATGAGCCTCTCACGTTTAGTATCCTTCCTTCTCTTTTCAGATGACAGCAGGGAGAGGGTAGGCCTGTGTGATCCTTTCAGAGCTGCCCCTCACAAGAAGCTGGATAGGCTTCTTGAAAATGAAGACCTTGTTTTATACATTCAGGAATGTCTCCAGAAATATCTGCCGATGGATTGATTATGTCTACATGGCCCATCAGGTCAAATCCACCCAAGGTATGTACATATAAACATCCTGCTCTAAGACCTATTTCTGACATGTCATGTTGAATATAAAACAGAAGGAAATCAAGCCGGGGAACAGGCACATGTTTTGCAGACGTGCTTGTTTTGCACACTGCGGGCTTCAGAACCAATGACAGAGATATGCAGGGACTAATATACTTCAGATGAGCGAACGTTAAAATCTGTGTTTGCAAATAAATAGAAATGACTTTCTGGAGGGAAGAGAGGGTGGTGGAAAGGGGGTGGAGTAAGAAGGAATGTGTAGAATTATGGGAGGAACATCTGGTTCTGTTAAAGGATAAAACCTAGAAAAATAAAACCTGGGGGCCTGGAGGTTCAGTTGATGTTGACGATAGCTTCATGAGAGCCGGGACTTTGTCCTTTTTCACAGCTGAGGCCTGGGGTATCATAATTTATCACAAGAAATGTACATTTGGTCTTTGTCCCCGTTTGTGGCACAGAGCTCCTACTCAGCCCTACCCCTTGGCTGTAGGTTGAATCAACCACCAGTGGTCAATGATTTAATCAATCGTGGCTAAGTAACAAAGCATCCGTAGAAACCCACAAGGACAGGGTTCGCTGAGCTTCTGGATTGGTGAGCACGTGGAGATTTGGGGAGAGTGGGAGGCCTGGGCAGGGCATGGAAGCTTTATGCCCTTTCCTCACACCTTGCCCTATGCATCTCTTCCATCTGGCTCTTTCTGGGTTGCATCCTTTCATAATTAACCAGTATTCTAGTAAGTAAATTGTCTCCCTGAGTTTTATGAGCCCCTCTAGCAAATTAATGAAACCCAGGGAGGAAGTTGCTGGTCAGAGGCGCAGGGGACAACCTGGGTGTGTGATGGGCATCTGAGGTGGGGGGGGCAGGCTTGTGGGACTGACCCCCTTCTCCCCCTGCGTTGGAACTGGTTGTACACCCTTCTAAGACCCTAGTGCCACAACAGGCATACGATAAATATTTGTTGAAGGAACAGAAGAAACTCTGGAAACAATTTCCTGCTTGTGAGGGAACCCATTAGACCCACGGTTTTTTAAATCAAAGGGTTGTTTTGTTTTGTTGTTTTCGATGTTGAATTCTCTCTTCAAACAACGTCTTGCTGAACATAAATAATGGCAGAATCATACTTAAATGCAAGTTCAAATGGGAGGGCCAGTGCTGTCATCCAAGCTCCCGTCCAAGTCTGCCCTCTTCCTTCCAGACGCTCCAATTCATGACACCTGGGCAGAGGCAGATCTGGGTGTTTGGGGGGATGGAGAGGCAGGTTGAGACGGTGCAGCTCTGAGACTCCCCGGGGTGCTAGATTGGATGCGCCACGAGAGCAGGGAGCCTACACCTTGTATCCTTCACACCGCGAGGGCCACGTTCACTGGAGCTGCCAACACTGTGTCCCCTGCTTCTTCTCCTGCCGCTGCAGGTTCGTGGTCTTCCAAGCTGCCCTCAGAGCTGATTTTGGATTCCAAGGACTGCGAGAGTCATCAAAGACGCGCAGCCAATGTCTACTGATGTAGTCTAGCATTCAGAAAATTTGGGGACAGGGCAGAAAGGTTTTTTCTTCTCTTCATCCAAGATAGAGCTTCCCCCCTTTGAAATGTCTCTTTCTGACATTTTTCTTCCCAGCACCCCAGTGGACGGGGAAAGACAAGCATTTCTTTCCCTTATTTTGTCGATGAGGAAACCAAGAACTAGAAAAATGGATCCGTTTACTCCTTGCCAAAAACACAATTCAAACCAGAGCTGGGACTGGCTTCCATGGACACATTTACAGTGACTGGCTCTCCTTAAGCCATAAAAAGGAAGATCTTTCCTCACAAGAGTACATTAGAATGAGTCGTAATATAAATGTCTTCCATTCCACAGATAGCTGGTAATGTATGGTTATGATACAATCTCATGTTGTTCAGCAACAGACATCATCTTATATTTATTTCAGAGATGATAAACTTTACAACCAGATAATGTTATTTTATACACTTTGGGTCCCTCAGCCCCTTTCAAAGTACTACTTGGACTTTTCCTATCAGCAGTATTTATATACTGCATTTCCCATTTATTTTCATCAAGCCTGTTCTCTCAAAGATTCTTAATAAGCTTCCTTTGTAACTGAATTCCTCTATTTCCTTTCTAGTGCCTACGAAAGAGCAGACCTCCTCTGGAAGGCACAACATTTAATGTATTAGCTTACACTCTGATTCTCAGACTTTTCAAGATAACCTTGAAAGGGCATCCGCTCTATAGCGTTCTCTAATGAATATCATGGGAACGTGCACGTTTTGACCCAAACCACGAGAGGAGCTCCTTTGGAAGTTATCCCAGATTTGGGTCTGCGGGATCATAAGAATGAGTTTATTTATGGACAATGATTATGTGAAATCTTCTGTAAAAATACAGAAAATTCTAATCATTGCCTTACTCTCGAGCATCTCTCCTCAATCTGAGCATAATTTCTTTCAGTTTTGATCAGGATGTGTGATGCATAACTAATGGGCTTCCCACTGCCATCTGGCAGACTATGTAGGTTCACAGCTCACACTATGGCAGAAGCAATACCACAAGCCAAATTTAAAGTAAAAGTGGGCTACAGGACAGTTGAGTCTGGAAGAATTCTCATGTAAACTCTGGAAATCCTTTTCAGTGGGACGACCGTTTGTAAAGATGTGTAAATTTCCACAGCCTTCGGGTAGGGCCCTTTACCTGTGCTGACAAAGGTAAATCTGAGCTTCTGAACAATTGTTTTACCCCAAAAAGTTTGCTTATTTGTGGACTTTCGAAGCTTTCTTCCATTTGAATCACTCATTCATCACTAGTTAGAAAACAATTATATTAAGAAGGTGGATTCTGAGGACTTTCCAACTTCTAGCTTGAAGATGCTCATGTATATTAACCAATGTTCAAAATTGTATTTATGAATAATAATTATAGGAAAGCACCTTGATTGACTTGCTTGACACTATTGTCACTGTCAGTCTTTCTTCACCTCCGGGTGGGTCACTCCCTCCAGTAACACTGGCGGAATAAAGGAGGACACTGGCAGTTTCCATTATTTCCAAGGTAATTTATGCTCTTTGTGATTCTTGCATAATATCATTTTTCCCTTAAGAAATACTTAACTGCTGGTGCCTGGGTGGCTCAGTCAGTTAAGCCTCCGACTCTTCATTTCAGCTTGGGTCATGATCTCAGGGTCGTGAGATCAAGCCCTGTGTCAGGCTCTGCGCTGTGTGTGAGGCTTGCTTAAGATTCTCTCTTCCTCTCCCTCTGTTTCTCTCTCTCTCTCTCTCTCTTAAAGAAGGGAAAAAGAAGTACTTACTGCCGTGTCTTTTTCACATTATCCTCTTCCCAGGTCAGAACCAATCTTTCCATTGCATTGACCCATACTCATTGTGATTGTAACTCAAGCAAGCCAACTTGTATTTGCTTAGACTCCAAGGAGGAGTCGAATAGCTATTTCATTGGTTCTAAAATTTGCCTTACATTTTTTAAAAATATCTCTGCAATAAAATGAGTCTATCACTCGATAACACATTATGGTTTAACTGCAAGTGTATTTACATAACATACATACTAACAAACTGGTACATCTTTTAACTGACGGCATCTTCAACTTGATCAGCTAGGGAAAGTCACCGGAAGAGTGCAATGCAGTTGAGTCTCAGAAACTACTTGAACCAGAAGCTCAAACCCTACTGGAACTCTTTGTCTAACTGTCTTTCCTCATTTGGATTGGCTGCATTTCTTTCACTGCAGACTGGCTTCCTTGGTAGGTGAGACACAAGACTACCAACAGCTTTTTAGTTTCATATCTTCTGGGTTCCACAGACTGAGACACAAATTCAAAACTACCAGGAAAGGCACTCCTTATCTTCATTTGGGTCAGGTGCCCACCCCAAGATCAGCCACATGTGGTTGGGGAAATGTAGTTGTGAAGTAATCATAAGGAGAATAAATGAATAAGAAAGGTCCTAGATAGAAGCCCTGCAGACAGGAGGGGTGGTGGGGAATGCACTTCTCAGGAGCAGAGAAGTCAAGTCTGGGGGGTATGATGCTACTGATGTCTACCGCGTTTTTTTTTTTTTTTAAAGATTTTAATTATTCATTTGACACAGAGAGAGATCAGATCACAAGTAGGCAGAGAGGCAGGCAGAGAGAGAGGAGGAAGCAGGCTCCCCGCTGAGCAGAGAGCCCAATGCGGCCCCCATCCCAGGACACTGAGATCATGACCTGAGCCGAAGGCAGAGGCTTTAACCCACTGAGCCACCCAGGCGCCCTCTACCGCTGTTTTATCGATATCAGCACACGATCAATATCTCACTTCGAGAATGTGAAATCTTTACTGGTCCTGTTCTGGTCTTTGTTCCCTTTACAGAGGGAGCCTCTAGTTCTCAACCTGCCCTCACATTTAGGACACATTGCAAGAGGGAAAAATTCAGGAAAAATAAAGATACTTCTAGATCACATCTCCCCCTGTCCTCTTATTCACAGGGGGCAAAACTTTATTGAATCCCTAGGGAGAAAAAGTGTGTATGCTTCTGGCAGAATCTGCCATTTGTGTAGGACATACTCTAAACCCTTCTGGACTGGACTGCAGAGGCAAGCAAGCTAAACATCCATTTTTCAGGCTCCTTTGCGAGTAACTTCCACCAGAAACTTGGAAGGTGGCACAAACAAGATGAACGAGCAGCCCTTCGGGAGCTAGGGTCCTATGGTGGAGACTGATGTTTCGAGAGGCGCAGACACAACTCTCTGCTGTCCCATGCCCTCAACAGCAGCCAAGAGCTTCCTTGGTGTCAGACGGGCTCCTAGTGTGGTTGGGTCTTTCTCCTGGTGGCATTGTTCCTGGTTGTGTGGCTGCCAACTTCTTTCTGACCCTCTAGGAAGCTCTACAAACCCAGATAGCAAACGATAAATCCATTTCTGTTGAAACTAGCTCGCGTGGATTCTGCCGTCAGCCGCCCAGATCCCCACTGATACTCCCACTCTACCAGCAAGAACATTAGAACTTTTCATTTCATCACAAAAATATTAAAACTTGGGTCTAGTGGAGATGTAGCCACATGGAATCAACTTTCTAATCTTTTCTCCTTTGCATCCATATTTGAGCTCATACGGTGTGTTCACCCACATTATCTCCTAAGAGATGGACCGAAGTGCAGAGTCCCCTATTATTTTTGAAGATGTCGGAAAACAGACACCCTTCCTTACAGAAACACATGCTTAAGGACATATGGCCTGGAGTCCAATTTACTAATCCATGACTCTGGTCAAGCTGTTTGACTTGTTTATGCTTCCGTCTCTAAATAAAATGTAAAAAGAAGACAGAAGTACCTATCTCAAAGGGCTGTTTTAAGGAATAAACGAAGCAATCTATGCAGAATATTTGGGAAGTTGCCTTGGGTACAATAAACTCTCAGTCAACATTGGCTATCATATCATTTACCTTCATTGAATATAAATTGGTATATCCTTCTCGGAGGACAATTTGGCAATATCTTTCAAAGTGTCTATGTTCTTTGGCTCAGCCATTGTACTTTGTATCTAACCTACAGAAATACGTTTGCTGGAATGTTCTTCAGTGGGGGAAATAGTTGAGTAGATTGTATCATATCGTAGAGCACCAGGCCGCCAGTTAAAAAATACCATGGAAGTCTGTACCTTCTACAGGGAAAGATCACCCATATGTTGTCCATTGATTCAACAAATATTTATTGAGGACTTAACTTTGCCCAAACTGTTCCAGGTGCTGAGAGTTAAAACTATTAAATCATGGGAGAGTCTACGTAGCGTGCCCCACGTGTGTTAGACAATTATCTGCACCTGCGTGCAGATGTCTCCTGCGCTGTGGTGGCCTCTGCTAGGTGGGAAAGGGGTCTCAAGCTGGCTCTGCTCAGGCCATCCCGTCTGGAAGTAGGGGCTTTAGGGGCTTGCTTTCCCACATCACCACTCCTTATGTATCCTGGCTCCATCTTGGAGGTCTATCAACGGAACCTTTGGAAAGGACAAAGTTCTAAGGCACAAACAGCCACTGGAGCTGCTGGGCAACTGGTGGCTGTCCAGCTGGCTGGCATTTATCGAAAGCCCTTGCCACAGGACAGCCAGAAGATCAACTAGAGTGTTTGTTGGCCCCGTTTACTCCAAGGGCTGCTGGATGCTCTGAAGACGTGGAGATCCTCCGTGGCCCCCAGGAGCCCTCCCCTCACGGGAGGAAGGTGGAGTCTCTCCTCTTGTATGAATGTGGTGGCTTTGTGTCCTGCCCTCATCCTGACTCACACACACAGGCCCCCTGCCACCCTCTGTCCCTTCTGTCCCCCCCCCTTCCTAGCCAGTCTCTGGTGGCAAAGAAGTTGGCCTCTTCATGCGTTCTGTTTCCAAAAGAGTGTTGGTGCTGCAAATTTTTCAGGGCTTTGATTTAGATACACAACATCAAGATTTGGGAATTGGGAATTTTATTTCGGGTTTTTGGGATTCACAGCTTTGACCATGTGTCATCTTGATTCTTGCAATGTCCCTGCCTTTTAGTTCTGCTTTAAGGCTGTGTATATGTGGGGAGTAGGACCAAAAGACTAAAAAATCCCAAGAATTACCAAAAAACCAAACCCCCTCCCAAAAAAAGCCGAGCATCAGAAATAACAACTATAAATATTGAAGACAAAATCACACTGATTAATGTACCAAAATATTATTTCACCACCCATAGAAGAAAATCCAGGAAACCTGCCTGGCTGCTTTTTATTTATTTATTTTTAAATTTATTATTTTTTATTATTATTTGCCCCAGGGGTACAGGTCTGTGAATCATCAGGCTTACACCTACCTGCCTGGCTGTTAGTGGGATTTACCTGTGAGGAATGGAAGGGGATTGATAGGTGAAAGCAGACTACTTTCACTCTGAAAACTTGTTTTGGTTTCTTTCGATTATTTATAGACATATTTTAATGATATCTTTTGGGGGTGTCTGGGTGACACAGTTGGTTAAACGTCCAACTCTTGATTTTAGCTCAGGTGATCTTGATCTCACGGTGGTGGGGTCAAGCCCCATGTCAGGTTCCAAACTCCATGTGAACTTGGTTAATTAAGATCCTTTCTCCCTTCTGCCCCTCCCAGCTCTCATGCTCTCACTCTCTCAAAAAAAAAAGATATCTTCACAATTAAAATTAATGATAAAACACAACAGTTTTCCATAGTGTTTAGATCTCGAGGCTGATGTTGGGTGTGTGGGTCCTGTGCTTCTCACCCCTCTGATCTTCTCCTCTCCTCACTTTTCTTTTTTTTTTTTTTTAAGATTTTTATTTATTTATTTGACACACAGAGAGATCAGATCACAAGTATAGGCAGAGAGGCAGGCAGAGAGAGAGAGGAGGAAGCAGGCTCCCGGCTGAGCAGGGAGCCTGATGCGGGCCTCGATCCCAGGACCCTGAGATCATGACCTGAGCCAAAGGCAGAGGCTTTAACCCACTGAGCCACCCAGGCACTCTTCCTCTGCTCACTCTTCTTACACCCAAATCTAGGCCACTCTTTTTCACCTCGCTGACTCAAGATGCCTCTCAAAGCTCACCTCCTCAGGAAGTCTTTCTGGATTTCATTCACAAAGCTTCCTCCCCCAGTCTGGGTTGGATAAGCCTCCCTGAGTCTGTCTGCACTCTCCACTGACTGTCATGCTTACCAGGTGGCCTTAAGTATCTGTTTATGTGTTTGTCTCCCTCTCTTTACAAGGATAGAAACTGTGTCTCATTCATGTCTATGACTCCAGATCATACCACAATGCCTGACACGTGGGAGTGTTCAGTACAATGTTTATTTGAATTCTGTTCCTGTGTCTAAGCCAGAGAATTGCTGTCCTGACATACTATAAATATATGCAGATGCAAAAAAAAATTCTAACTTCAACTCCACTTTCCCTATGAACTGACACTTCTTTTTTCTCTATCTTCCATATCTCGTCTTTCACATCAATGGCTCCAATTTTCCTCACATTCCGAAAGATGAACTTCTGTTCTAAATTTACCAGGAAGATTCGGACCTCTCCTCTTTCCTCTAGTCCTAACCAATTATGAGTCACCCTGTTGAGGCTCATCCCCTGCTGTGCTTTTGGAAACACCTCCTTCTGTCTTCCCTTGAGCCTTGAACCCGTGTTCAAGGAGTTCATTCATTACCACCACTTTCTGTTATCTCGAACATAGTTGGGTTGGGCATGACTTGGCAAACTGCGGCAAGATGACGCATTCATTCATCCGACCATTATGGAACACCTACTGTATGCCAAGCTCTATGCTGGATGTGAGGCCCCAGAAATAGAGAAGAGGCTATCTTTGTGCTTGTAGCCGTTAGAATCCCAGCAGAAGAGAGATAGCACTGTGTATTGGGTCATCTGAGGAGAATGTAGACAGAGTTCAGGGAAACCACATGGGATAGTATAGTCCCCTAAGGCTGGTAATAGTGGGAATTACCACCCTTAGACCTGAAATGAGGAGAGGATGGGAGGCATAGCTGCTGGAACATGGGAAACAAGTACCAGCAAGCTATGTAGAGACAGTGTGGCCTTAGGTCAAGCGCACAGTTAGCTGATGGCAATCTGGCAAGGAGGGAGCTGGGGAATAAATACCTTGACTGCACTCTCCTCACCCGCAGTGCCCTTTCCCAACCAGTTGGAAACCAGTAGAAGAGGAAGCCAGTGGATGCCATCTATACATAGGCCTCCTGGAGCAGAGCAGGAAGGAGGAGGGTAGAGCAGACCTGGATGCACAAATAAAAGGTATCCTGTGGGTCTTCAAGGAGATCAGTATCTAACTGGGGAGGGAAAACAAGTATCTAACTGAGAATCAATATCTAACTGGGGAGGGAAACTAGTCTGGAAGGATCAGATAAGTTTTTTAGAGAAAGCAAAGTGGACATGAGTCCTAGAGTATGGGTGTGAGATACCTGGGCAAGTCTTGGTTTAGGGAGGGGGCAAGAGCAGAGATATGGAGAAATAACATAGTGTGATTGGAAGATCATGAAGTTCACTGTTGAGTTTGGGGAAGGGAGCATCAAGACCATACTGAAGAGGGATGCAGGGGTTGGATGACAGAAGGCCCACATAAATTTTATCTAATGGATAATGGGAAGCAAATGGGCAATTTTTTTCATTGAGATAAAGTTGAGATAAAACATATAACATTATATTAGTGTCAGGGGTACAACATAATGATTTGGTATTTGTATATGTTGTGAAGTGATTGCCACATAAGTCTAGGTAACATCCATCACCATGCATAGCTACAGATTCTTTTTCTTGTGATAGAACTTTTATGATCTACTCTCTTAGCAACTTTCAAAAATGCAATGCAGTTGCTATGGTCACCACACTGTACATTGCCTCCCCATGACTTCTTTATTTTACAATTAGAAGTTTCTCCTTTTTGACATGCTTCATCCTCTTACCACCCTCCCCCCTTTCTGGCAACCACCAATCTGTTCTCTGTATCAATGAGTTCAGTTTTTGTTTCTTGGCTTCCACCTATAAGTGTGATCAATGGTATTTGTCTTTCTCTATCTGACATTTCACTTACCATAATGCTGTCTAGATCCATCCATGTTGTTGCACATGGCAACATTTCCTTCTTTTTATGGTTGAGTAATATTCCACTGTATATAGATACCACATCTTCTTTACTCGTTCATCCACCAATGGGCACTCAGGTTGTTTCAACAGGATCCCTGGATGAGGGGCAGCAGATGGATGGTTTTCAACAAGACAGTGCAAAGGTGATCTTGGCCATCAGGTGACTCTGAGACTGTGGGAAGCATGAATTTGAGGGAGGCAGGACCAGAGATGGGGAGAGCAAAGACAGGAGACCACAATGATGGTAGAGGAGAGAGATGATGCATCACGAACCCAGGCTGGAAAGGGGGTGATGAACATGAGGAATGTGGAGGAACCAAAGTGGCAAGTCTCAGGGATTGGAAATGCAGGTTGGAGGACAAGGACTTATCAAGGATGACACATGGGTTTCCAGCTTGGGTAATTGTTAGAGGATGGCGAGTCCCGCCACACATTGCCAAATAAAGGGGAGAAGAAAGGGTTCGGTTGGGTCCATGGGCCGGCCAAGTGAAATTGTTTAGCAGGTAGTTGAAAGACAAAGAGTCTATACCGAAGGAACAGATTTGGGAATCAAGCAGGGACGGATGGTGAGAGAGAAGGAGGGAATGTGTAGGATCCAAAGGGACTTTGTTTCTAAAGGAATATATGTTTCAAGAACTTTGATATTTGGACATTTTAAACTCTCCCCTTCCTTCTTGCAACTCTACTGTTATGGCGTCTGTGAACTTGTTTTCCCACGGTCTTTCTTGTTTTTGTCACTTGGCTTCTCTCTTCCCATGATATACTTCCATCTTCTGCCCTCTAACCATGCGCACTCCTAAAGTTCTTATAGACACATCGTGTTTCTAAATCGTAGTTGTTTTTATTGACTTGTTCTAAATTCCATCTAAACACTCATGACTGCCTCAGCGGTGCCCCGAGAGGCTCCCACAATGTGCGATCACTTCCTGCCTCAAGCCCGCGTGCCTTGGGGAGGGAGTTCTAGCTGAGAGAACATAGCTTTCTGCCACTATCCTCCATCTGAGGGCCACTCGGACCCTCCACCTTCTCCTCTTCACAATTAACACCTTACATGTACCAGCAGGTGGGTGTGTCATAGACAAAGCAATGATGATGATGATGATCAATAAATATTTATACGTAATAGATCATTGGAGGTAGGGCTATAATCCACTTCTACCCCTCCTGTTCTCACAGGTTTTCCATACATGCATACATTAAAAATTCAGAGCAGGATCAGGGAGCAAATAAGACAGAGGGGGCTAAGTGTGAGGGAGAATGTGACATTTGGGCTGCCCCGCATGCTGTAGACATGTCATGTTTCCCCCCACTGAGGGGTGGGGGCCTTTGCCCCTCTTTCCTGT
Organism: Ailurus styani; assembly: GCA_002007465.1. Classification (NCBI taxonomy): domain Eukaryota; kingdom Metazoa; phylum Chordata; class Mammalia; order Carnivora; family Ailuridae; genus Ailurus; species Ailurus styani. Next base: position 2,139,157 of record LNAC01000218.1, read on the forward strand.
TCATAATTTGGGGAGTTTGATACAATTGAGGTGCTTCCTTGAGGCTTTCAAAATCCATCATCCTTCACATGTGGGAATTATTCTGGGGCAAACAGCTCTAGAACACAAGACACCGAGTCCAGATAGAAAGCTTCTAAATCACTGGTTTGCAGGCCAGATGGCTCTCTGGAAGCAATATTGGGGCTTATTATTGAGCTGATTGTTAATTGGCGGGATATTACACTCCCCACAGTAAACTAGTGACTACGAGACGGATCCCTCCCTTCAAGAATCCATTACAATAAATGGCCTCTTCTGCCTCCTGTTAATTTAATCTCCAATCCACTATGCGTCATGTTAGTAGGCCCCTAATAGAATATGGAGGACATCCGTGCTTATGCAACCTCTGGCCGAAGTTATGGTCCGGCTTACTCATGAGTCACAATTGTGTCTGTGTTAAAATGCTGCTGCAAGCCGTGTGTGCCCGTGTGGGTGTTTTATGTATGGATGCAGTCTACGGCCTGGGAAGCTAAACCTGTTGGTGAAGGGATTTGCACTTACCTACAAGAAAGATCTGGAACACTTCATAGGAACCAGATTAATTTCAATTGGTTCTTTACCTGTAGAGCAAGATTTGCGAGCAAAAGAAGGTGTGAGCAGATGGCAGGCCTCTTGCTGCTCCTCAGCCACTCTCTGGAGGACAGGAGTGGACAGCAAAAATCAGAGAATTCTCCTCCTCGCCCGGGAAGCCTGTGGTTCGTTCTCCTGTCTACCTGCTGAACAAAATGGGCTTCTCCAGCTCTAGAGAAAGAGCAAAACGTTCTCCTTCTCTCTCTCTCTCAATCTCTCTCTCTCTCTCTCTCTCTCTCTCTCTCTCTCTCTCTCTCTCTCTCTCTNTCTTTTGGAGTAAAAGCTAGCAAGTAGTATAATAGGTAAGAGGATAGATTCTGGAACCAGACCACCTTGCCGGCTGTGTGTGCCTTGTGCCGTTTGTAAAACAAGATGGTAATAGTGACTGTCTCATAGGGCTGCTGTAAGGATTAAATGACTTAAGACATTGAAAAAACATCATACCTTGCACAGTGGTACTCAAAGAGCTGTCTTCTCTCTGAAGGATTCAGCAAGGGTCCTCAGCCTGGAGCTGGCCCACTCGCTTGAATCGCACAAGGGAGTGTGGACCCGGACCTCCTGAGCTGAGCCTTGAGAGGCTGGCCCCCAGGGGTGCCCTCTCACTGACTCTCTTCGATCCCTTCTCTTGAAGGCTCTGATCACTGGGTCGCTCTGTCTTCGAGGCTCTGGGAAGGGCAGTTCTTTCTTTCCCTTGAGTCAAGGGTTCACGCAGGCTCTGATGTGTTTGTCTTTTGTCAGACTCTGTTCTTGCCACCCCCACGCCGCCCCCAACCCCGCAGGCCCCCGGGGCCTCTTTTCATCTTGCTCAGGTTCAGGCAGCTCTGTCAACCCCCCCCCCCGTTTGCTCTGATGGAGTGTGGGTGACTTCGCGACTGCCTTCCCACCTTATCTGAGACCAGTTTGTTTTCCCCAAAGTGCTATAAGGGGCGGGCTCGGTGTTTCTTGTTTTTCTGGGCCCCGCGGGCATGGTAGGGGGGCTCAGCGGGCAGCTGTGTGCCTTCTTCAATAGAAACCCGGAGCTCTGCGCTTGGTTCTATTTCAGAGAGTTCTTTCCACCTGGTGGATTCCATTTCACAGGCTTCGGATCCCTCTGTCACTAGGAGGGCAGGTCTGGAGCTCTCCCACCGCCACCATTCCCATGGAATGTTTCACCCGATTGTCATTCCCTGCCACCAGGAAAGAGAGAGACAACACACGGGTGGGCTCTTTGCAGGTTGGAGGGTTGACAACCATGTTTAGCATTTCGTGACCTCCGAGAGAAGAGCTGGGGTTGGGAGTCCTACCAACAAGACGCCACGGTGAGCTCCCAAGTCTTGTGTCCATCCTGGACCACCTTTTTGAAGTTGACGGCGTCAGAGTGTGCCTCTTCCCTCATTTGCTGCTGGGGAATTTCTGGAGGACTCACTTTTACTGTTTTCCGTTATTTCCTTAGGAATTAGCAATGAGGCAGCGTCCTTGCCCCGTAGTCATCCAGAAGTTGTATTTTTCCCTTTTAATAGGAAGAATGCAGTAGAAACCCTGACCTTATCAGGCTATACCCTATGTGCCTCTTTTCTGGCTTTTGTCTTTACGGGGATCCACACACAAGCCAGCAACACTTCAACATGAGCCATCTGGGCACATGGCACCATATATCTCCATTTCAAATCTCACCCCAGTAACTGGGGTTGTGGTAGAGCGCAGAATCATTTCGGTGTGCCAGGCAAACTGATTTACTATAACCAGCCACAGAAGTTAGTCTCCCTCAAGAGCAGTGATGTAGTAGAGTGATGACACCATGGGCTTTGGAGAAATGCCGCTTGGGTTCAGCTTCTATCTCTACCACTTAGTGCAAACTTGAACAAACGTTTCATTTCCTGGGCCTCGATTTCCTCATATGTAAAATGGGATGATAATAATTCATCTTACCTACCTATTAGAGTTCTGTGAAGCTTAAATGAGTGATTATGGGTGATGTGTTTAAAATAGCACCTAGCTCTGGCGCCTGGCTTGTTCAGTTGGTAAAGAATACAACTCTTGATCTCGGGGTCATGAGTTCAAGCCCCACATTGAGCAAAGAGTTTACTTTAAAAAACAAAAAAAGGAAGAAAAGAAGGAAAATGGAGCATTTGGGTGGCTCAGTTGAAAGAGCATGTGACCCTTCATCTCCAGGTCATGAGTTTGAGACCCATGTTGCGTGTAGAGATTACTTAAATAAATGCACAAGTTAAAAATAAAATAGCTCCTAGCTCATTGTAACCATCTGGGATGTAGTAATTACGGTCTCCTTTTCTATTCTGCTGTTGTTGATTGTCTGACCTAGCTATTTCCTGCAAGTCCTGGTCTTCGTTGACCAAGAAGAGCAACCATACTTTTATTGAGGAAGAGTGATGTCAAAATATAACATATTTCTGCTGATAGAGATAGGAGGAGTAGGAAGGGGAAGAGATGAAATAAAAATGGGTATTAGAAAGTAGATGATGGGCATGTGGGTGTTTCGTTCATATATTATTTTCTCATTTCTGTGCATATTCACTGTCCACAGTGAAAACTTACCAACAAGACGAGAGGTGAACGCTGAACTGTACCAGTGTGGATAGAGTGCAGCGAGCTGGGAGCTTGGCTAGGGCCTGCCTGGGTGGGAAGCCAGATTGCTACAAGCTGCCCAGAAAAGAGTCTGACAGAATATATCAAGAACCCTGAAAATGTTTGTTCTAGTTCCTCTTGCTGCACGAAAAGTTACCCAAAAACTTGGGTTAAAACACCATTTTATTATTTAAAAAAAAGGAAGAACAAAACCAAAAACCCACACCATTGCATGGCTCACAGATTCTGAGCATCAGGAATTCAAACAGTAGGGATGGATCATCTGTTGCATGATCAGCGGGTAAACCCGGAAGGCCGAGTAGGGGTGACTCAGGGCTTGGGCTGGAATCTTCTGACTGTATGTTTACTCCCAAGTTTGGTGTCCAGACTGGTGGGACCCAAAGAGTAGCGCCTTACAGGGCCCCCATGTGGGCTGGCCTCCTCTTGGCATGGGGGCCTCGTGGTTGTCTGGGTGGTCACATGGTCGGCTTGGGGCTCCGAATGTCCGTGCTCCGACCATCAAAGTTCAAAGGTCACACAGCCTCACTTCTGCTCAGTCTGTTGGTTCAGGTTGTCACGAGCCTGCCCAGATCCAAGGACAGGGGAAATAGATCCCAGCTCTCTTGGAAGGGGTGCCAGAGAATTTGGGGGGTCTCATTTCAAAACTGCCTCAGTATTTATGTCTTCTGATCCAGTGATTTCACTTTGAGGAATTTATCTTAATGAAATTATTCAAAATGTGAACAAAGTTTTGTGTGCAAATAGATATACGTATAATTTATAATAATGAAATATTAGAAATAAACCTATTGACTCAGAATAACAAAAGAATAAATAAATGTTGGCGAACCACAAAGATCGTGTAAAGCCTTCAGTTATTTAGTACCTGGGGAAGTGTTCATATTTTAATTTAAAATGATAAATGTGGGATTCATTCTGTATATAAAACATTTAATCTATAATGTTTTAAAAAATCTGAATTGCTAAAAATTGCATAGACAAAGACAAGAGGGAAGCATATTAAATATTAACGGTAACTATCTCCCAGCAGTGAGATTATGGGCACTTTAAATTTTTTTCTTTATCATTTTCTGCTTTTCCAAAAATTTCTGCAATTGGCATGTATTGCTTTTACAATTACAAAAAGAAATTCTAATTTATTGGATACATTAAAAAGATAATAGTGACTCTTAACCATTATGCTTGTTATATTAAACTGAAAAAAATAGTTGCTGCCTTGATTAAAACTTGCATTTGTATCACCAAGCATACACTGTCAGGGATCCAAAAAGGGGATGGATGAACTGAATACTAACAGGGTTAGCAGCATTTTTCAGAATCCAGTTTAACCCCATCTATGCCTCTTCCCTCTCATCCTATGCCCTCCATTTTTAGGACCGAGAGACGTTCTCCTCTCTGCTCAGAGTAGCTAAGATCCGGCAAGAGAGTGTGTTGGGCTCAGGACATTTGCACATTCCCTATCTGTTCAGAAGACAGAAGACCAGGAAGCTAGACCCCAGCCCCCAAGCCCCAGCTAGTACTTTTCCTCTGCAATGAACTTTGGTTCTTCAGTCAGTCTTTCTGTTTTTTTTCCTAGGACAAACTCCTCTACCCCATGTACAGAGGTCCTTCCATGCCCAAATCCTGCTACCCCTCTCTCTGGGCCTCAGGGAGTCCTCTGCTCTGTTGACCACCTGTTCCCTTTTCCAAAGGCTGCAAACTGCCGGCCCAAGAGTCTCATCACCTCTTTTCATCGCCTCCATGCCTGCTGCACCTCTACCAGTGAGTTGATGAGATTGGTTGTAAGTGAGTCTTGGTGTCTAGACTTATCAGAGGGCATCCCTGGCACCTGTCTGCCTGAAATCTGTAGCTTCCAGTAGCACTCAGTCAGCTACCTTTGCTCCCATCTGAGCCTCCAAGTAGATGACTGTACTTGGTTCCAGTGGTACCCAGTGGCTCAAGTGAACCTGCCATGATGACCAATACCATCTTTCCCCAAGTCTACAGCCCATTGGGACCCATCAATAAAGGTAACAGATGGATAGACCTGAGTCCTACCGTGCATTGTAGCTCCAGATGTAGTTTTCCCATAGTCTGTGTAATATAATACTTGTTTAAAAAGATCTCAAACATTTAATCAGTTAATACATTCAGTAGGCAATGCTTGAAATAAACTGGCTTGAAAGCTATATATTACCAGTATTATCTTCCTAATAGTCTCCTGCTCGGACTCACTGATAATAGTGCTCTCATTTTAATATAAAATTCCTCAGGATAGTTTTTAAAACAGTTGGAGTAATCAAAATTACTCATATTTTGTTTTAGATCACCTAGAATTAATACCACTGGGCATTTTAGTATAACACAAAATTGTCTTCTGTGTGAGTTACCAGAACCAGCTGTGCGTGTCCTTACTTTCTGGTTTGATATTATATGAACAGAGGATTAAGGGGAGAGACGAAATACAGTTTAGGATAGAAAGGGAAATGGTTTATGATGCCAAGACTGACTAATATGGTTAAATCATTTGATCCTCTTAAAGGCTTTGCAAATGGGGAAAGATTTTATTCTCTATTCCAACCCAATTTTGACTACTGAGTTGTTTATACACTCAAACAGGCAAAGTGTCATCTTTGCTACTTGGCACCGCAAATACTCTAGTTCTTCTGGAGATGCGGTAAGGCACATGACAGGATTCCTGCTTTGGTGATAGTTTGACCATGAGACTTACATTGGCTGATGACTTGTGAGTAGAAGTAACAAGTTGTATCACTTCCGGGTGAAGCTTGGGGGACCTGGGGTGTACTTTTCCACATTTTATGCCCCTGCTGGGTTGAGATGGAGTTTTTATCAGCCTGGTTCCCAAGTGCCTGGATGAGCAGGGTCTCCCCAACCTGCATCAAACATGTAGTGAGATGGAGAAATGCACTTATGGTTAGAGGTAGCTAACTAGGTGATGGGTAGGTGTGTCTGTAGGTCGATAATATACCGAGAGGTAAAAATTCAGATATCCTGGTAGTAGTTTTTCATGGGCAGGAAAGTATATCTAGAAATCATGACTCCAAAATTCCTACTCTAACATCGACTAATTAGTCTACTGGTCATTATCTTTGATTACAATTCATTTGAATCCCCTTCCTCTGAGTTAAAATTATATTTCAATCTTGTTGGTTATTTAGAGTTTTTGCAAGGTTTCTCAGTGGGGGAAAAAAGGCAAATTGCAGTGCAGGGTGTATAGTATGGCTCACTTTTTGCCAAGAAAAAAATTATATGTGATTAGAGAAATGTCTGGAAGGCTATATACCAAAATATAAGCTGTAGGGGGAATGCAGGTGATTTTCATTTTCTTTGTGTATATTTGTTTTCTACTTAAAAATAGAAGCACTATCGTGAGCAACTATTACTTTTGCTCTGATCATTGTCCATGACTTTGAGTAACTACCCTGCCTTTGGTCCATGTGATTCTGGATGTCCTGAGAGCTAAGCATTCCTCCCTTCCCACCTCGCTGCCTCCCTGCCCGCCTCCCAGCGTGAAGTGGTTACATGTCATCTGGCTTTGGCCAGTCACATGCTCTCCTGGAATCTGAACCTCTGTACCTACACTTGGAATGGTTTATGGAGTTGTATCATCTGGTGGTAATGTCAAAAAAACAATCTTTGGAAATTTTTTGGGTTCTTTCTTGAGCTTTTAGGATTCACTTTATTTTTTTACCTTTTTATTAAGATTTTATTTATTTATTTGACACACAGAGAGAGATTACAAGTAGGCAGAGAGGCAGGCAGAGAGAGAGGGGGAAGCAGGCTCCCTGCTGAGCAGAGAGCCTGATGTGGGACTCGATCCCAGGACCCTGAGCTCATGACCTGAGCTGAAGGCAGAGGCTTTAACCCACTGAGCCACCCAGGCACCCAGGATTTGCTTTCATTTTAGGGTTATGCAGTTTCTTCTGTTCATTTTTAAAAATATTTTATTTTAAGTAATTTCTATACCCAAAGTGGGACTTGAACACATGACTCCAAGGTCAAGAGTCACAGGCTCAGGGTGCCTGGGTGGCTCAGTGGGTTAAATCCTCTGCCTTCAGCTCAGGTCATGATCTCAGAGTCCTGGGATTGAGCCCTACGTTGGGCTCTCTGCTCAGCAGGGAGCCTGCTTCCCCTTCTCCCTTTGCCTGCCTCTCTGCCTACTTGTGATCTCTCTCTCTGTGACAAATAAACAAATAAAATCTTAAAAAAAAAAAAAAAAGAGTCACAGGCTCTGCCTACTGAGCCAGCCAGGCACCCCTGTTCATTTTGTCTTTGGTTTTGTCTTTGGTCTGAACTGATTTGGGAATTTGCAATGAAAATATTTTTACTAACACAACATGTATTACTTGTTTGGTTTAAAAGATTAACGAGATAAAACATAAAGAATAAATTTGTTTGGTCCTCTTGCCCATGAAGAGTTAAGTCATGGAAACTCTTTAGGCTCTTTATTCTTGTTTCTTTCCAGCCGGTTGTGATTATTAGCAAGCTTCGTTTAAGAATGAACTAGACCTTTATAATTAGCTAGTGCTGGGTGTATGTGTGTGCATGCTTATGGGGACACGTGGTGTAGTGCGATAATTGCAACTTAAGCTGAACTTATGTGAACTCAGACACGATGGAAGTGCGTGAGTCGAGGTCATACAGGTATGGGTGTGTGGTGGTAAGAATGGTGGGTTGATATCCTTCCATTCTAGCTAGCCACCCACCATTTCATCCATACCCTCTAGTTATATTTATGAATATATTATTTCCGGCTCTCTTCATGTAGTGACTTGGACTGCCCCAAGCAATGGGCCACCCTTCCTAACAATTTGGTTCTATGCTTTCTAGTACCTTTTATATAAAAGCAATTCCAGGGATAGTATTCCCTCTTTCATTCCCCATTCACTAAGTATTTGTTGAGCAATTGCCAAGAGCTGAGAGATGTACCAGTTGCTGGGGATCCCAAGCAAGTGAGACAAGACTTTGGCTTAAGCTTCCAGGTTCATAAGGACCATGGGAAACATACCCAGACCCCTTAGGAAGCCAACCAGGATAACTCTGGAGACTCCCCACACCTGAAGTCTGCTCCACACCCTCCACTTCCATGGGAACAAGAGTCTGGTAGTCATTAATGTTACTCACCAATATTTCCAGTTCTCTTCCCTTAGAGCACATGATACCATTGCATTTCCCCCTCTGGAAGTTAAGAACAGTCATGTGACTTGCTCTGGCCAAGAGGACGTGGATGGGAGTAACATACATCACTTCTAGGAAAAAGCCTTGGTGAACAAGGGCATGGTTTTCTGTGTCAGTGACTGGTCATGTTCCAGGTGGTGAGGCTCTTTTAGCCTGGGTTCCATGATAAGGGTGATTTGGAATAGAGCCCCCGACCCTGACCCAAGATAGATGGTTATGTAAACCTGAAAAAACTCTGTTGTCTGAAACCACTGAATTTGAGAGTGTTTATTACCTCAGCAGAACCTACCCTTTCCTAATAGATACAGTAGACATCTCCCAGGCCCGGCAAGAGGTTCTGTGGCCCCACATCAGGCTATCTAGTTTGAGTTGGGACTGCGGGTCCCGGGTGACCTGCAGCACCTAATGAACAAAGGTAACATGGAACTTAGTGTAGCTGGAATTCCCAGAATCAACAGTCCTTTCAAGTTGAGTCATTCCCCCCTTGCTTCAAAGGGGCTGCCTCCCCGTGCCATCAAAGTCTTTGAAATAGTCAAACCCAAGGGCAGACCTACTTGGCAATAGTAGGTCCATACCTGGTGAAAAAAACGGGACCACCCCTGAGAACCAGGATTAGAATCACGTGTAACAAAACAGACCTAAAGACGGTGGCAAACTGGTGTGCCCTACTGAGAGTCTCCCATCTTGAAATCTGGGCTTCCCATTTCACTCTGCATTTAGGATCAGAGGCTGAAGCCACTTCTGAGATGTATTTCGACAGAAAAAAAAATGGTGCAGACATCACCAGAAATTAAGAAAATGCAACACAAAACAGCAGTGATCATTTTCTTCCGTTATTAATTTGGCGAGCTATTTTAAAGGTCCTGTGTGGGCAAAGGTGAAGTAAATTGCTAGTCTTTCTGCAGACCGATAAGGTAGCAGATATCAAAAGCCTTAAAAATAAAAGAAAAATAAATAAAGAGCCTTAAAAACACGCATGCTTATTAATCCCTTCCTGCATGGTAATAGAATTTTTAGCTGAGCTACTCAGAGTAAAGATGATATTCCCAGCTTCCCCTACAGCTGAGAATGGGCACGTGAATAAATTCTGGCCAATGGGATGAGAGAAGAAGGGATTTGGTGACCTCCAGGTTGAGCCGTGAAGGGACACAAGTGAGGTCTCTTGTTTCCCCCCTTTTTCTTTGTCCTGCTGTCTAGAATTCCGATCACTTGGACAAGAGCATCATCTAGGGTGGCCGAAGCCACAAGATAGAAGGAGCCTGGGTCCTTGATATCACGGAACCAAAACCACCATCCCAGCTCTGACTTTATCCCAGACATACATACACTTATGTTAATTAAGTCCCAGCATGTCACACGGGTGGCCAAAAATATCCCAACTCCTGCAGCAGAATCCCGACTTTTGGAGATTTATCTCAGTCAATAATTGAGAGTGTGTGTAAAGATTTAAGCAACACTGAAATCTATCACAGACCTTATGTGAAAGTTGCAAAGAAACTACTAAGTGGTTTGGTTAAAGAAATTATACTTTATTTATAATACTTTATTGTAGTTTACAATGGAATACTAGGAAGCCATTCAAAATTATTATATATAAGAATATTTATGGATGTAGAAAAACATCTTTTTTTTTAACTGCATGTGTAAGATGAGAAAATGATACCCCATGTAAACAATCAGCTTTCCCTCTCTCCACCTGTGAAGAATTCTGAGTCCTGCAGGTTTCTCTCCCCCATTCTTGGTGGAAGGACCTATCTCGCCGGATGAGCTTTCTTAGGCTTCTGTCTTGAGACCTGAGAGGAAAGAAAAAGGGGGAGAAAGATCCAGGCATGTTGGTTAGGGCTAGGAGGATATTTTCAGAAGGGTTTTGAGAAAGGAGAGGTGAGCTGTTGCATGTGGGACAGTGGGTGGGGGAAGAAAAAGGGGATTTTGAAAAATATGCCTGTGGACCATATGCCTCTTCAAGGTATTTGGGCTGAAATTATTTCAGGCTGCTATGAAATGCAGGCATTGAACCAGGGGATCTCTCTATCATGGACATAGAAATGGGTCCTGAAGATCTATATCAAATATTCAGGGTTTTTTATTTTTTGTTTTTTTTAGCCAGCTTTTCCTCTGGGTAGGTAAAATCCATCTTCTGCTTTTCAGTTTTCTGCTAGTACTTCTCCGTTTGTAATTAAAAACAAATGTTTAGATTTTTTTTTAATGGTTGCTGAGCCTTGTTAATAGAAGTGGAAACATAAATTCTTCCTGTCCTTTTCCCTTAGCACAGGGAGAGGTGAGGGGAGAGGAGGAGGTAAGTTCCTACCTCCACTTCTCAGCAACACACACCCCTGTCTGCTAGAAGCCACCACATGCCTTCCCCCACATGCCTTCCCCCATACGCCCTGAGCCAGTTAGAGTCAGGTCAGGTGGGACATGTCCACAGTTCCCCAAGCACCCCGTGGTGGAGAGGGTGAGGGAGCTTGGTGGTAGTCTGCTGCTTTGTTTCTGGGATGATGGGACCGTGGACACCCTCCTGGGCATCCGCGGCAGGCCTACTCGCTACCCCACCGAATCCGTATCCTACCCAACAGGCCTCCTGCTCCCACTCCTGGTTTTTATGTTTGGTAGGACTGAAATGCAGCTGGTTGGAATCCTGGTCACCATGACTCTCTCTAGAAAAGGAATGAACGCTGCTCTGGAATTCCTGATTTACAGCTGTGGCACATACCTGGTGGCTTGAAAATGACAGTTTCACAGAACATTCTGGTGCCCCTTTTGCTCCACTTCAGGGAGGATCTAAGAGAGGCAGTGGGGGAGGTCCCAAGTTCTGGTAATCTCAACACAGAAAGGAAAGAGAGAATGGTGTGGTTTTTTTTTTTTAAGATTTTTATTTATTCATTTGACACAGAGAGAGGTATTACAAGTAGGCAGAGAGGCAGGCGGAGAGAGAAGAGAGAGGAGGAAGCAGGCTCCCTGCCGAGCAGAGAGCCCGATATGGGCCTCGATCCCAGGACCCTGGGATCATGACCTGAGCTGAAGGCAGAGGCTTTAACCCACTGAGCCACCCAGGCGCCCGAGAATGGTGTTTTGTTTGTCCACATCATCGAGAGTTGATTAAATCGTTTGCTTGACTATTTTTAGCTATCCCTGTCCCCAGGGAGACATCCTGAAGTCTTCTGGGCAGCTAGAGAGATAAACTATAAAGAGTATGGCAGGAACACTTGGGCACCATTGGTGGGGATGCAAACTGGTACAGCCACTGTGGAAAACAGTATGGAAGTTCCTAAAAAAATTAAAAATAGAAATATCATATCCACTCCTGGGTATTTATCCAAAGAAAACTAAAACACTAATTCAAAAAGATATATGCACCCCTCTGTTTATTGCAGCATTATTTGCATTTGCCAAGGTATGGAAGCAACCCAAGTGTCCATTGATAGATGAATGGATAAAGATGTGATATATACATAACATACATGTGTAATGGAATCTAAAAAAGCCACAAAAAAGAATGAGATCTTGCCATTTATGACAACATGGGTGGACCTAGAGGGTATTATGCTACGTGAAATAAGTCAGCAGAGAAAGACAAATACCTTATAATGGCACTTACATGTGAAATATAAAAAACAAAACAAACGAATAAACAAAGAGCAGAATTAGACCCATAAATACAGAGAACAAGCGGGGCATGGGCGACGTGGGTGAAGGGGAGTGGGAGATACAGACTTCCAATTATGGAGTGAATAAGTCGTGGGAATGAAAGGCAGAGCCCAGGGAACACAGTCAATGATACCATAACAGCATTGCATGGTGACAGATAGCAGCTACACTTGTCGTGAGCACAGCGTAACACGGACTTGTGGAATCACTATGGTGTGCACTTGAAACTAATGTTACCTTGTGTGTCAGCTATAGTCAGATTAAAAATTAAAGAAGAGGGTGGCATCCGAGGTCATTCCATCTGTAGAGGACCCCCTTTTAACTGGCTGCATTTGCTAGAGACTTCATACCAAGCCTTTGTTCTATGAAGTACGTCCCAGTGATCGACCTGGAGCTTATTCTATAGGTACAATGGTAGTCGTGGGGGAGATGGGAGGATGAACAAGAGAATCCATAATTGCTGTGGAAGAACTATTTCAGCAGGTCCCATGGAAGGTGTTAGTCAGCGTGGGTCTCTAAACTGCCCGGTCATCTGGGGAACATGTGGTATCATTCCTGAGGAATTGATTCCAAGTTCTGTGAATGCATTTATCCATCATGGTGCAGGTGTTGGGCAGAGGACCCATGGACATGAATGGCACAGTTTTGTGTTTTTTTTTAATTAACATAAAATGTATTACTGGTTTCAGGGGTACAGGTCTGTGAATCATCAGTCTTATACAATTCACAGCACTCACCATAGCACATACCCTCCCCAATGACCATCACCCAGCCACCCCATCCCTCCCCACTCCCATCCCTTCCAGCAACCCTCACTTCGTTTTCCTGAGATTAAGAGTCTCTTATGGTTTGTTTCTATCCCTGGTCCCATCTTGTTTCATTTTTCCCTCCCTTCCCCCCATGAACCCCTGCCCTGCCTCTCAAATTCCTCATACCAGAGAGATCATTTGATAATTGTCTTCCTCTGACTGACTTATTTTGCTTAGCATAATACCCTCTAGTTCCATCCACATCGTTGCAAATGGCAAGATTTTGTTTTTTTGATGGCTGCATACTATTCCATTGTGTATCTATACCACATCTTCTTTATCCATTCATCTGTTGATGGACATCTAGGTTCTTTCCATAGTTTGGCTATTGTGGACATTGCTGCTATAAACATTGGGGTGCAGGTGTCCCTTTGGATTACTACATTTTTATCTTGGGGTAAATACCCAGTAGTGCGATTGCTGGGTTGTAGGGTAGCTCTATTTTCAACTTTTTGAGGAACCTCCGTACTGTTCTCCAGAGTGGCTGCACCAGCTTGCATTCCCACCAACAGTGTAGGAGGGTTCCCTTTTCTCCACATCCTCGCCAACACCTGTCATTTCCTCACTTGTTAATTTTAGCCATTCTGACTGGTGTGAGGTGTTATCTCACTGTGGTTTTGATTTGTATTTCCCTGATGCCGAGTGATGGTGAGCACTTTTTCATGTGAATGGCACAGTTTTAGTAAGGAGCTTTAGGAGTCTCTCTGGGTTTGCAATCATTTCACAGGCCTGGAAAATTTCCCAGATGGAGAAAGCCACCGTCTTGATGGCCATCTGAGGATGTGTCCATATGACGACATGTGCTATGCTACTTAAGAACAGAACAGAATGCCCTTGAGGACCCATGAGTAATAAAAGTCCACGTTGTTTCTTAGCACTGCACGTGCATGGGAGCAGAACACTTTTTAGGCAGGACTGTCTGTTATTTGCAGGAATCAGTGCAAAATAAAAATGAAGTCCCTCGTTTAAAAATTATTAGGAATTTCAAGACAGAAACAAGAGAGCATTAAATCAGACATGGAGTCCTTCTAAGCATGAGGTACTTGTGCAACTCCACAGGTTGTACGCCCATGAAGCTGGCTCTATTTTAAAAATTCCCAAAAGAGTCTCTGAGATTGGCTGAAGACAGAGAGGGCCAAGGCAGCATTGAGCTGTAACAATAATTGCTGATGTTATTCTCTTTCCTGCTTTAATCTCTATGGCTTTACTAGCGATTTCCTCACGGACTATAAAATTTGCCTATGGGCAACATGGTGCAGCTACCAATTCATTTCTCTCATTTTCTTCACAGCCAAACTTCTCAGAAGCCCAGGCTACAATTGCTATTTCTACTTTTATTCCGATTAGACCATCAGCAACATTTAAAAATCAAATTTTATCCCCCACAAATCTACCAAATCTTACCAGTAGGTAAGAGTTGCATGTATGAGTGAGGGGTGCTTCTAACAAGTAGCAGATAATCTGGTGTTCAGTGGTATAGACCAGCAGGAGTGTATTAATTTTTCTCACATTCCAGGAGGTCTGGAGACAGACAGTTGCAGATGTTGGTTTCATAGATCGACCTCGTCAAGAGCCACATGACGCTTTCACCACATGCTTGTAAGATTTCCCTCACTCCCACCCTGCTCAGCAAACCAGAAGGAAGGCTGGGAGCAGAGAGAGGTAATGCCAACCATATCCTCAGTCCAGATGTAAAACAAACCCCCCAAAAGCTAAGTGACATCAAAACAACCATTATATTATGCTCACAGATTCTGTGGCATGGGAGTTTGTACAGAGCACAATGGGGAAAGATTGTCCTACCCCACCACATCTGGGGGCTCAGCTGGGAAGACGGGAAGTCTCAGTTCAGTCATGAGGCTGCAGTCACTGAGACACCTCCTCATTCCTAGGCTTCGTGGTTGGTGCTGTCGGCCGGACAATCTAAACCCAATCTCTGCATGGGGTCTCCTGGTACAGGTTGGTTTGGGCTTCCACACAGCATGGCCGCTGGCCTCCAGAAGCAAGTATACCAAAAGAAGAGGCAATTTTATGATCTGTCCTCACATGTCACGGTGTCGCTTTCAGGGCACTCTGTTGGCTAAGACTAAAAAAAAACCTCACTCCAGGGTCAAGGGAAGAGGACACTGACTCTACCTCTTACTCGGAGGAGTTCTACAGTCATGTTGTTGTAAGAGCACCCCCAGTGGGAGATACTTTTGTGGCCATCTTTGAAAAATACCATTGACCCCAATCCCTTTTTATTAAGAAAGCAACACTTCCCCAGAAACCAGCTGGCAAAGTGACACTTTTATCTCATTGAACCCATCTAGATCACATGGGCGCTTAGTGGGGAGGGAGGGTAAGAAAGGGAGCATTTGACTTTCAAGTCTATTTGGTGGAAGCTGGTGTGGGGGAGGGGATGGGATGATTGTTAGGTAGGCGATCAGCAAAGTCTGTCAGGCTCCCACCCACGCTTGCTTCAACCACTCCCTCCTCTCTGCTCTTTGTTCCCCACACAGACTTCTAGATAGCACCTATAAAATTTTTACTGCATTTACTTATTTGTTTCTTTTGGCTACATTCCAAGCCCTTTATACGCAGACTGCGAATTATTCGTCTTAGCATCTCCAAGGTCTGTTGCTGTGCCTGGCACAGGGGAGTATTGAATACAACCCTTATTGAAGAAATGACAGGTAAGGTTCTAGAATTTCCTGAGTAGAATAACTTCTGGACTTAGATGTTTTGGGTCCAAGATTATGAGCAGTTTTAATGGAAAGACAGAAAGAAATCCATCTTGAGTTTCCAGGATAGCTAAGTTGCCTGGTGGCTTATACATAACAAAGGAAGGACCCAACAGTCTAGAAGATGCTTTTTTTTTTTTTATTTGACAGAGAGAGAGAGAAAGCGAGAGAGAGAGATCACAAGTAGGCAGAGAGACAGGCAGAGAGAGGGGGAAGCAGGCTCCCCACTGAGCAGGGAGCCTGAAGCGGGGCTCAATCCCAGGACCCCGGGATCATGACCTGAGTCGAAGGCAGAGGCTTAACCCATTGAGCCACCCAGATGCCCTAGAAGATACTTTTGAATAATCATCATCCTAACTCCCTTGTTTTATACAGAGTGGTTTTACCAACATCATCCTATTCGTTTCTCATAACCACTTAGAAAATTCAGAAGGGCAGATATTCCCATTTGGTAAAAGTATCTCAGATTTAGGCTAAGTGACTTGTTCAGGCTAATATGTGGAGGAAAGCATGGTAATCTTTTTTTAAATTAACCACACATACAGTTTAAGTCTGGAAGCCTGTGTGATGCAATCTAAGCATTTACTGACTACTTGGAGTTGGCTCTAATCGTGGTGCAGTTTCTGAAAATAACCATGAAGTTTAAAATTACAAGTTTACATACACACATTGAAAAATATATATATATATAGGCATTAGGATACACATACATACATAAGCACGTAGAAATATATATAAAACCAAGTACCATTTACCTTGAAGTTACTTGACAGGATTATGTAAAACGATATTCTAGAAAAATAGCTATGATTTTCCTTAAACATAATTTTCTCTCCAAAGTTAGGGTAGAGGGATGTCTGTTTGCAAATTTGGTTTCATCCAATTCTTGAATGCCTGGTTTCTAGCCTTGGCAGTGGTGGAGACATGGAAGAAAAATAGTCTCTCTCAGGAAGAAGAAGCAGGACAGAATTGTCAAGGGTGTTCACTCAGTACCACGTTCTCTTTGCCAAGGGGCTAGGGAGCGTCCTATGGAGCAGAGCCAAGGAAAGGAACAAAAGCTACCCAGGGTCAACCTAAGAATGTTTCTGGATTTCCCTAGGAGGTAATCCCCACTCTGTGTACATTCAAACAAGGGAGCTGAAAGTGGAGCAACAAGAATGATAGATGGTTACCAGAAGGACGCATCAGGGTTAATCACGGAGGAAGTAAGCGGGGTACCTAATCCCAGGTGAGTCAGTACTCCGTAGGCTCTGTTTTAAGAACAAGTGCTTAAAAATCTATACATAGAGTCATTACTATTTCAAACAAATGATTTGGATCTTTACCATTTCAACCCAATAATTCACGGTGAACACGGTGATGGCTCTCTACATTTCTTTTGCAGCATGTATCTTAGTGTTCTTGCGTAAGAGTATCAGTACATAAACCCTCCCAGTTTCGGGGCCGGGGGGCTGCAGGGCTCATGATGGAGAGGGACGAGGTCTTATTTATCTTTGTGTCTAGCAGAGGCTCCGCACATAGCTTTGTACTTAGTAGCTTCGTAAATGCTGTTTGAATTGAATAGTTCTGGGTAGAGGCTGCTAAAGCAGATAATAGAGAGCAGGTCCTTGACTTAATTAGGTTCAATCAATATATCATAAAATTCCTGGGGAAATTCAATTATAGGTCCAGGCTCTGAAGGTAAGAGCAGAGTCTAAAATGGCTGGGATTATTATCTACCTCTTTTGGCATTCAGAAGAACTTGACCCCCGTATCCTGGTGCCTGTAGGAAGTGAAACAAGGATCTGGCTGGCAAATTGAGGGGCAGCCTTAAAATGCTTGAAATGCATTTTTGAGAATGCTCCATGCTCTGGGCCGTTTTTTAGGAGTAGTCATATCCAACCAAAAAAGCACATTCCCTGTAGACCAGATCCCGGGTATGGCACAAAATATAATTACCAGTACCCAGGAGTAAGGCACGTCACATGCAGAATATCTTTACGCCCCTGACGGACGCTTATTATAATGTTGCATGACAACCATGATAAGGGTGAGTGAACCTTGAACCAGCTGGCAAATAAAAAATTACTTTTCATTTTCAGAAAGCCCTGGGTGGACAACAATGGCTCAGACTCCTGTCTTCTTCCTTATTTGATCATTTTGATCCCTGACACCCAAATGTTAGGTCAAAGTTTAAGAGCGTGGTTTGCTAGAACTCAGGTTTGCTAGAACCTCCTATCCTTGCTCATCTGGCTGCTGGAGGATCAGATGGCCACCCCCTTCTGTTGTGCTATTTATCATGGCATCAACTGCTACCTCAAAGTGACCTGTCTACTCCAAGCGTGTCATCCCCACCTGAGCTCAATTCCATCCAGTGGTTCATTCCAAGTTGATTTACTGAGCATCTACTAGGGGCCAGATAGTCTCTTTGGTGCTGAAACTATAATAACATGTGATCTTTTCCCTTAAGGAGCTCATAGACTCTTAGAGGAGAGAAAAGCCCATATTCATGATACAAGGTTACTGGGGCTACAACCTGGGTGGCTCAGTCGATTAATCACCTGACTCTTGGGTGTGGCTCAGGTGGTGATCTCAGGGTGGTAAGATGAGCCTCACATTGGGCTCCATCCTGGGTGTGGACTCTGCTTAAGATCCTTTCTCTCCCTCTCCCTTTGCGCCTCTGCCCGCTTGATGCTCTCTCAAAATGAAACAAAACGAAAAACAAAAACAACAAAAAACATGACCAGTGGGGGGTGGGGGGGGAAACATGACCAGTGGATTCTGGAAGCACCAGAGAGTTCAGGACAGGACTTCCCACAGGAGACACCTTTCCTAGTGGTCATTTCCACCTACCTAAGACTCAGCATTTCATAATTTTCTCTCCAAAACTTTCATTGCAGGCCACCTGGGTGGCTCAGTTGGTTAACCAACTGACTCTTGATTTGGGCTCAGGTTATGACCTCAGGGCCGTGACACTGAGGCCCACATCAGGCTCCGGGCTCAGCAGGGAGTCTGCCCGAGGTTCTCCCTCTCCCTCTGCCCGCCCCGATTCTCTCCCTCTAAAATAAATTTTAAAAATATTTTAAAAACCCTTTCATTGCTTCCTAAATTTTTGCAATTCGTCCATAGTGCTATTTATCCCCTCCCCCATTTAAGTTTTAAAACCTGCTGTTTGTATTTTCTTCACACCTCCCCCACCCCCCCCAGCCCTCAGCCATTAGGTTTTATCAGTTCTTCATTGCATTTTAGGTCCCCAGAGCCCTGCGGCAATGCCCAGAGCCTTTGTTTTTCACCTCTCCGCCCCCCAATCCCCAGCACCTGGTGTTGTCAAAGTTCAGAAACCCAAACAAGCTAACTAGCTCCAGCCACCCACTCGTCCACACCCCAGCGCCTGGCTTGCGGCTTGCAGAACTAGCCTCCCAGCTAGCCCGGGCTTGCCCAGACGGTGCCCCTGCATATGTGCCTGGCACCTGGCTGGCTTGATCATGGGGCTTGAGATGAAGGGGGCAGGAGGCAGGAAACGCCTCCACAAGCCTGGGAAACAGGGTGCAGTCCAGGTGAGTGCGTATGACGTGCAGAAGCGGGAGAGGACAGCAGGTACCTAGCAATTCTGGGGAAAGCCAGCCGGGAAGCAGCAGTGACCCGAGGGACGAGATGCCCAGGTAAAGGGCAAGGTAATTGTATTAATTTGCTGTGGCTATTGTAGCAAATTACTGTAAACTTGGTAGCTTACAGCCACAGAAATGTAATGCGTCACAGTTCTGGAGACCCAGAAATCTGCAAAGCCAGTCCTGGGTCCGCCCTCTCTCCGGAGGCTGGAGGGGAGAATCCGTTCTCGCCTCCCCCAGTTTCCAGTGGCTGGGACTCGGCTCAGAGCTGTGTTGCTCCCATCTCTGGCTCTGCGGTGCCACCGACTTCCCCTTTTCGGGGTCTTTTCACCCTCTGCTTCTCTCTCATAAAGATACATGTGGTTGCATCTATGACCCATCCTGATAATCCGGGATAATCCCCCTATGGCAAGATCCTTAATTTAGTCACATCTGCAAAGACCTTTTTTTTTTTTTTTAAAGATTTTATTTATTTATTTGACACAGAGAGAGAGGGAGAGAGAGAGAGATCACAAGTAGGCTGAGAGGCAGGCAGAGAGAGAAAGAGGAGGAAGCAGGCTCCCCACTGAGCATGGAGCCTGATTCGGGCCTCGATCCCAGGACCCTGAGATCATGACCTGAGCCGAAGGCAGAGGCTTTAACCCACTGAGCCACCCAGGCGCCCTGCAAAGACCTTTTTTGCCACATACAGCAATGGCCAGAGTTTCTGGAGATTAGGGTGCAGATATCTTTTTTTCTTTTCTTCTTTTTTTGCTGGGTAGGGGAAGGCATTATTCAGCTACTGCAGTGATAAAGTAAATTTGAAATCATGATCCTGGCTTATACATCTGACCTTGCGGTTATTTTAGGACTAGAGCTGGGTTTGGGCAATGTGGATGAGGCTGGTTCCGGGGAAACAGCATGAGCAAAGGCCCAGGGGCAGCTGTGCGGATGTAGGGAAGAGAACAAGGACTAGGCCAACTGCACTGGAAATGTCATGTGTATTTTGTCAGAGTGCACGCTCGGGCTGGCTACATAATTAAAGAGGGACGAAATAACATAAGAGCAAGAGCAGCTGAGAGCTGCTTCCGACAGAGGGAGAATGTTGTTTCCTGCACGGGAAATGGCACCTGGGAAGCCTTGTTGTAAGAGAACAAGTCTGCTCTCTCCTGGTAGAGGCCACTCCCTTCCTCACTGAGTAGCTTTATGCAGAAGCTTAAATTAATGGTCCAGATGCCCAAATGCCATCTGTGGAGGCCACCTCAGATGTTCCTCTCAACGTGTTACTAACGTGGAGCCTAAGACAAAACTACGAATAAAATCCAATTTCCCCAACAGCCCACCCCGCCCTTTATGATTTGGCCTCTGAATGGCTCTTCAACATCAATTCCTACTTTTCTCATTCCCCACTGGCCCCCTTTCAGGTCTCTGAAGATGTCTAACTCATTCCTGCTAAAGGATTTTTTAATGTGTTGGTGTTTGGTTTCTTTGGTTTTTTTCTTTCCTCCTTCCAAATGGTCTTCCCACCCTGTGCGGGGCTGGCCCTAACCCATCCTTCTAATCCTACCCTAAATGCCATGGTTTCCAGAAGATCCCCTCTGGCCACCCTATTTAAAATCAGTTCTCCATCCCTGGACCACTCATGACCATTTGTAATGGCGTGTATTTATTCTCGTACATGTTTCATGTCTGCCTCAGAGTCTTCATGAGGGAAAACCATTCCTTCGCCATCATGCACTGAACAAGTGTTATTTGAGCACTTGCAGTGTGTCGGGGGCCGTCCCAGATGCTGGGAGACAGCAGGGAAGGGAAAGGCACCTCTGTGGTCAGAGGGCTCCCGTTCCAGTGGGAGGGAGGCAATAAACGTGCACATGAATGTACCACATGACCAGGTGGTGATGAGCGCCAGGAAGAAAAATCCAGCAGGGATGAGGGATACAAAGTTCTGGTGCAGAGAAATGCATTTAAAAAAAAATTAAGATTTTGTTTATTTATTAGAGAGAGAGAGTGAACATGGGGAAGGGCACAGGGAACGGGGAAGGGGAGAGAAAGGAAGAGAGAATCCCAAGGAGACTCCCTGCTGAGCTTGGAGACCCACGAAGAGCTCCATCTTGTGACCCTGAGCTGATGACCTGAGCAGAAACCAAACATTGGACGCTTAACCAAATGAGCCACCCAGGTGCCCCCAGAATACTGTTTTGACATCTGAGCAGAGAGAGACCTGAGGGGAGTACGGGAACGAGTCATGCAGATATCTTCGAGAAGCGTTTTCTGCATACCCACGAGCAAATGCAAAGCCTCAGAAACAGGCTGAAACGGGAGAAGCTTGGCCCATGTGGTCAAGGAAAGCAAGGAGGCCAGAGTGGCTGCACGGGAGACAGCAAGGGGAGCGCATGGTAGGCCTGCCTGCCAGACGCGGCAAATTTTGGATTTTGCTTGGAGAAACATGGAAGTTGTTGCCGGGTTCTGAGCACTGGGATGATAGGGCTACACCTTACATTTTTCAATGGCTGCTCTGGCTTTTGACCTGGGAATAGACTCTAGGTGAAGGCAAGAATAGCAGCAGGAAGACCCATTAGGAAACTATCGCAAAACCCCCCCACATGCAATGGCAGTGGCTTGACCCAAGGGAGCAGAGGTTGGGTTGGAGAGAATGGTCAGAATGTGGATATATTTTGAAGTGGAGCTGATAGGACTTGCTGACAGATTAGAAGTGGGATGTGAGAGGAAGAGGAATCAAGAATAATTCAATTTTTTTTAAACCGGAAGAATGCATTCTCAGTATTCCAAGTCGGAGCAGATTTTGGACGAGAAATCAGAACTTAGCTTTGGATATGTGACATTTGAGATGCCTAGGAGACATCCAAGTGGAAATGTTGAAGAGAGAGATGGATTTATGAGTCTGGGGTGCGAGCAAGAGGTTGGGCCCAGGCCAGGTCATGAAGATGAGGTGTTCTCGGCACGCAGATTGTATTATAGCCATTGGAACAGACCAATAACATGGGGACTTTGTGACCATTAAAAAGATGAGGTCTGGGCGCCTGGGTGGCTCAGAGGGTTAAAGCCTCTGCCTTCGGCTCAGGTCATGATCCCAGGGTCCTGGGATCGAGGCCCGCATCAGGCTCTCTGCTCGGCAGGGAGCCTGCTTCCTCCTCTCTCCTCTCTCTGCCTGCCTCTCTGCCTACTTGTGATCTTTCTCTCTGTGTCAAATAAATAAATAAAATCTTTAAAAAAAAA